>OX352303.1:25906584-26221584 GCA_947086415.1 Pammene aurita | reverse complement strand
AATACCCCTTTAATGGTTACCGGTTCCGGTCCCTGTGTCAAAAGACCTATCAGCATTATGTCAAAGTACCTTTGAGGTACCTTGATCTTCCGTGGTCTTCCGTGGCAACCCGTATAGGCTAAATAAACTAAAATTACATTTAAATGGAAACATTCTACTTTCTGCCTAATGCTTAAGTATAGCATCAAATCGTATACAGGAATGTCAGGAATGCACTATTTATACCACTTAAGGACTAATCAATGTAATCATAAAAATAATTAAAGAAACCATAAACAAAAAATAAATAAATAAAAATAATGATGGACAATATAGTGATACACAATGAGTACTAGAAATTTGGCACATATGTATAAGTGATCTTCTCTTTAAGAACATTTCTGCAAATCTAGAATGAATTTTTTGAATTTAATTTTAAAAGAATAAACAGATACAGAATTTCGTATGGGTCGTGGTATGTTGTTCCAGCATTTCGTGGCGGAATATCTAAAACTGCCACGAAATGCAGCTGTGCTGTGCCGTGGAAAGATAAGACGAGGAGCTTCTCTTATATGCCGCTGTGAAAATGCAATTTTCTAGATAAATACTGGGGTGTCAGAGTCTTTACAATACCAAAAACCATACAGGCGAAATGCAAGGAACGACGTGATGCCATGTTCATTAACCCGCTACCATTAAGGTGAGGAGTAACGTGAGTCCTTGGTGGTATATTAAAACAAAATCGAGCACATGCGTTCCGCACTCGCTGTACAAGCTTTTTGGTTTTAGACAAAAGACATCTACCTATTACGTAATTCAGCTTCAGAGAGATATTTTGACATCAGTACATAAGTATTTTCGAACTCGGTATAACATCTTTAGCCTATAAAAGCAGATTCTAGATATCTCTAGTACATGGTTGTGAAACTTTAGTTTACCATCCATGAGAATGCACAAGTTTTTAGCTTCTGTGACCTGTTCAATACAGTCAGCACCAATTTTAATGACAGGGTTACAATTTGATTCCTAGGCCACTGTTGAACCTTGTATTTAATGACAGTTGCCCGTGGATACGTATAAACGTAACCTATTCGCTACCAAACTAACTATTGTGACATGGTTCTAGAGTGGCCTAGGAATCAAATTTTTTGACTGTACCTTGAAAATAAAATGGTGCTGCTACTCTGACGTTACATAACTTTATAAAACACAGTTTAACAACGATGCTGTTATTGTGACATCAATAGCGGCATCCTTGTTACACTGTGTTATATAACGTTTTATAACATCAGTGTAGCAGCAAGCAGTATAACATAGTGAAATAGCGTACCTTAGTAAACGCCTTCAGATTGACGTCCACGTAACTAAACGCTGTCAACTTACATGGTTTCTGCGCCCTGAAAGTATCAAGCAGATTCATTGTTGCCGTGATTAAGCACTACTCATAATAGTCATAATAAAAGAAAATGAAAATGAATACATATGTAAATGCAGCCATAAATGGAAATCGAAAGATCTTTCGGAACACTGGTCTGATCTAATCTAAGACCCCGCATAGCGGGGCGAACCCCGCTGCCACGCTTGAAGTAAATTTACCCTATATTGAGACACTAATTATTGGATGTGACAGTAAACTTAGTACTTCTCCATGGCAACCATTAATGTCTGACTCTCTCTTACGCCACACGGAACAATCGCGCGTTTCCTATCTAGCATTGCGTATTCCCCTCCCGCACCCCTTCTTTTTGGCAGCTTAGGTTTCATAGAAATAACGCGCTAAGCGGAGTATAGAGGTATCTTGTATATGATCTTATCTTACTATTACTTTCATCTTTACTAACAGCGCGATTTTGATGGACTATAAATGGATAAAAATTACGTCATTTTAGGACCTCTAACTCTTACTTTTACAAAAGGAGAATACAAAAAATCATACAAGACATGTGCAGTAGTAGGTATCATATATTTAAAAAGGTTACCTTATTTGTACCACAAAAAGATCCCTCGCTGTTTTTGCGTTCACCTTATACCATTTTGAATTGTACACAGCGCTGCTTACATCCATACTCTGTTGGATAAACAAAATTTTAGAAAAACTCACGTAAGATTCTCGTAAAAATCAGGGCAATTTGCATGTTTGTAGCCAAAATGACAACAACAGGACCTTTCGACGTGTTCGTCTGTCTGTCCGTACATGATAACTATGTTCATAATTTTACTTACGATGATCCTCGTCTAAGGGAGGAAACATTAACAATGAATATAAAAATTCCTTCTAAAGTTGTATATGAACATAACAAGCTAATTTACCGCTGTCATTATCATGTCGCCGAAAAAACAGAGCAGGAAAATCTGCAGCAAACTTATCACCAAAAATGACAGGAAAGTCAAAAGGAATGGCACATCGTCTATAACCTGGAAAGATAACCATACTTTATTTTTACTACTTGACATCCATAGGTAGGTATATTTATCATAGTTATATAGTTATAATAATAATTTTAAACAAAAAAGCACCGACTTCACTTAGCATCCACCTTTCCAAAAGCAAATGCCCGAGCTGCTGTAAAAAATACTCGAATCACTATAGGTGGAAATCGGTCCAGCCGTCTTCGAGGGACATACATAAAAAAAAATTGCAAAAAAAAAACATAGATCCCGACGAATTGATAACATCCTCCTTCGAAATCTTGAAGTCGGTTGAAAATATAAATATAACCGGGAATAAATAAACTTGAAAATGACCTGATCTACAAACCTGTTACTAGCTAAATAACATAAAATTAAACAAAAAAAATAAAGGGTATACGAAATGAAGTAGTATTTTTAATTCAAGACAGTCTGACAGAGCTTGGCATACAAAGTGGTTTACAATGTGTGGCAGGAGCGGTAAGATTACTGTCTGTAATAGCAGTTGTAAGTAATATACATAGAGTAAAGTATATACTGGAGGTACAGACACAAACAAGGTGTACCGAAAATATGGCTCGTGAAAATTTGTAACCGGCCAGTCTTATACCGTAAGAAGACTGTAACTGCTGTACGAGTCTTTCGTACAGCACTATTATTGGGTAATTTTTTGGGCTGATTGTGTATCTCGTTCTTTATTACATATCGGTGGTAATATACCTCGCGTTCTAAATTTTGTGACAAAAATATCATTATCCAAAAAAAGTGACTTCAAACGACAGAGCGACATACCGTGACGTTGAAACCCGTGAGGCATATAAGAAATGAGCTCGAGACGAAATTGTATAACGTGGATTTAGTGTAGATTCTTTCCAGAAGAATCACTGATCTGAAACCGTTGAGAAGGACAAATTAGAAACATCAAAATCTGCAAAGCATCTGCATCTGCATTTTGAATTAGAGAAAATCGGCCCGCGTCACAAAGTCGCTAAAATATTTTAGTGTGACTTAATGTCATTTCAGAACACAACAACTTATAACATAATATAACCTTTAACGGTTTAGATTTTCTGCGTTGTCAATCACTATTTAAAGCGACGGGGCTTGTGTATTTAGATTGTCAAGTCATATTAATCTTGTAGAACGTAGATTAAGTATAGGTAGACTCTGTGTGGCAGGTCTGTCCCGTAGAATGCATGACTTGCCTTAAAAGCCACGAGACTTCTCTTTCCGCACAAACTCTACAAAAGCACAGGGCGGTTCATACTACAAAACTCGATTAAGCGCCTTTGTATGCACGGCACATCTGTACACGCTTCAACGTGTGCGTGCGTCTTAGGGCGCTGTTTCTGCTGACGCAAATGATGTTTGACAATACACCGATACTTTGCTTTTTATCGATGCGCTACCAACCTGACGGATTAGCCTACAAGTTCCCTACCAACGTAATACCGTTTGGGGCGGGACGTAGCGTGGCCATTTTGTATGAAATACTATTATTTATTATGTGACAGAAGTAAATAAATATAATTAAGTAAGCGTGAAATCCAGAACACTACAAACTGTATGATCTCCTCATGACGAACCACCAGCTTCTTATTTTTTTCCTGAAACATATCTTCGTCGAACACACGTTGAGGGATCATGATTTGAATATCGTGTTGCAGCAAACGAAACTGGGTGCAGATGCTAGTACAGCACGCATAGAAGAGGCAGTCAGCTCCAGCAACTTGCGACACCACTAACATGGCTAAAAAAATTATTTGAGATAAGTAAAACGCAAAAATGTTGCACAATTACGGGGGGATGTAGGCGTAGGTGCACTGGGATTCTCTAGTTATTGCTTATTTCTTCTTATGTTGCTAAGATGAACTGCAGAAGATTCGGCTTACATACGTACCATCTTTAGGGTTCCGTAGCCAATATGGCAAAAAGGGAACCCTTATAGTTTCGTCATGTCCGTCCATATGTCACAGCCATTTTACTCGGAAACAGGAGAAGGAAGGGAATTTAGACATGAGGTGTATTTTGTATGCTTGTATTGAACAATATCGGTCCAGTCATTTTTGAGTAATTTCCAAAAATTACTTCCTTATGCATCAGATATGCAACCCTCCATTATGCGTGGTCCGACACGCACTTGGCCGGTTTATTATTTCTTTTCAAAAGGCTAGGCCCGGCAGGGTACTATGAAAATTTCTATACAATACAATTTAGCGAACGTTTTAACGGTGACAGATGGTTTGATGCAACCGACCCTAAGGTGAATTGTACCGAGCACGATTAATGGACTGATCAACGTTAAATATGGCGGCGGAGCTGTCATCCCGTAGAAAATTTTTCATACAAGCAAATTTAAACGATGGCTATGACGTTAACAAATGCTTTGTTGCAACCAGCCCTTAGTAAAGATAAGGCATAAGAGGTTTACTTCGATTAAAGATAATTTTAGAAAATAAAAGAAACAGAACAATATACTTACTTGACCAAACTAGATGCAAGTACACACACGGCCAATATTTGATGTCATACGGATCAACCGGGTAAACCACAAGAAATTGAAGCATCAGCTTAATTTGACCTGATTTTTTATATTCCAGGCCCATCAAGATTCCTGGACTTAGACTGAACATTATGAATGTAAGGGTATAACTTACATTTACAATTTTAATTAGATCATTCAAATTTTTCTTGCTTTTAGCAACGAAGGTCTCCTTCTCACTGCCGCTCCAATATTCTCCAATAGTATCAATATTTTCCAAGTCCCGTAACTTTTTAAAAAGGTGTTTTATTTTGTCCCCGTTGAGAACCAAGGAGAGGGTTTTTATGTTTGCAAGCATGCCAAAAGTGGTACACGGCACTATATAAGTCAATTCAGCTAAGCTTTTCCCGAGCATGGCTCCCTGAATTATCCAAAGAAATTCTCCTAGGATATCTGTGTTTAACCAAAGGAAGTTTATTATAAACCAAAACCGGAATTTCATTAAATGCTCTGCAGTATTCTGAATTGTACGATCCAAATACACTCCGTTCATTTTAAAAACAAATTCTATTTTTTTTAAAGATTCATCGAAAAGTAAGGACATTTTCAAAGTCAAATCGCGACTGAAGTTAAATTATTTTATTTGTAGCGTATTAACATAATTATTTGTATAAATAGTAAAGAGTATAGCGATGACGCATTGATTAAAAACCGGCCAAGTGCGTGTCGGACCACGCATAATGGAGGGTTCCGTACGTTCAATGGAATTAGAACCTAACTAATACCAGCAAGTGGTCGTATGTTTTGCCTATGGAAGAAGTTATTTGGAGATGGCTGAACCGATAATGTTCAAAATAATTTTATTTTAATAATGGAGCGCCCTCACCCCCTAAAAATATTTTTTTCTGCAATTTAACTACATAACTTAATAGCGACATACAAAATACATCTTATGTCTAAATTTTATTACGATATGTCTTATAGTTTCCGAGTAAAAAGGTATAAGGACATACGGACATACGAAGTCATTACGAACGCACGGACGGACGTACAGACGGACATGACGAAACTATAAGGGTTCAATTTTTGCCCTTTTGGCTACGGAACCCTAAAAATGTTAATACCTATTATCAACCTATTATTAAGTCACAGCATAATTACACCCAACTCATGACCTAATATTAAATACTAATTAATAGGTATACCGCACAACCGGGCATGCGGAGCCTGAGAAAATGACAGTTACTTTCGTTTTTGTAACCTACAATATTTTGGTCAACTGTATAAGTACTTATACATAAAGGACTGGCAACGTTCGTGTGACTCCAAAGGAGCTGTAAGGATCAATGGGTAGGTTGTATGATTGCTTGTCATAACACAGTCGCCATACCAAATCATATAAATAGGTTCAGCGGTTAATAATTCGCCATACACAATACCAACCCCTTTTCAACCCCGCTAGGATTGATTTTCGAGACAAAAACTGTCCTTTATTATTTCCCGGGACTCCAACTATATCCACAACAAATTATATCTTAATCGGTTCGCGGTTAAAAATTCTCCATACAAACCTCTAACCGCCATGTCACCCCCTTAAGGGTTGATTTTGGCGATATTAACTATTTTATGTTCCTTCCCGGGACTCCAACTGTCTGTATACTTTTCCATGCGACTTCGTCTGCGTGGAATTAGTAATCCACCCTCCTTTGTACCCGCTTAAGGAATGACATCTGGGATAACAATTATTATATATCCTTCCCCAGAACTCCAAACTATCTCCATTTGTCAGTCATGATATGTCAGTCAGTCAGTCAGTCAGTCAGTCTCTTCTTTTATATATTTAGATTAGATTGCAATTTGGCACAAATACTTTCAAGAATTTTCATGTACACAGTAGAGAACTATTTAAAGAAATTAATATTTTAACTGTTGCTTCCCAAAATTATTTTTGTTGTAAAGAATATACATACATTCAAAAAAAATTCTGACATCCACAGCTGTAACACTAGAAATAAAAACAAGCTTGCTATCAGAAGTAGCAATGCACCGAGGAGAAGTTTCATAAGTTGCGAAACTTCTATGGAGAATATTCTCTGGAACTTAAATTTAATAAACAATCTTATCGTGTCAGAACCGAGGTAGACACACGCCATTTTAAATATTATGCCTGCCTGGTTTACTAATATGTTGCGTGTAATATTATTACACAAAATGTTAAAGTTCTCATGGGAACATTCTCACAGAGAACTTTCTAAGTTTCTTTCATGTAATTTCTCGGAAATTTCCGAGAACATTTCTGCAATTTCTGCAATTTGCACATTGCTGATCAGAAGTAGTCGTATCCGCAAAGCATATAAGTCATTTTTTGGTCAAGGTATTCACATTTATAACAAGTTACCCGTCGATGCTTTAAATTTATCATTTCCCGCTCTTAAGAAATATTTGAAAAAAAGTTTAATGTCAAAGGGTTATTACAGGGTCGAGGACTATATGACGGACAAAGATACATGGCCCAAACCAGAAAATACTATAAAATCATCTAACATTTAGAGGACACAGTTCAGATAGGAAAGCATATCAAACGTTTTGTGAAGCAATCAGATTTGTATTTTATTATTATTATTTTATTTTAATTAAACAATACGTACATTGTATGTCTCTCAAGCTGTTTTGATATGCCTTCTTATAGAACTAAGCATTATTGTGTATCTTTAAGATGTAATATTACTGTATTACTGTTTTGAAAAAATAAGTCCCGCCGAGTTTCTTGCCGGTCATAAATAATTCTTCTCGGGTCAGAGGTGTAGGGTTAGAACCGGAGGTAGTTTGTTTTTTTTCTCTCTGACGTTCATAAGTGCATTGTAATGTGCCTAAATTGAAGAATAAATATCTTTTATCTTTTTACAGTATTAAATTTCCAAATTGATGCCATTTTCATAATTAACGTCCCGTGAAAACACAAAAACGACACCCATATTGATATTTTGACATTTCAACCCCATGGCACCCCAACAGGAGAGACGGTATTTCACGTCCGCCACTTTGGATTTTAAAATCGTAACTGTTTTCGTAATCAACGACTCCATAAACCATAGAAATAATACCCATGTTGATTTTCAGACTTTGTGACCATATTTCCCCTTTTAGGGGTTGAATTTTCAAAAAACCTGAATCACATGTTATCTCATTTATAGTTAGGAATACCCCTGTGAAGTTTCGAATAAAATAGTCTAACTAATCTTGTTTCGCCATACAAACTTTGAACCCCTATTTCATCCCCTTAGGGGGTGAATTTTGAAAAATCCGTTCTTAATGCACCCCTAGACCTTATAAGGAACCTACGTGCCAAATTTGGAATCTCTAGACCCAGCGGTTTGGGCTGTGCGTTGACATGTCAGTCAGTCAGACAGTTCTTCTTTTATTATATTTAGATATAGATATATATATATATGTTATATACTTTATTTATAAAACAAGCAAGAATTACATTGATACCTTAAAATTACACTTATTAAATACTTATATTAAAACTACACTACAAACTTACTTACAACTAACAAAAAAGGTCCCCCAGATCAGTCAGTATCTATATATATATATATTTATATATATATATATATACAGGATGAAATTTAATTCACTGGCCAAATTGAAACACCCGAAAGAACTCGAAAAAATATTAAACACGTGTTTTTTCTTTTAATACCGCTCAATACATTTTTTTCGAAATAAATCATCATCAAGTTGTCCTAAAAACCTCGTACGTTATGGTGAACCGTCAACTACCCACTACACCCGCTTCTCTCTTATCAGTTAAGGTCATTGACACCCCGCCCCTCCCGCTGTTTGCAATCGCGTCACCAATTATGAACCCTATTGCAGCGAGATAAGACGCTTACCTACACAAGTTGCTAATTTTTCCTTCATACTTTAACGGGCTGAGGACCGTCAAAATGCAAAGGCAACCCATTTTTAATCTAAAATGTTATTTCTGACTAATGATTATTAACAAAACGTCCGTGGCTTAAAAACAATGAGTAATAACTAGGTCGGGAATCTTTGCATTCAACGTATTTAAAAAATTTAATCAACTTATGTACATTTGATTAAAAATCGACGCAATTAAACTATTTACATACTCGTAATCACCCTCGGTACTTACTGAAGCAAGTAATTGTACTTTAGTTGTACTGCAATAAATGTTCGAACTGTAATCCGTGCTGCTCCAAACAAAGTGCGGCACGTTTATGCACATTGTTCTTAAGTTTTCTAAGCACTACAACGTTGTTTCGCACTTGGTCAAATGGACGCACAATTTTACGTTTTAAATCGTCCAGGCTTTCGGCTTCGTTCACGTAGACGCGTCTTTTTATTTCACCCCACAGAAAAAAGTCTAAAGGCGTCAAATCCGGAGAACGAGATGGCCAGGGGACGGGACCTCCGCGACCGATCCATTGATTTCCGTGAGCATTATTTAATTTCGTATAATCTTTGTGCACCACGTAAACACTCACCACTTAATAAATAACACCGTACCATTTCGTAATATTCCCGGTTCGAAAACATTTTTTTAAACCTTAGTACGCGCGCGATTATTATATTTTTAAGGTTGGCGAGTGACGAGTGACTAATCTTTTATGCTTACCGTTATGTTTACCGCTAGCGCGGAATGGTTTGGTCTACCCTCGTTTATAAAATTGATAAACCTGCCTACCATCGCCAACACTAACTGGGTGGACCCTATTGCAACGATATAAGGTTTAGTGAAGGTCAGATAAGGGTTTTGCTGATGTTGTTGTTAAAACCTTCTATTAGGTTTGTTTACATTTGTGGTAATAGGGTGACCACGACTCGTGGAAAATATTTAAAAATTGAAAAATGAAAATTTAAAAAAAATGTAGGGTCAGGGAGGGAATAGTCGCTAGGATTTTTTAAAGAGGCTGTAGCATGAAAAATATAAATCCCTGAACTAATTGTTGCAAGCACAGAGCACCGTGCATTAATAAATTTTCATGTGTAGCAAATATATTTGCTGTTACTTTCACCAAAAAAGATATATACATTCTTTTTTAGAAATTGGGAATCGAGCCACTGTGTACCCGTTGCTGTACACAGTGACTAGGACCCCCTAGTACACAGTGATTCTAACAGTACACAGTGACTCGAGTCACTGTGTACTACGCCCTGTACACAGTGGCTCTAACAGTACACAATGGCTACGTAAGAATCGAACCTAAATAAACTTTATAACAAAAAACATTTTTGTTGAATAAAACGGTAATTAGAATAGGTAAGCCTAATTCCGGAATAATCGTTCCTGATTCATTCTTCATTTAAAATAGGTACATACCTAATAAATGTCATATGATTTATCCACTTTCATTATTTTATTAAAAAAAGAGTGCAAGAATTATTTTTAATAATAAAATAACTTTTATTCTTATTGATATTCAAGTAAATTTTAGCCCAACTCTGTAAGGTGCACAGTGGTTCGCGAGCCACCGTGTACTTTTCTGAAACGAACGACTGTTGACCTTCGCGCCATTTTGTATTTTAGATAGAACTAAAAACAAATAGAAACATCGAGGGCCTTGAATTATCAGCCAATACTAAGTAGATTAGACACACTCTTCGATTAAAATATAAGTAATTAAAAATCTCGTTCGAGTTAAGAAAAAAGAGGAGTGAAACTTACCTGGAAATGTAATTTTGATATTGACCAATTTTGAACGCTTCCAATTGATGTAGAGGACAGACATAAAGCTCTTTCCATTTCCCGCACAGCACCTTCGAGCCACTGTTCCCACCGAGCGACTGTACCCTACTCTTTTTTTTCGCTAAATAGATTCCTTAAGTGTAACCTAGTGCCGGGAATGAATATGGCCAGTGATTTAAATTTCACCCTGTATATATATATATATATATATATATATATATATATATATATATATATACATATATGTAGATAAAAGATAGATATCAAAAAATTCCACTACCTTGCTAACATATACCGACTACTGATAATCTACTGATAATGGTTTAACTACTTGCTAAATTCTCGGAATAGGCAGTTGCATAACAACTGGAAAGCTTTGATTAACGAGGCAGGCCGCAAATAAACAAATTGCCTAAGCACTAGCCAGGCCGGGAATGTTAGGATTGTAGTACAATAACAGGAAACCCCCGAGGATCCGAATGTTAACCCGCAAGTAATGCCGCGAACACAAGTTTTGACTAGACATTGGGTCTTTAAAAATGTAGTTTTGTGATTTAGGTAGTTATCCTTATCTAGATACCGTAACTGCGAAACCCCTCTCCCCGCCCCGCCACTCCCATGTACCTAAGTTTCAACGTAACGTTACATCCAAATCTGCAATATTCGTAGGTTTTAGATTCCCCTAATTCAAATATTTCAAATCATTAGACGTAATGGTCTAAGAGCTGGCCACGTCAGATATGACACAATAATGTGAGCAATGAAACCTGTCTAGTTAGATTGCTTTACCATCCTAATTGCTAGGTCCAGGCATCTGGCAGCTTTTAATGGGTGGAGCTCAGACTGACAGATCAACAAAGGTTTTATGTTGAAAAAAAGTAATACCGAAATTCTGTCATTTATAGAGGACAGCCTATTTTAACATTAGAACAAAAAAAAATGTATTATTGCAGACACAAAAACAGTAGGCGACTAAGTATAAATTGTATTATACATCATTTGGCACTACTTTCCCCTAACAGAAACTTCTGGCTATGATATAATCTAATTACTTACATAATTTCTCATAATATTGCATCAAACCCAGAACTGAAGGATTTGTTTTCTTCGAGTTATTTGCATTCTTTGACCTCCACCACTTTACAACTGCCAGATGTCCGGATCTAGAAATAAGCATAGTATAGCAAACTAACTAGAGCGATTTCGTTGCTCTCATTATTGTCATATCTGACTTGGCTAGCTTTCCATCTATAATGACAAATATGAGTAATTTTAGTTTTGATTGCTCATTACTCATTAGTCATGGACGTCATGGTGTGGTCCATCGTCGAAAGTCTTAGTGGTTGTTCAAAGCACGGCACATTTCGTGACAACACTACGAAAAATATTATCTTAAGACTAGTGACTACAATAAAATAATTCTATTTTCTGCGACTGTGATGTTACAGACACTTAATTAATTTTGTATTAAGCAGAAACGTCTGCAAGCTAATAATTTCAATTTTTTAATTGAAAGAAAAACTTCGATGCCCCATGACGTAAGCAATGAGATCCACCGAGGCTGAGTAAGCATCGATGGCTCAGTTGGTCAGAGCGGTTGGACCGGTGTTCCGAAAGGTCGCGAGTTCGAATCTTGCTCGACGCGGTGAATTTTTCCATTTTTCTTACAATTTTAAAATTGAAATTACAGACACTTATTATTATTTTATGTACTGTAGATAACACATTAATTACAATATCTTTTTTGCTATAGGTTATAATAGTGTTGGTTCTGGAATGGGCAGGCACCTAAAAGCTGATACGGTTCTTTTTGTTGCCGATGTTTCATCGGAATATTTACAAAATAAAGAAGTTAATTTAACATGTACCTACTCATACTAGCAATCATAGTTTTATTAGTGCACTATAAACTCACGCAAAACTCGCTAAGTGGTCATCAAAAAATCATGTGATCATATTTTGCCTACTTTTTGTACAATCGTGATATTATTTCAATCTCCAACGTGATCAATCGTTATATTTTTTCGACCTACTCCTCCCCCTGAAAGTATCACATGATCTCTGGACGAGCCCAGACCATGGATGATCTTGGCACGACTTTATCGATCCGACAACATCATTCTCACTTCGCCCACTCAGCTTCTTCTGCTGCTGAATGTACCTAACTTGTGTCATCTGCAATACAATCTTCCCCAAAGAAGGCCCCAAAAATATTTGACAAAATCTTATTTGAAGGGCCATAAAAGCGTGTGTGAGGAGTTACTATTGCAGGTGACTGTACCAGTGGCGAGCTAATGTGGCGCATCCATCACGCCGTGAGCTGTATAATTAGTCCCACGGCTGGACAGCTTCCTTGCTGCTGCGATTAAAAACCGATGGCCGCCGGCGACGAACGCGCTAGAATGCTATCTTTAGGTATAGAGTACCTGACTAGGATACTAAATAGGCAAGTTTTTTGTTTATCGGCAATTGAATTAATAGTGCTCTCCCATAAGCAAGACGGCCGAAGCGATAGTTCAGAGCTGGAAACCGTTACCAACTGTTAGGGTGTTGTTCGGTATGACGCTGGGACCCCAAAACTACCGGGAGACGGTGACGTAGGTGAATGTCTCCCGCGTAATGACGTATAAAAATGGTTGCCGATGCGTTTACATTTTTCACTTTTCATTGGCGTTATATCTCTTAAACCTCATGGCCTCTTGGCATCCTCAATTCTCAATAAATAATTACAAAACTTTGAGCGTAAGCGTATACTAACTCTAATATAACTAATTTAATTCCTTTTGAGAGCTTTTGATGTTTTATTGTGTATGTTATGTTGTGGTCACTCTAATCTAGCCACTGCGACTAATTTATATATTATATTATATATATTTATATAGAATTGCACCTTTCTAGACCATCCCGCCATTACCAATGTTGCAACCGCTGTTTACGACCAGTTTCCTTGACAAAGACCTTAATCCCAGCAATTACCAGCTAATCGTCACCACAATTTATCACATGTAGTCCACGTGCGATAATTTCCTCAGAAAAACAAGATTACACCTATTAAGCCAGTTTCCCGCGTTGTCGCCGCGTACATCCAATCGCTGAACGTACAGTCGAGGACAAAGAGATGTATCCACTTTTTCACCTTATTGCGTTGTAATAAGGTCCAAAAGGGTAAGGTTTAAAAAACTCATCGATTCCCGAACGTACAATCGATGAGTTTTTTAAACGGAAATTATTTTACACAGATTCTGAATGACGGAAGTATATTCCGCTTCTCAAACGATAATGCCTCTAACTGTAATATGCTTAGACTTAGAATTGCGTGAACATTTGTTTGTTGGACCCGGTAACAGATTCCTTGCATTTCGCGCTGTGATTAGTCGGCCGAGGTAAGCGCGAGCATTTAGCACTTGGCGGCCCCCGGTTACCTTTGCTGCTGCGACTGTTGACACGTCTGATGAATTAGCTACTTAACGAGTATAGTCCGTATATGACATTGTGTAGATTTCGCTAAGCTTTTTGTTGCTATTTTACAAATGGTAACTAAGAGGATTACTATTAGCTTTTACACATATTGTAGAAGATGCGGACAGAACGCTAAAATTGACAATTTTAATAACTCTGATCGAATAATCTACTGTCATCCTATTCTCGCTCAAAATGTTGAAGAAAGATTTTTTCATGATTTTATTTCTATTTTCAAATTTTTTTTTTGAGGTAAGGTAAAGGTTTAAAATCAAACGATTAAACGATTGGGACACATTTCAGAAACGTTAAGCTAAACATATCATAGTAATTTTATGACAATAAGGATATAGGAATATTCAACCCTAACTAACTAGGAACTTTCAGCACTAGTTATATCAAACAAACAAACAAAATCGAGTGGTCAATAAAACTAATCCACAGCGCAGTATTCGTCAAAAAGGATACAAAACGACATCCGCAACAAACTTCGTCCAATCAACACCAGTAATAATCTGCCACAGGCTTCGTCAAAATCTGCCACAGGCTTCGTCAAACAAAATATTTATTTGAAGAATGAGGGTAAATTTACATGTGTTTGTGTAAATGATCGTTTCACCTTTTATCTATATCTAACTTCCCAAGGCCGTAAGTAGTAAAAGCTAGAAAGTAGATACTTCATACAAAACAAAACTACGACACAAATGATGCGGGCTAACACAGTACAAGAACTCCAGAAACATTTTGAGTTAACGAAAATCGTTAGAAAAACGCCTTAAAAGTATTTGCATTTCCCTTTCAACTAAACAATAGCCAACGGAGTGCTTACAAATGTAAACAGAATAAAAGTGGGCTTTACAAACAGGCGTTGGTGCGTGTGTTTGCTCGTCTGTCTTAATGAACACTTCGAGACTAATATACGAAGAGCTAGCTTGTAGAAAATTGCGTAAGAAGTCACTGATTTTTTCCACCTTCTCTATTTTTAAGGTTCCGTACCTCGAAAGGAAAAAGCGGAACCCTTATAGGATCACTTTGTTGTCCGTCCGTCCGTCTGTCAGGACCCTTTTTCTCAGGAATGCGTGGAATGAACCTGAAATTTATATCAAATACTCAGGTCTACTGTCCCTTGGAGCTGTGAAAAAATCAAACTTCTAAGCCAACGCAATCAAAAGTTACTGCCGTTTATGCCGCAAATTTCCGCAAATTTTCGAAACTCGCAAGGGAATCAAAACCTACAGGGTACTTCCCGTGAACTCAGAATCTTGAAATTTGGTACGAAGCAACTCTTATAGCACAGATAAAGGAAAAATTGCGAAAACCGTAAATTTTTAGTTGCATTATGTGATAAAAATATTTTTAATAATTTTAAAGTTACTAACCCTATATACCTACAAGTTTGTACGGAACCCTCGGTGCGCGAGTCCGACTCGCACTTGGCCAGTTTTTTTGGTATGGGGATAAAAAACCTTGTATTCCCAAATTTCTCCTTTATTTCTCGTTATACTTGTAATTCCGGAATTTTCCCAAAAGCTTTTTTTTTACTTTTTGGAAATGTTTGCCTTCTTGATCCGGACGTCTGGCAGTTGTTCCTTGGAGGCGGCAGAGTTGCAGGCCAGCAATTGGCGTTTTACATACGATAAATAAACTGTAACATATTTGATGAGACGACCCATTGACACCTCGTTTAAAAAATTCTGTGGTTTTGACTCTATATTGGAACATAGATGGAAGTGGTGGAACGAGCACACAACGAATACTTTTTTACATACATATAGACAGCTGACAGCTCAATTCATAGACGTCTTTTATATTTATATTTATTTATTTCTAAAATAAGCACTTATAGCTAAACCTAACGTGCTAATTGGTATTTTATATCTAGGTGACTAACATGCATTATAGTGGTTTTATTACATACAAAAACAAACTTTGCTTACAATAAATAATCAAATCAAATGACAAATTTAATTGAGAGAAATAAAATACATGTCAGATTAACAGTAAAAATATTTCCTAAAAAACGTTTATGTCAGTTTTAGCATTGCTGATGTAATCCAACCAACAGCATGTCATATGCCTGATTCTAGTAAAAAAGACAGCAAACTTTCTAGTTGCTATCAATATTGTAAACTCTTTTCCGAGCCTAAAGCTCGTACACTATCTCAATACTTCCATTTTAAGCCCTACTAAGTAAGCCCTTCAACTTAAAGTTGAAAATGCGGCGATGACTGCACATGGTTTCCTAATATAATCATCTATATTTGCAGTTCCTAGTCGAGTCGCAGAGCAAATAGAAAGGTTACGGAGTGGGCGCGACCTTTTCGAGTGATTTGGAGCTTTGGAGCCCTTCGGTTGTGCAACCGAGGGCCGTATTCTAACTTTACAACACGTTTAGACACGATCCGACTTCAATACAACTCCAATGCATTAAGTACGCAATACAGCTAGCGCCTAAACGTCTGAATCAGAAATATCACAATTTGTTTGAAAATTATTTATTCGTATGGCATTTTAACAGAGTCGCTTAATCAATTTTACAATCGAAAGTACTGCATCTAAATTCTTCACCCACTGGGTTACGTTTGCATCAGGTGAGTGAAGATCTATGGCATTCTCTGAATAATTACGCCTCTGAATATTTTATTTATTTATTCCGATGCAACTCCAATACAACTTCAATATTGGTTGATTATTTTGTTTTGTGTTGGAGTTATGTTTGAGCTATATTGTGTTTTTAACGTATTGATTATGTATTTTAAAATTAGAATACGGCACCGAGCCTTGAGCCGATGTGATAGTCAGCGATCATCCGCTTATATTACTCGGAAATTAAAGGCATTAAGTGTGAGTAATGTTACTGATACTGCCGCCATTTTTCTTTGGATGCAAAAGTTGGTTAAACGCACGTGGGTGTGTGTTAACAAATGGGAATGAAATGTTGTTACGAGTATATTACTAGTTGTAAAACATTTTGATTGTATCATCATCATCGTCATCATATCAACCGCAAGACGTCCACTGCTGAACATAGGCCTTCCCCAAAGAGTGCCACATTGACCGGTCCTGCGCCACCCGCATCCAGCGGACTCTGATTGATTGTTGCTTGTATAGTTTGAGTAGATACCTATTTTTGACACAGAATAGTTATAAATACAGGTAGTATATTAAACAAAAATAAAACTCCAGGCCCTGTAGCCAAGATGACAATCGTTAGCAGAAAAAGAAACAAAATGATATCTATCACTCTTCCATATTAGTGTGATAGAGAGACTGAAAGCGTTTCGATTCGTTCTCTCCGAACGATTGTCATCCTGGCTAAACCTCCTGTGACTCCTAAACCATGCCAAAAAGCGAGCATTTCCGATCGTTCAAGCTGAGGAAAAAAGAGCTTAAAGGTGCAAAATATTGTCACCAAAATTCTTCCGCTTTCTAAACTGTTTTGGGCAATTTAATCCAAGCACAACAATGTCGCAAGGAATTCCTTCACGCGACAACAGTTGAGTTTAATAACTTGACTGTCCGAGCGCATAATCGGGCTATCTGTGTAATTCTACCGCCTACATACCGAGACCAGTAATTGGTTGTTGACGGGACGCCGCTCTTAGCCAAGAATCCTGCATACCTTTGGGTACACGGGGATCTGGCTAAGCCTAGAAAGTTGAATTTAAAAAAATTGTTCTATCTTTGTATGGTTATTTATATATTATGTACCCTTACAGCGTTTACACGTTGTCCGATCGGCGGATGGACTAAAAAGAAAAGCAGCAGCTAGGAGGAAGTAGTGACCTTAAAGCAAGTATATCTAAAGTTGAAACACGCGTTTCCCCAAGAAGGACAGAATGTACGCAACGCGACTAATATTAAAACACGTTTCAATATGGCTGACAGCATACCGTAACTAGTCTACATAATTTAGTCGGTTTCTTTGTTCCCCTTCAAAAAGCGGTGGAGGGTAACAAATGGTTATATTCTATTTAGGGCATTTTAGAAGTAAGTAATAATCACAATATGATACTACGACAAGGACCAACGATAATAGCGCCTTCTCCGTCATACCTATTGAAATCTTGGTATTATTATTAATTACCATTTCAGATCAATGGCTAGTATGTCTATGGTAGTGACCTATGTAATGTAATGACATTAGGTCTGTTTTGATTTTTGATGCTATCTTTTGAACAATAAAGATCTAGTAATTTAATAGAAAAGTAGATAAATGTACGTTATGTATGTTTCACTTCTTCGTGGTTCTATTCCATCCGATATCCGACCAACCAGCCCGTTTCCCTCAGTACCTATGCTACTTAGTTCGACTTAATCAAATTGTAAATAAAATAAAAACGAAATATTCTCTTGGAAGCGATTGTACCATTAATATTAGATAATGGAGTGTAATTTTGATTAAATCGATATGCTTTCTTTCTACATCTACTACGAACTGTGAAGGAATTTACAAGAAGTGGCATTCTAACTTTACAAAATTGATTTCTTCTTTGAGATACATAATGTTTATAACATCACATCTCATTCTAAGCTCTGTTTTTTAAATAACAAATACTAAAATAACAATTTGTTGGCAAATTTTACTTGCCACCTATAGTTGTATCTGGCTAATTCGGAAGTAAATTGAACAATCAAACTTAGTATTAGTATTTCAAGTATAAAATAAGACCATCTGCAGCTGAATACGAGCGAATAACTCTGAGCGTGGTGTCGAAATGAGATCAAATAAAGAAAAGTGTATTGTTTGAAAGATCGAAAGTCGTTCTTTTTGTTGAATTAGCAGACCGGGCCCAGGCAGTACAATTATCTGCATTGTGGTATATTTACTTGAGGCACGGACTTGAGGGGCAATTTAGCTAATTGTAGACGGGAATGTGATAAACTGTGGCACGTTAAGTATCAATAACATTTCACATAAATCGGGCAAACTTGTGCAGCCTGCGTGAAGATTTGTAAAAACGGAGAGAACTGAAGGGTTTTTGTTGTCATAGAGTACGGACAAGTATTAGTATTTAAGTAGTGCCAAACGACGTATAATGTAATTCATAGTTTGACGCCTGCTGTTTTTGTTTCCGTAATAATACGCAATGTCTTTTTTTCTAATGTTAAAATATAGGCCCTGTCCTTTATAACTGAGATTACTTCAGCAGTTTTTACCTATTTTAGTAGTACTATTTTCCAATTCAAAAATTATGCTAGCCTGTCACTCTGACTTCCACCATTACAAGCTGCCAGATGCCCGCGTCTAGCAATAAGGATAGTATAGCAAACTAACCAGTCGGGTTTTGTTGCTCTCATTATTGTGTCATATCTAACGTGGCCAGCTCTTAGTCCATATGTATTATTTTTTACTTTTTGAAATGTTTTAAACGGTTGACATAATAAACGAATAATGCTTTAATGGCTTAAGAGAAACGTACTTCCATAAGGAATAATGGGGCTCTTTAATAAATTTAAAGTTTTCTTTATTGAGTAGAAGGCAGCGCAGTTTTTTGGTCAGTAAGCAACCTTTTGCCATGTCATTGGACGCACGGTTAAGTCACGTGTTCACGTGGCTAAGTCATGTTTTTTTTTTTGCAAACATTCTTCGAAAATGTATATGGAGTTTTCTATAGTACACCACACGGCTCCTGTTTATGGATGGCATCTCATCCATAATTGCCTTATACAGGTAATTGAGAAATCCGTTCCGACTTCAAGAGAGCGCCACAAAAACCGTATTTAGCTTCCTCTTAGGGGCTATTTGCTAGCTATAAAGGATGCACCACACTTACCTATATAACGCGACCAACGCGACCATGCGACAATGTGGCGCGACGCGTGTCCTAGTGCCATACACTTGACAAACAGAATAAAGATACATGCATTGCTATGAGTAATAGGCAGATGTATAATACCTATTATTATAATAGATGTTTTTACAACTTAGTGTGGGAACAGATGTTAAGATGTAATCCAATCCATAGTGGAAATTATACATGCATATTGTACAAGTTCGATTCGAACCTTATCCGAATTTTATTGGGTTTAAATTTAAAATCTTACGAGAAAGAGAATGCCAACATTAACACAATGACTTCTCCAATTTTTGTCGTCTTTCCTCCTCGCGGGAAAGAAGTACATCCACTATGGCGCAATTGAACGGAATTCAGCTATAATTTACAAAAAGCAGCCGAAAAGCCGTTTGTATATGGATGATTTATGGCATAGACAAAATTCTGCCGGAAGTTTTTTGTCTTTTCCACTCAGGAGTGTGTTGCGCTAATATCACTTAACGACATTCATAGTTCGAGGCGACCCGCCGCACAGAATAACTATCTGCATGAGTTTTATTTATTTACTTAATCTTTATTGCACAAAAAGAAAACTTTTCGTACAAAAGGCGGACTTAATGCCATGAGGCATTCTCTACCAGTCAACCTTAGGGCCAAGCAGAAAGATTGTAGGCGGTGCTTCTAACTATATAGAAAACAAATTATATGACAGAAGCATAAAACTTTTAAAAGATGCGAAACTACATCCTTAATTCTTACACATAAACTACATAATTCTAATATACATAAAATACATAAATCAATACATACATACATAGATACATATATATACATACATACATACATACGACCATACATATATAAATACATATCCGAAGAATCTTGTTAGAGAAGATACTTAGGATTTATTTGATCCACCAGCAAAGAAATCACGCACAGATTTTTTAAAAGCGTACTTGCTCGGTGCTTTTCTATTACACATAAGTCTGAAGTGGCCTTTAAGATTTTGCCGGTCTACTTTGTTGATGATGGTACAGTCGCCATCAGATATATCGGAGCGTCCAAGGTGGTCACAAATATTTGAACAAGGACTCTATTGTCAAGGCGATAAAGTGCTAGATCAGATATTTTTGAGTACCCTGGCCGGGCCTGGCCTGGTACAAACAGGTCAATCGTTAAGATATACACAGTTAGATTAACGGCCTCCTAGCCTAGTCGGTAGTGACCCTGCCTATGAAGCAGGAGGTTCCGGGTTCGAGTCCTG
The DNA here is from genome assembly GCA_947086415.1 of Pammene aurita. NCBI lineage: Eukaryota > Metazoa > Arthropoda > Insecta > Lepidoptera > Tortricidae > Pammene > Pammene aurita. The sequence continues at coordinate 26,200,498 of OX352303.1, read as the reverse complement.
GTCAGGGCATTTATTTGTGTGTTTATCACGGATATTTGTTCCTGAGTTATGAATGTTTTCTATATATTTAAGTATTCCTTTGTATTTATCTATAAAATATATCGTCGCCTGGTACAACACAAGCGTTGTTGAGCTTACCGTGGGACTAGGTTGATTTGTGTAAGATTCTCCCATAATATTTATTTATAATACTGACGTCACTACACCCTACTATAAATACTTATACATAAATACGTATCTAACACACGGAGTCGGCATCCGGCTATTTTGAAGTATGGATGCAGTTTTTTTTAAACCACGACTTTGGCAAACAAAGCATATGGTCAGCTTAGTGGTCAGCAGCTACCGTAGCTTGCAACTCTAGAGGTGTCACATGCGCGCTGCCGACACAGTTCTTCTTAGTAGGTAATAGTTCACGTTGCAGTTCTTCTATTTCTACAATAATTAAGATTTATTGCATTTTGCACTTTCGTATGTTTGACACTGCTGAAAGTATTATTTGTAATGCGAATAATAATTTTTCTATAAAGTTTCCCTTCATGGGTGAATTTCACAAGCGGTTTAATCGGCGCTTCATTTGGGTTACGAATTTATGACAAAAGTTATAATTGCTATAGCTTGTAATTCGCAAAATTCGTGTTTATATGCACACAATTTTCGAATAATTATGTGTTTTTAGGGTTCCGTACCCAAAGGGTAAAAAAACCGGCCTAGTGCGTGTCGGACCACGCATAGGAGGGTTCCGTACCTTCAATGTAATAAAAACCAAACTAATACCAAAAGGTCGTATCTGATGCCTATGGAAGAAGTTTTTTGGAGATAACTCAAAAATGGCTGAACCGATAATGTTCAAAATAATTTTCGTATAAAGTATATGATAAGGCACATCGCCTCAAATTTTTTCATATTTTTTGGACTTACAGTTCAAAAGTTACCGAGGGGGGCTACACAATTTTTCTGACTTTCGAAGCGATTATTTCAGAAAATATTCACTTAATCACAAAATGGTCAAAAAAAACCTCAATGTTATTTTTAAAGACCTATCGATTGATGTGTCACATGTTGATATTTGGTTAAAAAACATTTTTTGAAATTAAGTTACATCTATGGAGACCCCCTAAAAATATTTTTTTTTCAAATTTAACTCCATAACTAAGTAGCGGCATACAAAATACACGTTACCTTATGTGTAAATTTTATTTAGATACGTTGTATAGTTTCCGAGTAAAATGGCTGTGACATATATACGGACGGACAGACAGACAGACAGACATGATGAATCCATAAGGGTTCCGTTTTTTGCCATTTGGCTACGGAACCCTAAAAACGGGATCTTATTACTAAGACTCCGCTGTCCGTCGGTCTGTCTCCAGGCTGTATCTCATGAACCGTGATAGTTAGTTAAAATTATCACAGATGATGTATTTATGTTGCCGCTATTACAAGAAATACTAAAAAAGAGAATAAAATAAATATTTTAGGGGGCTCCCATACAACAAACATGATTTTTTCCCCGTTTTTATAGAGAACTAGCTTTTGCCCGCGGCTTCGGGATAACACGGTTCCCCTTTTCTGATTGCCCCCCGGAATGCTCCATACAAACTTCCACCCCCCATTTTAGGGAAGTGGGGGGTTAGAAAAAGACAAAAAGTAGCTGTCACTCTCCATCCCTTCAACTATCTCCACTTAAAAAATCACGTCAATTCGTCGCCCCGTTTTGCCGTGAAAGACGGACAAACAAACAAACAAACACACACATACACTTTCCCATTTATAATATTAGTATGGAAGTATGGATGGTACGGAACCCTAAGTACGCGAGTCCGACTCGCACTTGGCCGGTTTTTATTTGTAATTTATTAGCAATTTTTATGTTATAAATTCGTAACAAAATTGAACCGGCGGTTGAAACGCTTGTAAAAATACTCATACCAGGCACACCACATCCGAAAATTCTGTAACCACAAATCTAATGTGAACGTTCCCTCACTACTATTAGGATTCCGTAGTCAACTAGGAACCCTTATAGTTTCGCCATGTCTGCCCGTCCGTCCGTCCGTCCGGGGATAATCTCAGTGATCGTTAGCACTAGAAAGCTGAAATTTGTATATGTATATGTACTAATATGTATATCAATCACGCCGACAAAGTGGTAAAATAAAAAGTTTCTGGACCCGGGGTATGTCCTTAAACTACGTCCGGACTTGGGTATGTCCTTAAACTATGCCAAAAAGAGAGGTATGGGCACTGCGAATGGCATCTCGCTTAGTGTGGTAGGGCACGTTCAGTGAATGTCATCTCGCTCAAATCTGGAGCAGAGCCCGACTGGGGAAGTACCTCCACCTTACAGAAAACCACAGCCAAATAGCACTAGACCCTACTTATAGTGTTGTGTTCCTGCTGGTGAGTAAGGTTGCCAAAGAGCTCAAAGAGGACCCAGTGTGTTGACGATGAGGGACCCTCTTGTTCCTTTAGCCGTCAACACAGTGAATCCTTCTTTTTGTAAAGGGTCGGCAACGCGCATGTGACTCCTGTGGAGTTACAGGCGTCCATAGGTTACGGTAGCTGCTTACCATCAGGTAGGCCGTATGCTTGTTTGCCACCGTCGTGGTATAAAAAAAAAAAAAAAAAAAAAAAAAGTGGGAAAAAATGTTTTATTAGGGTAACTCCCCTATACGTAAAGTGGGGAGTGTTTTTTTTTTCACTTCAACCCTAACGTGTGATATATTGTTGGATAGGTATTTAAAAATGAATAGGGGTTTACTCAAATGATTTTTCGATAATGTAAATATTTTCGGAAATAATCGCTCCAGAATTTAAAAAAAATGTGTCCCCCCCCTCTAACTTTTGAACCATAAGTTTTAAAAATATGAAAAATATTTCAAAAGTAGAACTTTATAAAAACTTTCTAGGAAAATTATTTTGAACTTGATAGGTTGAATAGTTTTTGGAAAAAAAATACAAAATAATTTCTGAACTAAGTTTGTAATTTAACCGTATAAGCAGGTGTTTGTTGTACCTGTAATTTCTACAAAAGCACAATGAAATGAAGTGCTTTCAAATAAAGTAAAAACGGTGAAAATCGGTTCACGCTATAAAGAATTATCCCATAAAAATCATCTTCCATACTTTAAGCTCGCACGCAATAGTTTACTTAATTTGCCGATAGATGTCGCTGTACGTGGAACGCTCATATCATATCCTACAAGGCGGTGTTATTTTAACACTTAAGTGGGGACACTTACTGTGACGGACGGAAAACTACGGAACCCTACACTGAGCGTGGCGGAACCCGACACGCTCTTGGCCGGTTTTTAGCTACTGATTTTCGCAAAGATGAAACGCAAATCGAGATTTATCGACTATTAGAAATCGTTATGAATAGAGGTTGCCCGATAGATGCCACACCTCCGCTACCTTCACTTCTCACAGTGTTGCGAAGCTCATTAGCATGAAGTTTAGTGTCTCATATCAATATTTCAAAGCGATTAGAGCCAAGCCATAAATACTAAAGCTGAAAGGTCAGCGGGCCCAATGCTTATATAGTACAAGCAAGTATTTGACTCAAGTGGACCAGTGTAGCCTCAGCTCTATTATCGCTATTGTATCGAGTATTTTAAACTTATTTTGACTTCGATCACCCCATCGAAAACGCCTGAAAGACCTGTGCAAACTTTTATTAGCAGGACAGCCATGTCGTCGACATGTGTATCACAAACTATGGCACCCAATTAAATAGGAATAGAGTGAAGCTCCTCAGCATTATTGGAGTCAGAATTGACTATGTTAGGATTAGGAGCACCAAACTGCGCTTCAAAACTGGTATCGCGGGTTGAGACCGTCGAATATCAAAGTTGGACTGAGCAGGTCTACCAAATGCACCCGGAACGATGGACCAATGAAGCCCTCAGGGTGGACGAGGCAGAGGCCGACCAAAAAAAAGTCGGCACCGAAGTGTTTTATAGTATCGTGGAAAAAATACACTAAACTGGCTGGGTGACTGAGAAGAGAAACAAGAGAGGTCTTTGCCCAGATGTGGGACTTGAAGCAAGACCGTAGCCAGAGTTGAAGTTAAGGTAGGTAATTTATGGTAGAGCATGACCCATAATAAGGAAGGGCATTGATTTATTGCCATAGTCGATGGTATACCTTATGGGTCTGCTAGATGGTCGCCAACAAGGCTGCCGACGATCCAAGGTCACCCTAACCTTGGTTGGTACTTCATACAAATTTGCTGGAAACAACTGTCTACACGGTCCGTCCAGACCAAGGTCGCTCTGTCGGAGGGGCTTGTTGGCCTTTAAAGTACGGCAATGGTATTTTAAGGTAGGACGTTGCTCCACAATGTACCCAATCTCGCTACGGCTGAAGTCAATGTAAAATAGGTAAATATTATTGGATTACCGTTTAAGCGCGGTTTGAAGTAGAAACGCCTTAAGCTTGTCACTGATAGTATTTTCTAGGTAGAACACGAGATGTGGCTTTATCGTGAATTCGTGATATTATTTAATTTGAGCAAATTTTCTGACTTATTTGTAAAACAGTGATTACAAACACAGACCTCAAGTTGGATTATAGGGATGTTTAATTTACAATAATATGTAAAATGTCTTTGCCTTATAAGAAATGTATTTACCGATGTATTTTAGACCAACGCTCGCTTGTGATCGGCAATCGATGCAATTTATGCTCCCGCGCAGGCAGCGGCAACGTATGAAGTGATAATAGTAAATTACTTTGAGAGATGGCCGAAAGAAAAGATAGCTTCGCAGATAACATGACGTTCATAAAATTAGTGGGCATCGGACTTGCTCTAACGGTTTACGTGGACACGATCATAAACATGTACACGTCTTTTCACCTTATTGAAATGGCGTAAGATGAAGACAGGCTTTTGCGGTTATTTATGTACAGTCAGCAGGAGAAGTAGCTAAGCGGGTGAGGTATTCAAAATGACTTTCACACGCTCTTATTATCTTAACAATAAATGGACCGTAAGCCAGGGACACATTTCATGACCAATCGCGTCCCAGGCGATAACTTCTGAAGTGGTTAAGGGCGAAGTATAATGAAGCCTCGTGAAGGTCAGCTGCTACTCCGTTGGTGGGTTGAGGAACGGCAGCCATTTAATCACTTTACAATAAAATTGTCATCCCGTCACGATTAAAAAATTGTCAGATGATAGTTTATATGCTCTTACAAATAAGAAAAATCGTCAGCCAGCTGTATTGAGGTGGAAAGACCGTCAGCTGGTGCCCTGAAGACCGTATGTTCACATGACCAGCTGACGGTGTTTTCACGGTGTTTTTATATGTATAATAGGATATAAACTATAGTTCAAAATCTGTAAGAATGAACTTTTGACACATCGCAACGCCCGTAGAACGTAAACGCGCAAGACACTTTGAAATTATAAACAAAATCCCTTAACGATTTTACAGCTTGTCATGTACGTAAACACAATATTTCACTTTTAATAAACATAACTTAATTAATGTTACATTTTTTCATATCTTAGTTATTGAATATTTTACGATAATAATTTAGCATTCAAAGAGGTCTACGCCTCCTTTTTTTTAAATTTAGTGTTGTGACCATATCTGCTGTTCCGATTCATATAAAATTTCCGTAAGTCGATAAAATCGATTATGTGATCAATAGACAATATATAATAATAAAAACCAAAACAAATCGAAAATAAAATTAAGTACGATGTGAAAAAACCGGCCAAGTGCATGTCGGACCACGTATAATGGAGGGTTCCGTAGCTTCAATGGAATAAGAACCAGACTAATGCCAAAAGGTCGTCTCATCAGATACATTTATTTAACCTACGTACCAAATTCCAGAACTGTTGTGCTGTTGCTGTTGATATTTTGAGCTTTGTCGTATTTTGATTACCTGTATTATTAGGTAGTAGTGGACGGTGTAAGAGTTCAATTCCATAAAAACCAGCTAAGTGCATGTCGGACCACGCATAATGGAGGATTCCGTACCTTCAATGGAATAAGAACCAAACTAATACCAAAAGGTCGTAGTATCTGATGCCTATGGAAGAAGTTTTTTAGAAATAACTCAAAAATGGCTAAACTAAATTTCAAAAAAAAAAACAAATATCAACATGTTGCATCTTCTTCTTTTCGTCGTTCTTCGTTGGTCTTCGGTGGCCTTGGTTCGTTGGTCTTTAAAAATAACATCGAGGTTTCTTTGAACATTTTGTGATTAAGTAAATATTTTCAGAAATAATCGCTTCGAATGTCCCTGTAACTTTGGAACCGTAAGTCCAAAAAATATGAAAAAATTCGGTTTAGCCATTTTTATTGAACTGTACTTTCTCCCAAAATTTTGTAAATGCAGTTAAGATTTGTGATACAAAATATGTACAAATACAAATAAAATACAAATACAAATGCGTTTATTTCACTACTTTTTACAGTTGTTTTAAGGTATAGAAGTTAGGCAAGTAAGTAGTCTATGTTAGTTATGAAAAGTTAGGTAACAATTTAAGGATATGAATCATATTTAATTAAAATCATGTAATGAAAAAGGTGCGGGTACAGCTTGCTGGATTTAAACCCGCCCTTGGTCAGCTAATATAACAGGGCATATAACAAGAAAAGATCGGTTGTAGTAAAATCGATTCGAACAATTCATAAATAATCGCTAAATTTGACAAACGATACGTCTTAGCCTCATCACTAAGGACGTCAATGGTGAAGTGTCAAAAGTTCATTCTTACAGATTTTGAACTATATCATCTGTCAAAGTTTCAAGCGGGACGCGATGACCATTTTTTTTAAATGGATTAAATGGCTGCCGTTCCTCAACCCACCAACGTTGGGGCAGCTGACCTTCATAAGGCTTCATTATACATCGCCCTTAACCACTTCACTAGTTATCGCCTGGGACGCGATGACCAAGAAAATTTGTCCCTGGCTTACAGTCTAAAAGTCGTGTCAAGTTCATTTTCACCACCCTACCCGCTTAGCTACTTCTGCTGCTGACTGTACCCAAGTGCTAATTTATCTTAAATTTCTTATAACTTTCAAATGTCCCGTGCAACGCCCGCGGGTCTAGACTGCGCGGCATGCGGTTCTTTTGAAGTACAATTCGTGAATCTTTGACAGCTCCTATAAACTGATTCCGTTTTTTTCTAGTTTCTAATAGAATGTACTTTAGATTGGGATAACATTTTATTAAGTAGGTTACTTATCGAACGAGCGGAGCATAAGTGAAGTGAAGTTCTTACAGACAACTTCGGACATAACAGAACTGTCAGGTGGCTACCTAGGCGTCTGTGCATTTCGATGGCTTTTCGATTTTGAATAGTTGTCGCGCGATAACTTCAGTAACGTTCTTCTGATCTATGTGAAATTTGTTGGGGTTGTAGTAGAGCTCAATACAATTTGAGCGTTCGTTCATGAGCATGATCGATTAAGGGGTTATGGAGCTAGAAGGCTCGAACAAATCATTATTAGGGTCTTGTTATATTGGTCAACCCGTTTGGAATAAAATCGCGAGTTCTCAGTTCGGGGCGGACTACTAGTTTATTTTTAGTTAAGTATTAAGCACAAAACAAATCACTTGTCCAAAAGAACCTTAAAACAACAAAGTATTTAGACAAACCATAGGTAATAACTTCTAGCTAATCGTCTGAATTAAACTGTAGATCTGTAATTCCGTACCCGAGCGGGAAGAAATTGATAACTCGAGATATAAAATTGAAGAAATTAGAACCTCGTCTAATTTTATCAACCGACTTCTAGAGTTCGACGAAGGAGAGGTTATCATTTCGTCGGGATCTTTGTTTTTACAAATTTTTTTTATGTTTTGTTCACCGATTATTCGAAGACGGCTGGACCTATTTGGAAAATTATTTTTTTGTTTGTAAGAGTATACTTCACAGTTGGTCCCATTGTAACCAGGTCAGGATCTGATGATGGGATCCTGGAGAAATCGAGGGAACTCTTCAACTATTATAGGCACATCCATAGTGATTTGAGTATTTTTGTCAGCAGCTCGAGCATTTGCTTTTGGACAGGTGGAGTTAAGTGAAGTCGGTTCTTTTTTGTTTAATATTATTTTAAGTTCAAATTTCTTCAAGTTTTCATCGCGACTTGATTTCTTTTTCTCGCCATGTACGGAGTTTTACCCGTGATCTTTTTCAACTGACTTCAAGATTTCGAAGGAGGAGGTTAACAATTCGTCGGGATCTTTGATTTTTTTGCTATAGTTTTTTATGTATGTTCACTGATTATTCGAATACGGCTGGACCGATTTGAAAAATTATTTTTTTGTTTGAAAGAGTATACTTCACAGTTGGTCCCATTGTAAGCAGGTCAGGGTCTGATGATGGGATCCTGGAGAAATCGAGGGAACTCTTCAACTATAGTGATTTGAGTATTTTTTACAGCAGCTAGAGCATTTGCTGTTGGAAAGGTAGATTCTAAGTGAAGTCGGTTCTTTTTTGTTTAAAATTATTGTGCAGTAGTTACTTAGAAAAAAATAAATATGATGAAACCACTAAACCGACCGACTACTTTATTCGACTTCTATTCGACTTGCCTTCAAACTTTGACTTAACGTAAAATACAAGAATGTAGTTTTTGGTATACCAATAATAAACCTAAGACCTACGAACGATCTCGACAAAATAAGCAGTCAAGTCCTGATCTATTGACATTTCCTGACGTTTACTATTAGAACTGTCAAATAAACTCTACATTCATAAAATACGGACACCACTTGTTTGCAGTTAATGAATTTTAGAGCCTGCTGTGCGAGCCCGCTGTGACTATTTAAATATTAATATATATTTGAGAATATGTCGATGTGTTTGTATTTATTGTTTCCGCGTGTCTTGCGCGGGCGCAAGTTATGGTATTGCAAACTTCTATTTGACACGCAACCGTGTCATATCTCACGGTATTAAACGAGAATATTTATATATTTATCTGTACTCTATGTCAACTATTATATAATCTGTCTGTGTATGGCAAAGTTTAATTGGTAACTGTAGTTACCTAAAAAAAGTTATGCCTCGAATTTGTTATACCTTTTAACATGATTTTACGGCCATAATAATAACCATTCTCAGGACCTCAGTTCAGGAGTGCGATTTTTGAATCTCACCAAGTGACTAATTCTCACCGATGTGAGTGATTTACTATCGGAAATCACTCACATCGGTGAGAATTAGTCACTTGGTGAGATTCAAAAATCGCACTCCAGGACAAGTATGTACAAGTAGACTGGTACCTAATTTAACTACACACGATAATCTAATCTTAACGCAAATCTAGAAATGGCAGGAAGCGTTGGTAATTGCAGATAAAATCTGTTTTAAATAAACCTATTTAAATTTAAAATTCCACTTATAAATACCGTTAAGGAAAGTTATGGAGAGCGACTAGTCTCTGATAGCCCATTTCCATTTGGGACGTAAATCCAGATTAGAAAATGCAGGGTTGACATTCTGATAGCGTTCCGAGTACGAGTGACCAGACGCCGATTCTATTGTTTAAAAAAAAAACATTTATTCCGTCAAAAGTGTTTTTATTTAAACAATAGAATCGGCGTCTGGTCATTGTATTGTTTAATAGAATATTAAAATACAGATTATATTATTAAACAATGACCAAACGCCGATTCTATTGTTTATATAAAAACACTTTGAATAGTGAGGTAATTTTTTTGGTATTCACCAAAAAAATTACCTCACTATTCACCCAACTCCGTACCTCGAAGCTCTTCAGAGGGGCGATTTTTGAGATTCGAGCGGTCGTATGACATTTAAAACTCTGAATAAAACGACGAAATCTTCTTTTACGACACACTTTTATGTGCGATTATATTCGAGGTTAAATTCTTCGGATTCGAGCGCTCGATTGTCAAAAATCGGCCCCCAGTACCACTCACACTGTTGCCGGGACACAGGATCCGCCGTTGCAGTCCCATACGGACTACGGTGTAATCAAGTCATTTTCTCTCCATGCTACGGATTCAGAGATCACGTTTACACTAGTTTCCAGAAGAACTGCGTCGGCTGCGCCCGCGCATCCAATGGGAATACGGTGCTAGTTTTGCGTAGAAACTACAGTAGGGAGTTATTGCGACGGGACAAGTTTTTGTCAACGACCGGTGCACCGTTATGGATTTTATATACAACATTGTCGGCTTAAGCCTTAGCGTTGTATAAATGAATCTCATTTAGGTACTAATGAGAGATAAATACTGAACTACGTAAAAATTTAAAACCTCTTTTACAGGTTATATTTACTTTTGATGAGGAAAAGGTTAAGTAAATTCGGAGTTCGAAACATTTACTTTGGCATGATGAATTTGTTTCATATATGTACATATGGTATTAATCGATTTGTTTTGTTGTGAGGATCAAATGTCTATATATATGGGGCCAATAGCAACACATAAGTCAGAAATGAGACTTAAAGTCTGTGATTTGTATTTGTTTCTCAAAACGTTCCTAACAAAATGACGTGCAAAAGTGACGTCACGATCAAATAGTCGCCCTGTTTAAAGTATGGAAAAAATATGAAATTGCTATTTTTACAATGAAATGTTGCTTTTATGTAAATGGTTGCCATACAATTTATTTTACAGCAAAATGTAAAAAATCCACACCATTTTATTATCGTTTTTTTTTTATTTCTAATCGTAAAATTTTGGAATGGTTTCAAGCCTTAGGTTATTCAAATATCTTTTAACCATTTCAATTGGATTATTTAATTTTTACTTAATATGGATATTTTGATCATTTTGCATCCTTTCAACTAAATTTTATTGCATAAGTCAACATGCTTCATCATCCCTATTGTAGGTACAGTCTCCATCAAATATATCGGAGCGGCGACGGTACTTAGAAATATCTGAACGTGCGCTTCATCGCATTGACAATAGACGCGTTGTACAGATATTTGTACCACCTTGACCGTTCCAATATATCCAATGACGACTTGACGACTGTATAGTCGCCATCAGATAAAACGGAGCGGCCAAGATGGTCACAAATATCTCAACAACGCCTCTATTGTCAAAGCGATAAAGTGCTTGTTCAGATATTTTGAGTACCTTGGTCGCTCCGATATATTTGATGGCGACTGTACAATAAATATGTCAGCTTACTTGCTAGAGTGTAGGTAGATAAGTAAGTTGTTTTGTGGGCTGGTGACATTGTCAATGCTGCCGTTTTTGGGCTGACAATCAAACAATAAGTATTTACTATTGTCAACGATCACAATCGAAGAAAAATTCAAGTAGCAGTGGCAGTGGGAGTGAGTTTTGATTTTATTATGTTCAACTTTCACAAGCGCGACTCTGGTACAGATGGCGCTTCAGAGTTACCGAATAATGTATAGGGCTGAACAGCGCCATCTAGTAAAGCTATCAAACTTGGAGCCTCAAAAAGTTCTTAGACTGTTCTCTCCTATTTATACATTATCTTTGTTAAACGTAACATTAATTATACATAATGTTGTATCTAAAAGCCATAAAATTTTACGATATACCAATATGGCATTTACTATCAAGGAAATCTTAGCATAATGGTTTGGTTATTAAATCAATCATTTTACACTGATATGCATCTCGGTTATGGTAAAACCATTATTAATGGAATCCAGTGACCTTTACCTCTGGAATATTTTATATTGCATACGTTTTATTCCGTAATAGGTAAAGTTTTCTTACGAGATCTCTTCTGTAGACAAAACAGTGAAAGTCTCGAGGACTGTATAGTGTACTCCCAATTCCTTTAACCTTCTTGAGATCGGTGGGAAAGACATGCTAGATTATAAAATATAGATGTCATATACAAAGGAAATAGTCGGTGGTGCACACGACAACAAAGGGCATTATACGGATTTTAGTGATGATGGGATCACCTTTTGCATAGTGAGACTTTAGGACCCACAGGCCATTTTAGGAAGCAGAGCCACCTAAATTTATGGTGCGGTGGGGGTAAAAAGGGGGGGTTAAAATTTTCGCGACACATAAATTGAAAACTATAAGTCTTAGCAACATACATCAAAGGCAAGAATTGTAGAGAATTTCATGAAGAATATTTCCTTTATTGAAAGTTTTGTGGTAACTTCAACCGTTTTTGCAAAAAATATATGAATGTTTCTACTTTTGTGGGAAGTGGGGAAAACAATTGTTATCATTGTAAGACATTATAGTGAAGAGTTATCCAATAAAGATTTGGCTTGAAAGTCTCGTATTCAGGCCATAAATAAAATAAGTAAAATATTTTTTTTCTGTTTTGACTAGATACTATTAAAATATTATTATTGGTATGGTATTTACCATGTACGAGGGCCGTTTGATAAGTTTTTAAAAAAAATCAAAAATCATCAGTTTTTTTATACAAAATACATTTATTTCTCAACATAATCTCCTTCAAGGGCCAAACACTTATTCCAGAGAGTTTCCAATTTTTTTATCCCCTCCAAAAAATAGGATTCGTTGAGGTCTGCAAAATAGCCATTCATCACACCTGCTATACAGTCTTCATTTGTCAAAAATGTTTGTCCTCCAAGCCATCTCTTCAAATTTGGGAATAGGTAATAATCACACGGAGCTAAGTCCGGTGAATATGGAGCATGAGGAACCGGCTCGAAGCCAAATTCATGGATTTTTGCCATTGCAATAGTTGAGGTGTGCACTGGGGCGTTGTCTTGGTGAAAGAGTACTTTTTTCGGAGATAATCTTGGTCGTTTTTCCAACAATTCGGCTTTAAAACGGTCTAACAAATCTGCGTAATAACGGCCGGTGATAGTTTTCCCCTTAGCTAAGTAGTCGATCATGATGATTCCTTCGCTATCCCAGAAAACTGTCGCCATCACCTTCCCAGCCGACAAAACAGTCTTTGCCTTCTTTGGGGTACGTTCACCAGCAGCCATCCATTGTTTGGACTGTTGTTTTGACTCAGGCGTGTAATGGTGGACCCAAGTTTCGTCCACAGTGACAAATCGTTTCAAAAAGTTTCGAGGATTACGCTTCATCATATCCAAACACAGTTTTGAAACTCGCTTTCGTTCGAGTTTTTGTTCGAGCGTCAACAAACGTGGCACCCATCGTGCAGACAGCTTAGTCATGGCCAAATCTTCGTGTAGGATTTTATGTACACGCTCAGTAGAGATGCCTATCTTTTCAACTATTTCACGCACCTTCACTCGGCGGTCGTCGAGTACGATATTATGAACTTCTTCAATAACGTCTTCAGTAGTGACTTCGATTGAACGACCAGAGCGTGGAGCATCAGATGTGCTTGACCGGCCACGTTTAAATTCATTTAACCAGTTGTAAATGGTTTGCAACGTCGGTGCATTAGTGCCATGAACAGAATCAAGTTAAATTTCTATAGTGGCAGCAGTGCAACCCTTCATAAAAAAGTGTTTCATAACGGCACGAAATTCAGATTTTTCCATAGTTGACAAAAATGCGTAGGTGATCTCAGTTAAACAACGATAAAAGTGACGTATCTTTGTTTTTTTTTCTTAATTTTTCGTCAGTTATCAATTGAAAGATCGTGCCAGTCAGTGTTAATGCCATTTACCAAAAAAAAAGTTTAATAAATGGTTTTTGAAAAGACTTTTCAAACGGCCCTCGTATATTTGAGTTAGGTAAACACCCCGTTTCTAATAGTAGTTAAATTAGTATTTTAAAAATCGTATATGAAACGGTTTAATTGAAAATAATGATAATAATGATGCAGGTAATGTACTCAAGGCTAAAATAATCGGTCCTAGGTAACAATCATCACACCACTAGCGTAGCGTACCTAACCTAAGTTCATATATATTATAATGATATTAAGCGTTGTCCGTTGATAAAAGATTCAAGCGCCCCACGATCTTTTCAATGCTCTAGCTACATTGATGAGAAGAGTGGTGTGATGACTGGTACCTAGAACCTACCGAATTATTTTTATAGCTTTTTGTACATTATCTATATCATTTTTTATTTTCAATAAAAGCTTTTGAATTTACCTAAACACTTATTTTCTTTTCAAGTTGTTATGTTACTAAAACTGTCTACATTCCGCTTACTTTATGATCCGCAATGCACTGTGTTCTACTAATAATTACCCTTTCATTGTATACTTGATTTAGACGTTTGTTAATAAATGTGTAATACGCGGCATTCTGTAGCGGCAGCTATCTTGGATTTACAATGATACTGAATCTATTAAATTGTAATTGTCATCAGAACTTAAGGTGTGCACCAGATATTGGATCAATTTGTCAACAGAACGAGGGTATAATTTCAACTTCAAAATTATGGAGATGTGGGATGAAGCATGTAGCTGTAGATATGCAGACTTGCATTTAGTTATGTAAATATTAGTTGTAATAAATAATAATAAATATTATAGGACAAACTTACACAAATCGACCTAGACCCACAGTAAGCTCAATCAGGCTTGTGTTATGGGCACTAGACGACGATATATATAATAGATACATATGGATAAATTAACAAATTTTCAAATAAGTTTGTGTAATGTCTAAGTAGGTATAACACAGAATTGTTATTTTTATTTTAGAGCGCACTATTCGCCAACAGACTTGAGGACAGTTGAAGATGTATACCTACCGCTTAAGTTTTCTCTCAAAAAATGAACGGGCCCTTGTTGATAACCCGCAATGATGTACCTTTCACTTGAAAACGTCACTAGATAACAGGGACTGGAGAACCCTCTATTTGATAACGCTATTATTTGGTTATAAAATTATATGGCTCTATATTCAATGTTATGTCCCTGTCTAATGTCTTAGCAATAGAGATGAAATTAGCTTGATAGGTAAACGTCATTTTGGATTTTCATTTCGGTAAGTGCTACATTATCTATCATCTATTATATCATTGTCTATTATCATTAGCAACAGCCAGTATCAGTCCACTGCTGGACATAGGCCTCTCCCATGGCACGCCACTGTGCTCGATCTTCTGCTCTCCTCCTCTAATCCGTACCCGCCAAGCGCTTACCTTTGGGTAACTCAGTGATGTACTTACTAAATTGATAGTTTTAAAAAACTACCCTACCAAATACTTACTCGATCTAATACCCCTTTATTGGTAACCGGTTCTGGTATCTTCTAAACGAACTCTTTATATCACTTACGGATTATAACAAGCATACAAAGGCAAGGTAAATAATAGTGAAAGATATAATTAGGCAACCATTAGAGCTCAAACCACATCGTTTTTCCTACATAATTAGATTGTGGTTGATAACAGGCCTATTATTATATTTTTTTTCGTTAAAGATATTATAACGAATATAGGATTTATATACTTTTATAAAGGGGAATAACAGGGCTTTATCATGAAAATATATTTTTCATGTTACGACCATAAATAAAAAAAATATAGGCATTTATTCAAAAAAATATCAAACGTTGATTTCATTTTTTTTATGTTTTCTCAGTTTTCTGATATGGAAAGGTATAAATAAAATACCAAAAATGAATGCGGCATCCTTGCTTTACACGAAAATGATATCAAACTTGACTATATAGCTCTATTTTATTTTTTATTAATTAATTATGGGGGGCACCTCCCACTTCGTCAAAAATTTGCATCATAAATTTGATTGGCTCCCCTTCTTAAATTAATCTTAGAGCCTAAAGGATTAACTCTGCAAATGGAAATTCCATCATCATCATTTTCCGTATAAATAAGTGTACTGTAGAGAGTATCCGTGAGCGTCAGGATGGCGGGTGGACCTCGGGAATTTTATCGAATTGTTAATAAAAGTACTGTACCTTTAGTGTACCTCAGTGTACCTTGAGTAGAAATCAGTGCACCTCTTTCTAAAACGAGATTTTTCTAAAAAAAGGTCCACCCGCCATCCTGACGTCAGGATGGCGGGTGGACCTGGTAAATGATACATTAAACCACATATAATGTATGTGGTTATAGTGTACCTTCAGTGTACCTCTGTATAACTTTAAAAACAATCTGCATACCTCTCCTCAAAAGGAGCTACGCTCAAAATAAGGTCCACCCGCCATCCTGACGTCAGGATGGCGGGTGGACCTGGTAAATCCTGCACTATATCACTCAAAAGGTATGTGATTAGTTTGCATCTTCAGTGTACCTCAGTGTACCTTTAGTAAAAATCAGTGTACCTCTTGCTAAACCGAGATTTTTTCGAAAAAGGTCCACCCGCCATAAATCTTATTTTAAGCGTAGCTCCTTTTCAGGAGAGGTATGCAGATTGTTTTTAAAGTTATACAGAGGTACACTGAAGGTACACTATAACCACATACATTATATGTGGTTTAATGTATCATTTCATAGGTCCACCCGCCATTCTGACGGGTGGACCTTTTTCGAAAAAATCTCGTTTTCGCAAGAGGTACACTGATTTTTACTAAAGGTACACTGAGGTACACTGAAGCTGCAAACTAATCACATACCTTTTGAGTGATATAGTGCAAGTTTTACCAGGTCCACCCGCCATCCTGACGTCAGAATGGCGGGCGGACCTGGTAAATATTGCTTTTTATCACTCAAAAGGTGTGTAATTAGTTTGTATATTCAGTGTACCTCAGTGTACCTTTAGTAAAAGTCGGTGTACCTCTTGCAAAAAAGAGTTTTTTTCAAATAAAGGTCCAGCCTCCATGAACCTTTATTTTTAGAAATCTCGTTTTCACAAGAGGTACACTGATTTTTAATAAAGGCACACTGCGGTACACTGAATATACAAACGAATTACATACCTTTTGAGTAATAAAGTGCAAGATTTACCAGGTCCACCCGCCATCCTGACGTCAGAATGGCGGGTGGACCTGGTAAATCTTGCACTTTATCACTCAAAAGGTGTGTAATTAGATTGCATATTCAGTGTACCTCAGTGTACCTTTAGTAAAAATCAGTGTACCTCTTGCTAAAACGAGATTTTTTCGAAAAAGGTCCACCCGTCAGAATGGCGGGTGGACCTATGAAATGATACATTAAACCACATATAATGTATGTGGTTATAGTGTACCTTCAGTGTACCTCTGTATAACTTTAAAAACAATCTGCATACCTCTCCTGAAAAGGAGCTACGCTTAAAATAAGATTTATGGCGGGTGGACCTTTTTCGAAAAAATCTCGGTTTAGCAAGAGGTACACTGATTTTTACTAAAGGTACACTGAGGTACACTGAAGATGCAAACTAATCACATACCTTTTGAGTGATATAGTGCAGGATTTACCAGGTCCACCCGCCATCCTGACGTCAGGATGGCGGGTGGACCTTATTTTGAGCGTAGCTCCTTTTGAGGAGAGGTATGCAGATTGTTTTTGAAGTTATACAGAGGTACACTGAAGGTACACTATAACCACATACATTATATGTGGTATAATGTATCATTTACCAGGTCCACCCGCCATCCTGACGTCAGGATGGCGGGTGGACCTTTTTTTAGAAAAATCTCGTTTTAGAAAGAGGTACACTGATTTCTACTCAAGGTACACTGAGGTACACTAAAGGTACAGTACTTTTATTAACAATTCGATAAAATTCCCGAGGTCCACCCGCCATCCTGACGCTCACGAGTATCCTCAATTAATACTCTCAAATATAATATAAATATTTATTCTTTTTTTATATCATTAGCTAGTACATCGAAATCGACTATCGGTTTAGGCTGTCCCTTTGAGACTCCTCTGAAAGAATCCTGAACGTCTGACATAGAACGTCCGAATTCCTAATTTAAATAACACCGTGCCAGACAGTGTTCGAGAAGAGAGGTTGTAAAGGTAGACAACCTTTACATATCTCGCCTCCTCGGGTGTAAGGGGCAGCCTACACTTACAAACACTACGCCCTATCCTAATCTACCCTGACTAAGAGTTTCCCTACCTATGCTTAGGACCCCTACAGAGTTGAAAATTTCCTAACACCCCTTTCTAGAACCAGCCTTATGTACAAGGTAGTCAACGTCAAATGACAAATGAGAAGTCAGCCTATGGCCTTAAGATCTCTCAAATTGCCTAGACGGGGGCTAAGTAAGGCTTGAAAACCTGCTAAACGCCCCTGACTCTGGCTTTACGAACTAACCCTCTTTTAATTTCCTGACAGCTATTGTCTATGTCCGTGTCTATGACACTTGACATTAATGACATAGATAGATGTCAGAAAATTTTATCTAATTGATACAACGGCACAAAAAATATTTTATTGAACAGAAACATCTCAATATGAACAACATGAAAACATCGCAAGAAAATATCGTTCTTGCGCAGCAGTAGGCGTTGGCGTTGAAGTGATGGCTGCCTATGGCCATCAGTCTTCCCGCCGCGGCAGTTCTGCCGGGTTTGGAAAGCAGTCTGCTCAGTGCCGTTGCATGGAGATACTGCAGAACAGCAGAAGTGTGTCATCTAGGTCCTTTTTTCTTGTTGTTACATGCAAGCAAATGAAAAATATATATCCTACTCTTCAGGGCGACAAGGAACTTAACCGGGCATTCGTAAAATATTACCTTAGAACCTTACAATTGTGATTTACAAATAAATATATTTACATTTAGTTGAGTTTTATTTACAGTAAAGATATCACTCTTATAACTTATCCTCAATATAAGGTAAGTCACAAATAGGTAATTATTAATAAGGTTATAAGTTACTTTGAATAAGTACAATTATATTCTTGTGCAAACAAAATGCATAAGGTTATTTATATACCTTGCTGGCACATCTTAGGTCTCTATGCTATAATTTATATATACAGTTCAGTTACCTACAAGTTTATACAATGACACCTATGATATTAAAGTGTGAATGATTAAATAATTAGATTCTTATGATTGAATAATTAATGCAATTAATCAAATTTAAGAGTTATAATTTTCATTGTTCCAGAGAAATAGTATTTGGAGTGTGTAGTTAAATACTGCTCCTCTAAAAATTATATTATCATTTATTGATCCTATCGGATTAAGGGGGGCATCACTAATTGTTCTCAATAATGAATTACTAATATGATTGTATTTTAAATGGAACTTCTCTACAATTGATGAACTAATACAGGTTGCTGCTGCACCTGAATCTAATAAAGCTAAAAAGTTTTGATTATAAAATTGGATTGATGTATATCCTATCAATATTGATGAGTTGCCTGTATCTTCTTCGGAGCGTATCACGTTCAGCGGCACGGAGCTCCGTTGCCTCGTCGCTGGTCGTAGTTTGGGTGATTTTCATAGCTTCTATTCTGCCCTGGTGTAAATGCTCTTGGAGACGATCCATACTCTTGCTGGCGTGTTTGTCCTCTTGCATCGTAGTAGTAGTTCCTATATTGTGGTTGTCGCTGCGGTCTTTGTCTGAAATCATAACGGGGCTGGGTACCACGAACAGGTGTGCTGTTTGGGTCGGTTACAAATGGAGTGGACGCTGCTGCCGGCACAATTTGGGGTGGCACAGGCGTGTTACCCGCTGAGGTTGGGGTTCCCGATGAACCTGGCATTACAGTATTCTGGAAAGAAGTGAATGACGGCAACAATTGACAATATTTCAAAATTTCCAAATTTTATAAATCGAAAACCATTTCGAGAAATACACTTGTAGAACACAAAAACCATTTTTTTAGATTTTTTCTAACAGTATTTTTTTGGAAAAATCACCAAAATATGTAAACCGCGAAATGACGTCACACCGCTGATTCAATACTACCATTATGAAAAAACGTTATCTTCCGGGTTTCTGTTTGACAACTTTGACACACACTACTGACAGAGACGACAGGACAGCTGACACTTCATTCATTCGATTCGAATATTTGCTTGTAATTTACGTTTCCTTGGATTATTTTAATTATCTACGCGTTGTGATTTGTCACGGACCCTGGACTGCTTTCTTCTACGACGACCACAACTCGCTTTCTAACAGACCCCGGATTGCATTCTTCTACGACGACCTCACGATGGAATTCAGGGAATCCTCGGAAAATACCCCGGTTGGGGTATTGACCAATACCCCTACAACGAAGCGGACACGAGAAACTCAGAAAGATTTGTCAAAGCTGACAGCAGGAGCTCGCCGCGTGTGAGTTTTTGCAAAGCTCGGATAAATATAAATTGCCTGGCACACGAGGTACCAAAGCTTCGTTATCTTCGCGGAGTTCTTATGTCCAAACTGGCAGAGGCCTTTATTAAGTGCAGCCTTATGTTCCTTTACTATTTGTAAACGAAAACAGTATAGATGTAATGCTGACGTCCCAAAACTTCAAGAGTTTCTCCAAGAAGCCAACAATCATAAAATGGATGACTGTTTAGTTATATAATATTTATTAACCAACTGTGCACAACTTGCATTTTTGACATTATGTTGAACTTCATGTCAGAATCAGATTCACTTTACATTCAAGAGTTCAAAGATAACAGCTGAGGTTATAACACTTGTTGAAAACAGCACCAAACATCAAGTCAACAGCAAGGTGTGGCACTAATTGAGCCAGTCAAGATTCACCGCATCAACGCTTTATGAGGCAACAAAATGCAAGACAGATGGAGCTCTAGTTCATACAATAATGGGGGTATAAAGTTCTCAAAACAACCGCCATCAAGAGAGGTGAAAGGCTTGAAGGGGTGGTTATTAAAGTAATTGAACATGATTTGGGTGTGACAATAGAAAAAAACCGGCCAAGAGCGTGTCGGGCCACGCTCACTGTAGGGTTCCGTAGTTTTCCGTCCGTCACAGTAAGTGTCCCCACTTAAGAGTTAAAATAACACCGCCATGTAGGATATAATATGAGCGTTCCACGTACAGCGACATCTATCGGCAAATTAAGTAAACTAGCGCGCGAGCATAAAGTATGGAAGATGATTTTTATGGGATAATTCTTTATTGCGTGAACCGATTTTCACCGTTTTTACTTTATTTGAAAGCACGTCATTTCATTGTAATTTTGTAGAAATTACAGGTACAATAAACACCTGCTTATACGGTTACATTACAAACTTAGTTCAGAAATTATTTTGTATTTTTTTTTCAAAAACTATTCATCCTATCAAGTTCAAAATAATTTTCCTAGAAAGTTTTTATAAAGTTCTACTTTTGAGATTTTTTTCATATTTTTAAAACTTATGGTTCAAAAGTTAGAGGGGGGGGGGACCCCTATTCATTTTTAAATACCTATCCAATAATATATCACACGTTAGGGTTGAAATGAAAAAAAAAATCACTCCCCACTTTACGTATAGGGGAGGTACCCTAATAAAAAAATAATTTCCACTTTTTATTTTACCACTTTGTCGGCGTGATTGATATACATATTAGTACCAAATTTCAGCTTTCTAGTGCTAACGGTCACTGAGATTATCCGCGGACGGACGGACGGACGGACGGGCAGACATGGCGAAACTATAAGGGTTCCTAGTTGACTACGGAACCCTAAAAAAAGGTGCTTCTCCAAACGTAATCTGTGACGATTTAGTTGTCAAGTTGAAATGTCCCTTTACAGATTAAACTGAGAAATTATATCAATTAAAATGTCACGAGCAAAAGTTGTTTTGGATTGTGGTAAATAAATTACAATTTATAGGAAATAAAGTACTTATTTTATTAGTATGAATATTTGTCATTTTTAAACCTGTATCCTAAGTAGATCCTTAAGTACTTTCTGATGACTTGTCGATAATAAGTTAAATATCTTTCCTGTACTGATAATTTTATTCAAGTTGAATACTTTGTTACAATTAATTATAAAACATACTAATAATAAATCTTAAAATTAAATTAACTATAAATAAAACTACTTAAAAATAATAAATTAAAAATTTAACTGTAAATTTGGCCCTCTCGGTAAGGTGCCCATTATGCAGGCGGCATTCCCGCGCTGAATTGCGATAGCAAGTCTTTGCGCAAGAAAGCCGCCTGCACGAGGGTCACCTGTAGCCTCTCTGAGGCGTTTGCTGAGCGCCTTGTGGAGCCCTCGCGCCCCCCTCCCCCACGGACCAAGTGTCTCGACGCCAAATGCTACGAACTCGTAGTTGGCGCCGAGACAGCTATATTTATTATTTTTTACATTTTCTCGGGTGTCAGCCGCCGCCCCGGCACGCCTGCTTGTCGCTGGAAGATAGGACGCCGCCAGCGTGTCGGTACAGGTGGCATCCCACACCAGCGCGCGGCCCATCCTCCAGGGGATTAACGACATCCCGTCGGGGCGCTTGCCATCGTCCCGCACGATCTGGGGTTCCAAAGCGGCGGGGACGTTGGCGCTGACGAGCGCTCTCCTCAGGATGTCGTTTAGTGCCGCATGACGGGACAGGCGGCCGGCTCCCGAAGCACAACTGAGTCCGTGGTGGCCGAGGCCGTCTACGGGGGCCCCACATGAGGCACAGCTGTGGTCCACACATACGTCAGCCCCAACCCGGAGACCAATAGCTATACGGAGGGTTCCTGGGTCAATGTAGGTGCCAGTGTTGGGTGAAGGATACGCGTGGAGCCAGTGTCCAGACTCTGACCTTGAAACTGCCAGAAGCCTTGCGCGGTTTTTTCCTGAAGAAGTGTCTATAAGATATTTTAGAGTGGCAGCAGAAGCTATGGTATCCCAGGCCCTTTGCCTCTCGGGTCTGGATGGGAACTCTAGGCCCAAGGCAGTTAGCCAGGCATTCTTGGCTTCATTCAGGCACGCGATCTCGCAGTTTGTAGCCGATGGGGCTTTAAGGATTTTACCTGCGAGATCTGACGTGCCGTGAATTGAAGACAAAAATGCGGGCAGAGCCACACTTGAGAGCTTGCGAGTTCCCAGACCGCCAAATCTTATTGGCAAGGAAGCCTGGGACCATGCTTCCTCATTAAATCGGACATTTAGGATTGTTTGTAATTGTGACTTGATGAGGTTATCTATGGGATGGATTAGATGACTGAATTTCCAGGCGGGGCAACAACGGAGTAAGTAAGTAAATTTGGGAACCAGTAAACAAAATTTTAAAATAAATAGGGCGGAGTGGCTACTAATTTTGATTAGGCGTTCCGAATTGTCACGAAATTTAGAAATTGATTTTGCTAAAACAGAGGGGATGGCCTCATCAAAGATGGGTGAGCCGAGAAGATGCAAATTGTCCTTGGACAATATTTTGATATTTACGGCTAAATTTTTAAAACTTTCTAGTATTTGGGTTGCCAGAGATACTTCTACATTTTCAGTAATATACAATTCGCATTTATCGAAATTAAGTTTCAAGCCGATATCGTTGAAACTTTGAATAATTTTAGATAGATCTGCCAGAACGGTTTGTGAATCTCCACCAAGGGTGCCGTCGTCCAAGTACCACACGTTCAGCTTGGATGTAAGGCTGTGGATGATTGTGTTTATAGCCAGACTAATAGAGCGGGACCTAGGGGATCGCCTTGCTGGCAACCCATGGCCGAGAGAATTTCGCTATTTTTGTGAATCAATTTGGACGGACTATGGTAACACTGTAAAAGGAAATTATAAATTTCTGGCACATGAATTTTGACTTCGTTAAGTAGGGTGTCTCTGTTAACGGCGTTGAAAGCGTTTTTCACGTCAATCTTTAGTAGTACCTCACATGAATCGGTTTGAATAAAGGTGCGTACGGCATGGACTGCTGCTTCACAGCCTCCGCGGGTGCCAAAACCGACCTGCACGGGCTCAAAGAGTTTTTGTAATTTAGTACGTGTGTGCCGTACGCAGACTTTGGCTGCCAATCGCCGGAATGTGGAACCAACGGCAATAGGCCGCACGCCACCATCCTTCTTAGAGAGAGCTATAAGGTTGGCCCCGTATAGTATAGGCGTAACCTCTTGGCTGACATCTCCAAGGAGCATGAGGTTTATAAGTTTTACAATGCTTACCGTCAATTGCTGGCGAGCAATTTGACGAGTTTTGGTTCTGGGGTAGCTGGCGAGCTACCCCAGAACCAAAACTCGTCAGGTCGATAAGATGCTGAGCTGAGATGTCATCCAAGCCGGATGCGGACCCTTTTGGAAAAGATGCGAGGGCTGACGATACGTTGTCCTCCGTGGCATGGAGACAAGCTGAAGGATCGGAAAGAGAATCTGCAAAGATAGGTGTGATCGGAAGGAGAATCTGAAAGAGACCGGGGAAGCGCCGCGCCGGCACTGGAGTCTAAGAGGCAGGCGTCGCTTACAGGTTCAAATAGTTTTCATAAAATGGTCGCGCCAATCCATGATCATATCATAGATTATATAATCCAAGGATCATATTGTAAATATGACGATTTATACAAAATAAATAAATTCAAAGCATTTTCGCACAAAATATTGGTAACAACCATGTAACAACGGGGCTATGGAAGCTGTGTGAGCGCGTAGCATCTGGTAGTAAACAGTCCGGCAGATTTTGAATATTATTGGTTGTATATGTAAATATAACTTATTTAACAATATTATTTCTGTATTTAATTTGTATTCAGACCGTATAAATACATTAGAAAATTCGTTTTAGTTTAGACAAATTTTTTTTCCCGACAAGGCGCTATAATCAATATTTCAACATTTCCTGTACTTAGAATGCTACTACTGGAGATGTAAAATTCACCAGGTCTTAATCAGGGGAGAAAAAAAAGGTATATTATGATAAAATTATTTTAATTTCGTTCAGTTATTCAGTAGGCGGATACCATCATATACCTAGCACATCTGTGGTGGAAACATGACCTAATATAAAATATACATTCTCACACAAAGCCCCCCCTGCATACAAAGTTTGTATGCAGGGGGGGCGGGTCTTTTTTGCAGCTGTACGGTCAGCTTCCCTCAGCTGATGGTGCCACTTAGGCCCCGGCGTCCCCGAGTGACACTTCTTAAAGTTAAAGCAATAGTTTCGGTACACTGCCTCTTTTCTTTTGAAGTCCTGAGTCCTAAAATGTCCTAAAATATTTGTTTGTTGTCCTAAAATTTTTGTTTGTTTGTTTTGTTTTGTCACATCCTGCAGCGCTTGTTTAAACATTGGTAGTCGAGGTTTTAGACGTGCTTTCACTTTCATTGTTTTCCAATACAAAAAGTTTTCCATATCTTCTTCCAACTGAAAGAAACGGACACACGATTAATAATATAGCTAAAAACTCTTGTAGATTCTAAGAATTCATTAAAATAGACACGCATTGTACTCACATTCAAGTGATCTTCGCAAATTAAAAGTATCCTGGTTGGTAAACGATGTAAACCCGCTGCGACACACCACTCGGCTTTGTTTCCCTCGAGAATAGTAAATAACCGGGCTATAAAGATGTGTTGCTTTTGCAAGTTTTCATTAGGTAATATTTAATGCAAGGCATTTTCAACAATCCTTGAAGATATCTTTCGAAGTTAGCGGTTTGATTTTATATTTTAAGTTTTGACGTTTATCTTGTGCTTAAAATGTCAAACTGTTTAAGCGCACTCTGGTCACGCTATGGTTTTTTACGTAAATGTCAATCAATGTAACTATTTCAACGTTTTCTTAGGTGTATGAAACACAACATGTGACGTCATTTAGCTGAGCCTTTGACGACTGTTACATACGCCCTTTCTGCCGAAGTAATAATATAAACGGATTTTTCCACTAAAATACATGGATTTTCGCAAAAACAAAAATATACGGGTCTCTTAAAATTGTGTGTTCTTTCGGGCCAGACAATAAAAAGTAGCACTCAAAAAAATGAAAGGTTGTCAATTGAGGCATTATTAGTTGTCGTCAGCTTCACCATGTTTTTCTGGTATACTGAGCCGATGAGTTTACTGACTAGAGAATACGAATGATGTAAATATGTTAACGGACACGCAGATACTATACGTAGACACGGCCTGGACGTTGATGGTGTGAGCTGACGATATCTCCTTTCATTACTCCTACGGCCTATGAGCCTCCCGTGATCATCCATCTGGTATCTCGGGCTAAATAGTCGCCTCCACCTCCCCTTACAGCGACCCCGTTCCTCACACTATGGTTACCCTGAGTTCATAACCATTGACAACTCACTGGGATCAAAGATCTCTCTGAGCACTGATACACGCTGGTAAATAACACAAGACACATGATCATCATAATAACACAGTAAAAAAGTCCATGAACTGATACGAGTAGAAAGATTAATATTTAAGCGCTCACCATTGATTTGTTCGCGCGCAACCTTCTCTCCTCCCGTCGTCCCTGTATCTACCCTACAACCCCTCTCAAAAAATCCGTCCATACTAAAAGCGATATTGAGATCGAACGTGACTGCTACCGCCATCTATCCGAAAAACCGGCAAGCACGAACTGCTTCGCGATGTTCGCGACATTAGTTGCTCAGGCGTAGTGATGGGTAGGGGTGAGTAAATACTGAGTATTTACTCAGTATTTATCCAAAGCACCCCGTAAATACTCGTATTTACTCATTTCGGTGGGTAAAAACTATTACTAATAAAATATATAAAAAAGTGAGATTAAAGCACTAAATTGTTTTGTATTGAATATTTCTAGCGTGTATAAATAATATTTTTGTTATAAGAAGCATATTAGATGAAAAAAAGGTAATTAGCAGTGAGAAGAAATTTGGAATTTAGGGAATGTAGGAATGTAGACGTGATAAAAACATAGTCAACTATTTTGTTTCAAATACGAAGGTATTTACTTTGAAAACATGGGACTTAAGTCGTTTCTGTATTCTAGATAAGTGCATTTCGCAAGCCGATTCGAATATTATACAGATGTTAACAAGTTGTTTACAAAAAAAACTGCCACGAAAATACTTCACAATATATAGGCATTATAGCTCTTACCAGATAGCGCGGCGATTGTTAAATAGTGCTCACAGTGCTAATGAACAAAGAATATAGAAATAATGACCATAAAGGGCTAAACTGCGAACAAAAGACCACCTAGTTTGCGGCGTGGACTTAAACTGCATTCTCTATTATATTTGTCTACTTCTTATCTCAAAAGTATGCACAGTTTAAACATTAATAAACATCGTGTTCATAAGGGATATATAATGTCGCAGAGTGAACAAAAGGTGGCTCGGCTCGCTGAATGTGCTTTAAATCCTTACGAGTATCTTGCAAAATGCGCGTTTCGCTTCTCTTATTTTGATTGGGTGATTAGCGGACACTAACAAGTGTAGTACGACTAGTATCCAATTAAAATACAGTTAGGCACGCTGGCGCGCCTGGCGCGTTTGGCACGCTCAGTTGCTGTTTGTCAGTCAACCTGTTCGGAGGACTACGTACTTACTCATTTTACGTAAAGTGCCTCGTGTGATTTTCATTGGACCCTTGCTTTGTATATGGACTTTGATGGTGTTTTTTTTGTGATTAAAGTTAACGTTTCTGGACTTTTGATTTTTGTTAGCGAATCTTTGGATAATGGATGGCTCTGAGGACCGCGACAGAAATCACATTCTCGCTATTGGATAACAGCACGGTTAGCACAAGAGTGAAGCGATAGTATCTCGCGTATAGTACTACCCGTCTCTTTTTAAATGATACAGTCAGAAAAAGATGGATAGGGTCAGGGAGGGTACAGTCGCTCGGTGGGAACAGTGGCTCGAAGGTGCCGTGCGGGAAATGGAAAGAGCTTTATGTCTGTCCTCTACATCAATTGGAAGCGTTCCGTACCCTATCATGTACGAACTAGTTAGTGAGCCGCTTCTGCGCCATGCGAATGTATTATGGTGCGTTTTTGTGTTGAATGCTATCAAAATTACATTTCCAGGTAAGTTTCACTCCTCTTTTTTCTTAACTCGAACGAGATTTTTAATTACTTATATTTTAATCGAAGAGTGTGTCTAATCTACTTAGTATTGGCTGATAATTCAAGGCCCTCGATGTTTCTATTTGTTTTAGTTCTATCTAAAATACAAAATGGCGCGAAGGTCAACAGTCGTTCGTTTCAGAAAAGTACACGGTGGCTCGCGAACCACTGTGCACCTTACAGAGTTGGGCTAAAATTTACTTGAATATCAATAAGAATAAAAGTTATTTCATTATTAAAAATAATTCTTGCACTCTTTTTTTAATAAAATAATGAAAGTGGATAAATCATATGACATTTATTAGGTATGTACCTATTTTAAATGAAGAATGAATCAGGAACGATTATTCCGGAATTAGGCTTACCTATTCTAATTACCGTTTTATTCAACAAAAATGTTTTTTGTTATAAAGTTTATTTAGGTTCGATTCTTACGTAGCCATTGTGTACTGTTAGAGCCACTATGTACAGGGCGTAGTACACAGTGACTCGAGTCACTGTGTACTGTTAGAACCACTGTGTACTAGGGGGTCCTAGTCACTGTGTACAGCAACGGGTACACAGTGGCTCGATTCCCAATTTCTAAAAAAGAATGTATATATCTTTTTTGGTGAAAGTAACAGCAAATATATTTGCTACATATGAAAATGTATTAATGCACGGTGCTCTGTGCTTGCAACAATTAGTTCAGAGATTTATATTTTTCATGCTACAGCCTCTTTAAAAAATCCTAGCGACTATTCCCTCCCTGACCCTAGACTATCTCGCGCGCGAGATACTGTCGCGTCACACTTGTGCTAACCGTGCTGGGATATCCAAGTTATCGGTACATCGATCTTGTGGAGCTAGGTATCGCCATTAGCAAACCTGGAGTGCGATTTTTGAATCTCACCAAGTGACTAATTCTCACCGATGTGAGTGATTTCCGAAAGTAAATCACTCACATCGGTGAGAATTAGTCACTTGGTGAGATTCAAAAATCGCACTCCTGACCCCGTTCAAAGCAAAGGTGAGTGTTTATGTGGCACTTACGTCATTTTATTAAGAGTATTTTTAAAGAAAACTCAAAAACGGCTCAACCGATCATGTTGAAAGTAATTTTATTGTAAAGTATTTTCTAGTCCCTATTCATCCGATATTTTTTCATATTTTTGTACTTTGGTTTAAATGTTATAGAGCGGTAAACATATTTTTAGTCTTCAGAAATGTTTTTTTTTCTTCAAAAATATGTTCAATTTATGAAAAAATATATTTAGAATCATCCAAGTTATTTTAATGCCTTATTTAATCATGTAGACACGTTGATGGTTTCTGATTTTTGGTGTGACAATTAGTTACATGTATGGAGTGCCCCTCTTAAAAAAACGTTATTTCCGACTTTGACTAGTTAATTTAGTAGCGGGTTACAAAATACACCTAAATTTCAAAATATTATACCCCTTGCAGCACTCTAAATAGTTTATACCCACCAATTTGGGTATAAACGAGTAAATACGGGTATTTTGAGTAAATACTGAGTATTAACTCGGTATTTACCCTTGAGTATTTACTCACTACCCATCTCTACTCAGGCGTCATGGTTGTAAGAGGCTCCGAGAGTGGTATATTTAATTGCGGGATTTACTCCGTTTCAAAAATATCCACATATTGCCATATTGCATTGCGTAAGTCCTCTTTTGTCTTCACTTGCACAGCCGCGAAATACAATTTATATTTGTCTAGGAGGTTGCGCTGAAAATATTTTATAAATGCTTCATCATCTATACCAGCGGCTTTTTCGGCTAGCGTATTTAGTGCATAGTAGTAATCCAGAGGTGATTCTTATGCATTCTGGGTTCTGTAGTAAAATGTCTGCGCATAATTAACACGAGATGGAAATTCTCTCTTGAGTTTCTCAAAGAAATCCCCTAAGGATGTGAATGCGTTAAAATTCGCTTTATAGAATTGTAAAGCAGGTCCACTTAGATAGGCTGCTACTGCATATTTATTTTGTTCTTCTTTGTATTTTTTATTTGAGAAACGATTTTGAATTGGATAATAAAATCCTCTACATCGGTCAATCCGTTAAACTTGTCCGACGCCATTTGTGTTATTTTTGCATAGATATTTTATGATAATAAATGTTCACAGTAAATACAGTCAGTGGGTGATGAGATTATGAGACGAAAAAGAAAAATATCACCCAAGGGATCCTTTTGGTGTAACCACTCGTAACTGGGGTATCTATACGTGTGTATAGCTCTTCTGGTATAACACTCGCTTTACTTTTGCGAGATTTCCGGGGCTCGGTCCTTAATTTAAGGCGCCACTGTACGTCCACCACATGTAGAGAGTATCCTCAATTAATACTCTCAAATATAATATAAATATTTATTCTTCTTTTATATCATTAGCTAGTACATCGAAATCGACTATCGGTTTAGGCTGTCCCTTTGAGACTCCTCTGAAAGAATCCTGAACGTCTGACATAGAACGACCGAATTCCTAATTTAAATAACACCGTGCCAGACAGTGTTCGAGAAGAACGTGTTTTAAAGTTAGAATACGGCCCCAGGGCTGGGATCGAACCAGCATTTGCGGCAGACACCCCAACTACTAGGCTACCCGGGTCACAGCGGCACCGGTCGAATTTTACCGTGTATATGCAATCTTTGTAAATGCTTAGGCGCATTTGTCCAATCATCTAAGGTACAACGGGCAAGGGAAGGCTGAGAGTAAGGATAAATTAGGTAAGCTATTTATTAAAATAATTTGATTTGTACTTCAGTTACATGATAGATTGCCAGATATGCAAGTTGCAGAATTTTTTCAATATATTGGAAATGTTCCTGGAAAATTTTAAAAAATTTCATAAGTAATATACTTAGGAAAATGGAATTTAAAGAAACGAAGTTTTGGCAACATATGTAAGTACCTGCTGCCAGACGAAACGTTCAGGCTTCTACCCGTTTCATCATCATCAGCCCGTTGCAGTCCACTGCTGGACATAGGCCTCTCCCAAGGTACGCCACAGAGCCCGGTCTGCTGCTTTACGCATCCAGTCGCTACCGGCCCTCTTATGTAAGTCATCCCGCCATCTGGCCAGAGGGCGTCCAACGCTACGTTTGCTTAACCGTGGTCTCCACTCCAGAACACGCTTACTCCAGCGATTGTCGGTTCTGCGACATATGTGGCCAGCCCATTGCCACTTCAACGTACTAACTTTTAGAGCTATGTCGGTCACCTTGGTTCTCTGTCGGATCACTTCATTCTGAATTTTGTCCTTCAGAGATACTCCGAGCATAGCTCTTTCCATAGCACGTTGAGCGACTTTAAGCTTATGGATTAGCCCCACAGTCAGTGTCCACGTCTCGGCTCCGTACGTCATTACAGGTAGGACGCACTGGTTAAACACTTTCGTCTTCAGGCTCTGTGGTATACCGGACGAAAATATGTGCTTCAACTTCCTAAACGCTGCCCAGCCCAATTGAATCCTCCTATCGGCTTCCTTTTCGAAGTTGTATCTACCCAACTGCATTAGTTGCCCGAGATAGACATATTCCTTGACAACTTCGAGAGGCGTGCCATCGATGATTGCTGGTCCCGGAACGACGAGGTCATTATACATGACCTTTGTCTTGTCCAGGTTCATCCGGAGACCAATTCGTTGGGAGGCTTCATTTAGGCTGTGCAGCATTTCTTGAACTTCCTGCAGCGATTCTGCCATGACTACGATATCATCGGCAAACCTTAAGTGCGAGATGTATTCTCCGTTTATATGTATGCCCCGTCCGTTCCAGTTTAGAGTCTTAAACACGTCTTCCAATACATTTGTAAACAGTTTCGGGGATATCACATCCCCCTGCCTTACTCCTCGATGTAATGGAATCGGTGTTGTTTGACTGTTCTGTACTTCGATGGACATAGTTGCGGCATTATACAGGCTTCTCAGCACCTCGATGTATCGAAAATCAAATTGGCACCGCTGCAGGGAGTCCAGAACAGACCAGGTCTCGACGGAGTCAAAGGCCTTCTCATAGTCCACGAAAGCGAGACACAATGGCTGATTATACTCCTGGGTCTTCTGTATAATTTGCCTCACAGTGTGTATGTGGTCTATGGTGCCAAATCCTCCACGAAACCCTGCCTGTTCCGGTGGTTGGAAGTCGTCTAACCGTCGCGTCAGCCTATTTGTGATAACCCTCGAAAACAACTTGTATACGTGGCTCAGGAGCGATATAGGGCGGTAGTTCTTGAGAAGGGTCTGATCTCCCTTCTTGAAAAATAAAACTACCATGCTCCTGCTCCACGCTCTTGGAGTTCTCCCTTCGTGGAGTACGGAGTTAAATGCAGCTGCCTAAGGACAGGAGTTCCCCCTGCCCTTAAGAGCTCAGTTGTAACTCCGTCCTCGCCCGGGGCTTTTCCATTTTTAAGTTGCTTGAGGGCCAGCTCAATTTCGTCAATGCTGACGTCGGGAAGTTCGTCGGTATAGTGTCGAACTAAAGTAGCTCGGGGATCGCAGGGGACAGGTTCAGGAAGCGGAGATTGTGAGGCATACAACTGGCCATAGAAGTCTTCCACCTCCAAGAGGATCTCTGGCTTAGAGGAGACGACACTACCATCGGCGGTAGTCAGCTTAGACATGTGGCTCCTCCCGAGACGCTTCACGAACACTTTGGAACCTCGGTTTTATTCTATTGCATCCTTAATGAGGCGTGTATTGGAAGTCCGAAGATCCCGCCGTACCGCTTTCTGAATGTGCCTCGTGAGTGCTCGCTGACCTGCCACCGTGGCCTGTGTATTTACGCGTCTCTCTCTCATGAGTTCCAGAGTCTCTTCTGAAAGCTTGGACTTCCTGCCTGCATGCCTATTCCGACAGAACCTGTTACCCACATCCCTCACAACTTCCACTACGCTACTTAAGTCCTCGTCAACGTCGCACTTGGTTTCCAACACATCGAATCGGTTTTGAAGTTCCAACTGGAATCTTTCAGAGCCAGCGATGGCTTGGAACAGCGTAGGCCGGAGCTTGGACTTTATCAGACGGGTGCGCTCCTGCTTGAAGTTTATATTCAGAGTGCCTCGCACGAGTCGGTGATCACTTCCAGTGTTGAACCTATTGATCACTGAGACATCTCTGAATATACGTCTCTTATCCGTCATAATAAAGTCAATCTCATTTTTTGTCACGTTATCGGGGCTCTGCCAGGTCCACTTCCTTTGGGGCTTTTTCTTGAAGAACGAATTCATCAAGAATAGCCCCTCTCGCTCTAAAAAGTTGACCAGCATCTGCCCCCTGTGATTCCTGTTCCCAATACCATGTGGCCCAATTACCGATTCGGTAACGGTGCGTACTCCCACTTTGGCGTTGAAGTCCCCCATAACAACATTTAGATGAGCCCTCGAGGTGCTGTGCAGGGCTCTATCTATGGTCGGTGCATATACCTGTACGACCTTAAGAGAATATCTCTCGGTCAGTTTAAGTACGAGGTACGCTACCCTTGACGACACACTGGAGATTTCCAAAATGTTGCCAGTGAGGGCCTTGTTGACGAGAAATCCGACACCGCCCTGGAAGAGGCTGTCACCTTCTCGGAAGTAGAGTAGATGGCCTGATTCTAAGGTTACTGTGTCCTCCCCCTCTCTTCGGACTTCAGATAACCCCAGAACATGCCATCGTATTTTGTCTAACTCTACCTCCAATTCGGCGAGATGTTCGTCGAGCCTCAGAGTTCGTCCATTATACGTAGCCAAGGTCAATGTGTGGTGGTTGTGGTAGCCGTCCGTAACTCGGGGATTCTTAGCACCCCTTGCCTCACCGACGCTATGACCGCTACCGTAGCCAAGCCTGGTGAGGCGGCCGGGAACTCGGGGCCGTTTATTTGGTGTACCTACCATTGAGAGGTGATGCCCTAATCGCCACGCTGGGCAAGCGGGTTGGCGATCGCAGTGAAAGGAGCATACCAGAAAACGCTGCTGCCCATTTCCTGGTCTACCCGTTTGGCACCCGGAAACTAAGTAGTTTCTAGAGATATATAAAAAATAAAAACTCCTAATTACCGTAACATTGCGTTGGTACGTACCCCATCATTGTGATTTCGATATTGTTTCCACAGTCTACAACAGTCTATAGTATATTGTTTTAAGTCGATGCTCTTTCTAATTAACGCATCTAAAAAGTTTCAATGCTAATTGGGATTGTCTAGTGTAAGTGCGAGATTTTGTAACTGCCTCTTAACTGACTACTTCGCCAACCTCCTAACCTATCTCTATGATCCGTAAGCCGGCAAATGATATTTTTAATGAAGAGTGTTTATTATTATCTGGTCTCAGAAGCTAGCTTAGTCCCTAATACCCAGCCTAGCAACACAGTCGATCAGTCTGTTAATTAAGTTGCTGGTTCCAGTTCCAGGTAATGTTCCACCGTATAGCTCAAGGGGTATCAATCGTTCGCAGAATGGGAGAGGCAAAAACGAAGCAATGTGATGATATTGAATATGCTATTACTTGTGCATTGGAGTAGTCAGAATTGGTCTTAACTCATTGAGTGTGGAAACATTTAAACTAGTAGTCCGCCTCGAACTGACAACTCGCGATTTACTTGCAAACGAGATTACCAATATAACAAGACCCTTCTGAAGATTTTTTTCGTCGTCTAGCTCCACAACCTCTTGATAGATCCTGCTCATATACGAACTCTCCAATTGTATAGAGCTCTACTACAACCCCAACAAATTTCACATAGATCAGAAGAACGTTACTAAAGCTATCGCGCGACAACTATTCAAAATCAAACAGCCGTCGCAATGCACAGACGTCTAGGTAGCCGAAGTTGTTTGAAAGAACTTCACTTCGCTTACGCTCCGCTCGTTCGACTAGTATTTCATGAAATAATATTAGGTATAACTATGGTTCCTATTTGCGTAGACACATCAGCAGAACTAGCTAAACAGGTGAAGTGTTCAAAATGATCTTAGCATAGAATAAGAGCGTACAAAGGTCGTTTTGAACACCTCACCCGCTAAGGTTTTCTGCTGCTGTCTGTGCTGCCAACTGCTGCCGTGAGTAAAATTAAAAATGTGATGTGTGAAAGATGACCCATGTAATCAATATTCTCAGTCAGACTAAACAATATTCTAATACGGAAGTTTTGGAAACTGATGAATATTTAGAATGATAAAAAGGGAGACATCGGACAGATTAGCCTCATAGTCTTGGTATAGGTAAGTTATAGAAACATAAAAAGTAAAAAAAACGCTAATAATTTCTGCCATATCAGTCACAGCACACCTTGCTGCAAATTTGCACTTACAATTGAGGTGCACTGTCGAAACCCAGCTTGTGTACTGACATCAATCTCCCATACGAACAAAGCTTACCCAATGATCGCCATATTGGATCTCACGAGTGACTGGGACGATCTACGATTAACTTTTAGGTACTCGTTGAAATTGATTAGCTAGTACGAGCGAGTCGATAGCTCAACCGTTCTAGCCAAGGTGATGACAATCGTTGTACAAAATCAAGGAAATTAATTGTACAAAAGTTAAGTAAGGCAAGGGCAGGTGTTTTTCTGGAGGACGTGGTTCAAACCCTGTGGATAGAAAGCTAGCATGTTTTTTTTTCAACTTATATATCAGTAAACTCTTATGTATTTATTTGAGAAAGAAAGTAAAAGTATTTTTTGATATATAAATTGCAAAAAGCCATGCTAGCTTTCTATCCACAGGGTTTGTACCACGTCCTCCAGAATATATATATATACTAGCTGTGCCCGCGGCTCCGCCCGCGTGGAATTCGGTCTGTGTCAGTAAGCGGCTAATTCACCCCTAATTTCTCTCCCGCTTCCCTGGAGGCGGAACTTGAAGTAAAGTTGACAGATGGATACGCTAGAGGACAGTAGTCCTAATAAAATATTTTACAATTACCACTAAATGAAACTACCCTCAAAAATTAATACTTTTTTTTATAATTTTTTTTTTGGCATGATTTAAACGACATAGAGTAGTAGGTGTATATCGGACAATACAGGACCACTTTTGTATTTATACGTTCATGTCCACGGCAAATGTCATCCAAATCGATCCTCCCGTCAAATCAGTCTAAGCATGAAAGGTAAGAACAGGCGCGGTTGAAATTGGGGAAGGGGGGGGTCACAAATGCAGAAATGTTTTTTTTTCTATTTGTGGTGCACTTGGAGGGGGGGGGTCCATGACCCATGCTAATTAAACTCAATCGAGTGTAGTGGCTACCCCCCCCCCCCTTTTTAGACGTTGAATTTTTATAGGCTACGTATAACCTGGCTGGGGATTTTCTTGAATTGGAATTAGTAATCTTTAAGGGGTGATTTTCGGGATAACAATGCAAAATAAACCGGCCAAGTGCATGTCGGGCGATACTCAGTGTAAAGTTTCGTAGATGCCGCCCTGTTACAAAGCATCCGTTGAAAAGGTCGTTTATTAAGGGATATTCGGCGGCGCTTACGTCATTTTACTATTCGGCACTTCCTTTCAATATGCGTTTTTGACTGATAATTCAAAAACGGCTGAACCGATTTTATTCAATATAGTTTATATTGAACCTTCTTATCAGGCCTCACCAAATTTTAGCTTTCTAGTGCGAACGGTAACTGAGCTAGACTGCGGACAGACATGGCGAAACTATAAGGGTTCCTAGTTGACTACGGAACCCTAAAAAGAGATAAATAGTAGTTTATGTAACTGTTACGTAATAAGGCCTAATTATGTACAGAAGCATACACCGCTTTACCTACACTCATATCCATTGAAAACATTAGAATGACCGCCATTACACCGCCATGACCAACCTTATTGCGCCGGCGGTCGGGGGGCGTAGGTAATGAATTTTCATACGTTTTTACCACACTGTCACAGATAATACACTGATGTTACGTTACTGGTTGCAATAATGGTGGTAATTACATACGGTTCCGATAGAGGATTTATGATATTGGTATAGATCAAGATATTTATTCTTCAATGTAAGCACAATTACAATGCACTAATGAACGTCAGAGAAAAATAAAATACACGAGTGTCGTGAAACACGCGATTGGAACGAAGTTATGTTATTTTATTTTATATTATTATTGACTTTTTCGTAATTTTTGTGGTTTTAATTATTTTGAAATTTTGGAAAGTTTTGAAATTGTGGAAATTTATTTATTTATGAAATTATAAAATTTTTTGAAATTTTTGAAATTTTTGAAATTTTTGAAATTTTGGAAATTTTGGAAATTTTGGAAATTTTGAACATTTTGGAAATTTTGGAAATTTTTGAAATTTTGGAAATTTTGAAAATTTTGGAAATTTTGGAAATTGTGGAAATTTTGGAAATTGTGGAAATTTTGGAAATTTTGGAAATTTTGGAAATTTTGGAAATTTTTGAAGTTTTTGAAATTTTTGTAATTTAGAAATTTTGCCATTTTTGACATTTTCGACATTTTATACTTTTAGGTTCTCGACTTTTATCACTTTGTCACTTCTCACTTTCACTTTTCACTACACTTCACTTCACTTCACTTTATTCTATAATATATATTTTTTATTTCATTCCATTTTACACGTTTCTCAATCGTATGGGTGTCGCGTTTTCGTGACGTGACGCTTTTTCGTGACGGTCACGTGACTTTTTATCGCCTATAAGGAACTTCGTTCCAAAACTACCACCGGTTCTAACCCTACACCTGAGCCCAAGGAAAGTTTCAACAGAGAGGATGGTTTTTCGGTACCACCAGCTTGGGATCCAGTTATTCATTTGGTTAAGGAGCAAGCTAGACATAGGACTGTGAGACCATAATGGTGTGGACACTAATAATAATTTAATACAAATTTAAAAATAAAAATATAAAAATATATAATTAATAATAATAAAAATAATTTGTTTAATAATATGTTTTGTAATAAAAAATAATTTGGTTTTTATAAAGGCCCCTCTGGCATGCGCAAACACTAAATTTGTTTGATATTTAATATGTCGGTAGGTTTGCAAATTGTGATAGTTTTTGAACGGAGGTAATTGTATATTTTTCATCAGTCGACCCGTTGACCACGAACGCTGTAAAGTGTTCGAAACGTCGGGATGTAATTTAAGCTCAGTACACGCGATAAAATCCGTTTTTAATTGTTTTATTTCATGAATAACTATCGCGGCAACCGAAGACAATATTAAATTATTTCAATACCAAATTTCATCTAAATACGTACAGCGGATATTTTTTGTTTCTTCCCCATGTAAACTTCCACCCCTTTTGCATCCGCTTAAGGGATAATTTCCGAGATAAAACTATTTTATTTCCTTTTCCAGAGTTCAAATTATCTCCATACCAAATTTTATCCAAATCGATTCTGCGGTTAATAATTCCCTATACAAATTTCCAACTCCCTTTTAACCCCTTTATGGTTGATTTTCGGGTTGAAAACTATCCTTTGTCCTTTCTCGAGACCCATACTATCTCTATACCAATTTTCATCTAAATCAGTTCAGCGGTAAAAAAAATCTCATACCAACTTCCAACCCCCTTTTCACCCCCACAAGGATTTGAAAACTATCCTATGATGTTTCTCGAGACTCAAATTATCTCCATATTCATTTCTATCTAAATCGTTTCAGCGGTTAAAAATTCTCCATACAAACTTTCAACCCCATTTTCACCCCCACTAGGGTTGACTTTCGGGATTAAAACTATATATTATCCTTTCCCGGGACTCAAACTATCTCTATACAAAATTTCATCAAAATCCGTTCAGCCGTTTTCACGTGATGCGCGGTCAAATAAACAGACAAACAGATAAACAGATAAACAGACAAACAGATAAACAGACAAAAATTCTAAAAATTGTTGGAACGTATTCTGTTATCGATTCTAAGTATCCCCAGCCAACTTTTTTTCGATTATCTTCCATGTACAGACTTTCGACCCTCTTTGGCTTTATTATATGTATATAGATATCATGAATCATCCTGTATATATATACATATTTACCTATATATATATATATTAGGGTCTTTACATTATTACTAGATGCATGGAGCTCGGCTACCATCTCTTAGACCACTGGCATATCATTTGACATGACCAAGATCCCATATCCAGAAGAATACCTAAGCCCACTGTCCTCTCGAGTTTAGGTCACAACCGCTGAACCGCTTCCGTAAAAAAAGTGGCACTTGTTATTAGAATGAAGTTGGCTTAAAATCAAGCATGGTTTCGCCGGAAGAGCAGCGCTGGCTTTCGGGTCAGCATTATGCTGAGGCGGGCCCATTTCGTGGTAAACTCTGTTTTTATGTTTAAAATGTTTTTCTTGTTATTTTTACTTTTGTATGCTTATTAGTTTACAACGAATAAAATTTATGTTTTAATTTGAAGCAAGTCGGATCGAGTTATATGAACGCTCCGCTACTGCTGGTTTCCCCAAGAGTCAAATAACCTGCACTCGCGTAACCAACATGAATATACTAGCAGGGTACAACTATCGCAGATAAATTGAATCCCAGCCTGAAGCGATTTAGTTTAGTAATGTCATACAAGTAAGTAACCTTTGGAAACAACGCCCAGCGGTCACGAGTGATCGTTTTAGTCGCTTGTCGAAGGTAATGTCGCTTGATCCTGGCAGAGTCGATCGAAATACCTTTCGCTTTTACACCACTGCTGAAGAAGGATTATTCTTGATATCTCAATATTTTGGTGGTCACTGCCAAATTAATAATTTTACAGAGTGGAACTCTACCTTAGGTACAATCACCGGCAATAGTATCTTCCTACACGAAGGCCGCAAAAATATGTGACACGATTTTATTTGTAGGGTCATAAGAGTGTGTCACACATTTTTGCGGCCTTCGTGTAGGATAGGAAGATACTATTGCCGGTGACTGTACCTCTAAGGCTGAAAGGTTAATTATGAACTACTGACTTAGATTAATGTTGTCCTAAATAATGAATAAGGAATACTCACAGCAATGATTACTCGGCAAAACCTAACATAAAGGCCAGATAGCTAATGCCTGTAGGTATTATTAAAAATAGTAAATAATTATGCCATTGGGATATATAGCGATAAATGTTTTGAATACGAATGACTAAATTATTTATAAATGTAAATACTTAGGTAATGTTAACAACGTGACTGATTTAAGTAAGGTATTATAATGCCTCGTTTATTTCCTTATTGAATCGATCAAGTGGTTTTATTACTTATACTTACTTAGGTAGGTATACTGAAACTAAATCCATCAAAGCGATAATATAAAGCGTTAAAAAAACTTTAATTTTAAGTGTTTTATTGTAAATATTTTATGTTAATGTATTAATGTCAAACACAACCCATGTTGTTAATGAATAAATAAATGAATTGAAATTTAAAGGCAATTCACATTAAATTACATTATGAAAAGACCATATAATACATGGACTGCAAATACCATAATCAATTCAAAATCGCGATCCTATAATTCAGGCAAATGCACTAGCTCTATTTACCTATCGCGTTACTAATGCAACAGTACCTCTACCACGAGTCATGTAGAAAATTCTGAATATTTTTCTATAGGCGTTAACGAATAATCGGGCTTCGAATCGTTTTCCTTCAGTTTCGACAGCAACACATACAAACGATCTATGCTGACATTTCATGTCGGATTACGTTTAGTGCGCTGCATACATCCGTCTCATAGGTAGAACGAGACGGATGTATGCGGCACGTCGAATGTGATCTGTCATGTTAACGCACTGAAGGTCAGTACAGTTTGTTATCGATAGGTTTTATTAAAACGTTACCATAAGACACTAATTTGACTTACGTCACCGAAAAATACCGTATCGACTGTAGAAAACTCTTTCACTATCAAATTATAAGGTGAGATGTCAAAACATGGTGAAAGTGAAAACCATTCGTATTTATTGTGTTATATTTATATATTATTAGTTGACGAAATAATATCGACAAAGCCTTATATTAAGCATAATTTGTTAATAAGACTGCATACTATGATAACTGGAACTGGAAAACGAAACGGTAAATTTCAAGCCGATATGAGAAATAGAAATATCCACATCAACACTTCAATAAGAATAATTTTAAAAAAGAAATCTAGACCCAAGAACTGCTGAATATTTGTGAGATTTATGTATATAATAGCCAATTAATCTGATTTTAAATCGACACAAAAATACCAACTCTAACCTAAAATGAATGGTAAGTAGTTGAAATTTGATATGATACTCGTAGTTATAAACACTTTCATTTTCAATCATAATAATTACAATGAAACTGTGAAAAATATCAAATAATATTGAAACTTCTTTTACAGGTTCTTGTGCATCATTCATTTCTGATTGATTGCTGTAGCAGCTAACTTATATCCAGCAAGGCAAACTATTTATCCCAGGAAGGTGTATTATTTTATATTCAAGAAGTAACAACTGCGTTACAGGCCGGGATCTTCGAATTATTGCATCCAAGTACTATAAAATAGTGCTTACTTAAAAGACATCCAGATTTATACAGGGCACTTTGAAATTATAATGTACATAATTATATTAAAGATTTATTTATTGCGAAATAGCCTTTTAAAGTAACATTGTCACAAACTAGAAACTTATAAGTACTACTAACAATTACTCGTACGTGTAACTTATAAATAGAAATAAAACCATCATTATGTAAGAAGCGGCAAAGTCGCAATCCTGCGTTGTGTTATGTATGAAAACCGGCGGCTTGCTGGAGCATCTTTAGCTTCCCTTGTGCGTTTGTTAGGTCGTGAGGCTCCGTGCCCCTTGCTCCACGGATCGATTGCCTCGACAACAACAATAGTTAGACGAACGACAACTATATTTAATAGTCTTGTAGTGATTTCGGATGTCGGGTGCCGCTCCGGCTTGTTCGCTGGTAAATAAATTAAAGGACTTGGCCAACGTGTCGGCGTCGACGCAGGTGGGATGTGTAACAGTAGCGCACTGCCTAATACTTTAGAGAATCAACAACATCCTGAAAGGGTACTTATCCTTTTGTGATTATACAATAGACCTAAGTAATAAGAAATAAACCTATGATCCACTATGATCACTAAAAGTCGAACTGTCATGTTGACAAAATAACCAAATAAATTAAGAATCACCTATTACATATGGACGTAGTTCTAGGACGTTTTAAACTAGTAGTGTTATTTGTACATTTGAAATTTCATCAATTTGGTTTTCTTAAGTAATCCTATATCCTACGACGAAATAAGTATATGGATGGATGGATGAAGTACTGACAGTTTTCACCCCTTTTCCTAGCTTTGAATATGTATGACGAAATACGTAATTTCCCTGTTTAAAAAAAAGTTGCAATCGGTGAACACTATGAAATAATAGTGAAAATAAAGATCCTGACGAATTGAGAACCTCCTCCTTCGAACTCTTGAAGTCGGTTGATAACATTTTATGCGTTCAAAGTCACGCGCGTTTAAATAAGGTAAAGGCTTACCACACTTAAGGCTTAAGGGGGAGGCCTATGTTCAGCAGTGGACGTCTTATGGCTGAGATGATGATGATGAAAGGCTTACTGTCATAGCTTGTATTTCCCGGCTCCGATGGCATGAACCGTAAGCCATGAACAAATTTCATGACCAATCGCAAGACGTCCCAGGCGATGATAATTTTTGAAGTGGTTAAGGACGAAGTATAATGATGACTCGCGTAGGTCAGCTGTCAGTATTTGATGCTCTTATTATCAGGAAAATCGTCAACCGGCTGTATTGAGGTAGAAAGACCGTCTGCTGATACCCTAAATACCATATATTCATGTGACTAGTTTACGGTCTTTTCAGTGGTATACAGACGGCTGATGATTTTTATTTTATTTGTAATAGCATATAAACTATCACCTGTTTCAACTGGGACGCGATGGTCATTTTATTTTATATGTATTTTATGTTAGAAAACGGCTGCCGTTCCTCAACCCACTCAAGGAACGGCAGCTGACCATCACGAAGCTTGATTATTGACCGCCCTTAACGACTTAAAATTTACCGCTTGGGACACGATGACAAACGGAAATTATTCCTAGTTAACGGCCTAGCAAGCGTATTAAATACCCACAAAAAGTAGGGTAATTTTTCAGAGCTAGTACGATTTCTATGCTTATTATTGTTCACTGCTCATATAATTGTCTACAGTTCTAAACCTTCAGATAAAATGTACTTAGGAAGTAAAACCTTTTTGGTTTACCTACAATCTGTTTCGGTCATAGATATAAAATGGCGCTTACTGGTTTCGGTTGGTGTGAAGGATGTGACGTTTGTCACGTCACGTCGCTTTGTAAAGTATTGAAATCTACACAAACGAAACAAGCAATCGAACTTTCGTGAGCGAATTGCATAAACGATAATTTAACTTATGGTATGGCAGTAATTTTTAGTTCTATAAGTGACCGCTAGAGGCTCTGCACAAATTCTCCATACAAATAATTTACGAATTCGTGAACGAATCTCGAATTGGGCTTATTTGCATGACTCGTGGTAGAGGTACAGTACCTCTACCACGAGTCATGTAGAAAATTCTGAATATTTTTCTATAGGCGTTAACGAATAATCGGGCTTCGAATCGTTTTCCTTCGGTATCGACAGCAAGAAATTCGAAATCTCTATGCTGACATACATCCGTCTCATAGGTAGAACGAGACGGATGTAGTCAGTACAGATTGTTATCGATAGGTTTTATTAAAACGCTACCATAAGACACTAACTTGACATACGTCACCGAAAAATACCGTATCGACTGTAGAAAACTCTTTCACTATCAAATTATAAGGTGAGATGTCAAAACATGGTGAAAGTGAAAACCATTCGTATTTATTGTGTTATATTTATATATTATTAGTTGACGAAATAATATCGACAAAGCCTTATATTAAGCATAATTTGTTAATAAGACTGCATAGTATGATGACTGGAACTGGAAAACGAAATGGTAAATTTCAAGCCGATATGAGAAATAGAAAGATCCACATCAACACTTCAATAAGAATAATTTTAAAAAAGAAATCTAGGCCCAAGAACTGCTGAATGTTTGTGAGATTTATGTATATTCAATTAATCTGTTTTTAATTCGACACAAAAATACCAACTCTAACCTAAAATGAATGGTAAGTAGTTGAAATTTGATATGATAGTTGTAAGTGTTATAACCACTTTAATTTTCAATCATAATAATTACAATGAAACTGTGAAAAATAA
The DNA here is from genome assembly GCA_947086415.1 of Pammene aurita. Taxonomy (NCBI): domain Eukaryota; kingdom Metazoa; phylum Arthropoda; class Insecta; order Lepidoptera; family Tortricidae; genus Pammene; species Pammene aurita. Next base: position 26,156,571 of record OX352303.1, on the reverse strand, counting down.
CAATTAATATTGAAACATCTTTTACAGGTTTTTGTGCATCATTCATTTATGATTGTTTGCTACACATGGCTGTAGCCGATAACTTATCACTGGCAAGGCAAACTATTTATCCCAGGAAGGTGTATTATTTTATATTCAGAAGTAACAACTGCGTTACAAGCCGGAGTCTACGAATCTTTGCATCCAAGTTCTATAAAATAGTGCTAACTTAAAAAACATCCAGATTTATACAGGGCACTTTGAAATAATAATGTACATAATTATATTAAAGATTTATTTATTGCGAAATATCCTTTTAAAGTAACATTGTCACATACTAGAAACTCATAAGTACTACTAACAATTACTCGTACATGTAACTTATAAATAAAACCATAATTATGCAAGAAGCGGCAAAGCCGCAATCCTGCGTTGTGTTATGTATGAAAACCGGCGGCTCGCTGCAGCATCGTTAGCTTCCCTTGTGCGTTTGTTAGGTCGTGAGGCTGCCCATGTGCCCCTTGCTTCAGGGATCGATTGCCTCGACACCAACAATAGTTAGACGAACGACAACTATATTTAATAGTCTTGTAGTGATTTCGGATGTCGGGCGCCGCTCCGGCTTGTTTGCTGGTAAATAAAGGACTTCGCCAACGTGTCGGCGTCGACGGAGGTGGGATGTGTTTTAGAGAATCAACAACATCCTGAAAGGGTACTTATCCTTTTGTGATTATACAATAGACCTAAATAATAAGAAATAAACCTATGATCCACTATGATCTCTAAAAGTCGAACTGTCATGTTGACAAAATAACCAAATAAATTAAGAATCGCCTAACACTACATATGGTCGTAGTTCTAGGACGTTTTAAACTAGTAGTGTTATTTGTACATTTGACATTTCATCAATTTGGTTTTCTTATGTAATCCTATATCCTACGACGAAATAAATATATGGATGGATGGATGAAGTACTGACAGTTTTCACCCCTTTTCCTAGCTTTGAATATGTATGACGAAAAACGTAATTTCCCTGTTTAAAAAAAAGTTGCAATCGGTGATGATTATGAAAAAATAGTAAAAATAAAGATCCTGACGAATTGAGAACCTCCTCCTTCGAAATCTTGAAGTCGGTTGATAACATTTTATGCGTTAAAAGTCACGCGCGTTTAAGGCTCCTTATTCCCTAAAAGGTCGAAAAACTATATTAATAAAAAAAGCCGCATAAAATGCTATCTATAAGATAGTTTGAAGTATTAGTAATACAAATAATTTTAAACAAAAAAGAACCGACTTCACTAAGCATCCACCTTTCCAACACCAAATGCTCGATCTGCTGTAAAAAATACTCAAATCACCATAGGTGTGCCTATAATAGTTGAAGAGTTCCCTCGATTTCTCCAGGATCCCATCATGAGATCCTGACATGGTTACAATGGGACCAACTGTGAAGTATACGCTTTCAAACAAAAAAAGAATTTTCCAAATCGGTCCAGCCATCTTCGAATAATCGGTGAACATACATAAAAAAAAATGCAAAAACAAAGATCCCGACGAATTGATAACCTCCTCCTTCGAAATCTTGAAGTCGGTTGAAAAATACTTTTGAACCATACTTATTATTATTAAGAACCCAAAAATACGATTTTTACAGAAAGTGTCCTGTGAAGTGTGATTTATAGGTCATTTTTAAAAATTCATACTAAATTTAAACGTACCACTATAGTAATGATATTTTTTATCGTGATAGAAATATAGTTTAACTTTCCTCTGGTAATCTTTTTAGGGCAAAATATTTATAGACTTTTCGTGGAAAAAATCAAATGTAAACGTGTTTCCACAAAAAACTGGCATATAATTAGGAGGTATTTTTTCTATTATCCAAGATGAATCTTCGATATTTATTTCCATGGCCGTCTCAGACATGATATACTCAATTGAATTTTATTCAAGTTGAATAAAAATTGTTACCCTTTTTTGCGTTATTTGGAAATGAACGGTACATCTAACTGGAAAATCCGGAAAGGCCTTCCAAGACGACCAATTTTTTTCATGTTTTACTCGTTAAAATGTAATATTTGCTCCGATTGCCGTCTAGATAAAGAAATGAACTATTATATGCATCAATAGTTGATTTAAAAAAACTCAGTACTTTAGCCATAGCCTTCGAAGAAAATGAAGCATTTTAAGAAATTCGCGCGTTTTGGGAATAAGGCCTCTTAAATCAGGTAAAAAAAAGGCTTACTGTCATAGCTTGTATTTCCCGGCTCCGCTGGCATGAACCGTAAGCCAGAAACAAAGTGGTTAAGGACGAAGTATAATGATGACTCGCGTAGGTCAGCTGTTTTGATGCTCTTATTATCAGGAAAATCGTCAGCCGGCTGATTTGAGGTAGAAAAACCGTCTGCTGATACCCTAAATACCATATATTCATGTAACTAGTTTACGGTTTTTTCAGTGCTATACAGCCGTCTGATGATTTTTATTTTATTTGTAATAGCATATACGAGTAAATTTCCTGTTTCAACTGGGACGTGATGGTCATTTTATTTTATATATATTTTATATGAGAAAATGGCTGCTGTTCCTCAACCCACTCAAGGAACGGCAGCTGACCATCACGAAGCTTGATTATTTACCGCCCTTAACCACTTAAAATTTACCGCTTGGGACACGATGACCAACGGAAATTATTCCTGGTTTACGGCCTAGCATGCATATTAAACACCCACAAAAAGTATGGTAATTTTTCAGAGCTAGTACGGTGTCTATGCTTATTATTGTTCACTGCTGATATAATTGTCTACAGTTCTAAACTATTTCTAAACCTTCAGATAAAATGTACTTAGGAAGTAAAACCTTTTTGGCTTACCTACAATCTGTTTCGGTTGGTGTGAAGGATGTGACGTTTGTCACGTCACGTCACTTTCTACAGTATTGAAATCTACGACACGAAACAAGCAATCGAACTGTCGTGAGCGAATTGCATAAACGATAATTTAACTTATGGTATGGCAGTAATTTTTAGTTCTATAAGTGACCGCTAGAGGCTCTGCACAAATTCTCCATACAAATAATTTACGAATTCGTGAACGAATCTCGAATTGGGCTTATTTGCATGACTCGTGGTAGAGGTACAGGTCTCGGTTCAGGCGCGGTCGCAGCCTGAAATATTTCATTTTGCCGTGTACGATTTTGGGGCGGGGGGCATATATAATAGTTACAGAAAAAGTGCTGAAATCCGTGACTTCTGTGCTAGGTCGGAACCTGTGTTACAGACAAAGAGGATAGTCCTTGGTTGCAGAGGTCAGTGTCCTCTACCAGACTATGGTATGAGCTTAAATACCTAACTTGGTAATTGGAGGTACCAAATGTCACGTTATACAACGATATGATAATGATAATATTAATCAGCATTATAGACATTGGTATAGAAAGCGACAGAAAGTTATTTTGTGTAGCCTCTTTCAGAAATACCCAACTACAAAGTCCGCTTACATGTAACCCTACGTATTTAATGCTAACTGTACTCGTATGGCACTCGCCCATCCAACGCGGTATTAAAGAGTAATGTTACTTTCGGAGCTGACGGTTTTTGTAGGTATAAATCCTGCTACGGAAGATGCTACATTCCTAGCTCCTAACTAAGCTGTAGTGGGACCCTACTCTAACTGCATACGGGCTTCGTACATAGTATGTGACTTTATAATTTGGTCGGCTGTACATCTCGCTTGCTAAACCCCGTTCCACACTTAGTGCAAAATCGTACGAAGTAATTACACAGAAAAACAACGAATAAGGTCGAAAGATTTTACAAAGTGGTGTCTAGCCGGCAACTTAATTTGGAAATGTAAACTTTTCGGTTTGCATTCTGCGGGTACTTTTAAAAATATTTGAGGAAATGCGGACATCGATTTCCTGCTAGTCTCATAGTGAAGTTGCTGCACATCTGCACAATAATAATAAAAAAGTATAGGGAATTGTCGTCATAAACTAACATGTAGATACTTGTACATTATTAACATATGCAGGTACAACAACCGAAATTTTACTATATAGAGTCTATACCTCCAAAAAATGAAACAATGTGTTTCCACAGTTCACACATAAGCCGCCATCACGCCATCTGTCGCGTCACTAAATGCAGAACGACTTAGTTCCATACATTTTGTTCGGCGATTTGTCTTTGTGAAAATAACTCAACTTTCGTTCACTAGATGGCGCTCCAGCACCTGATGCCGAAAACAGAGTTTTGGCCTGAATTTTGGAGGAACATGGTTTTGTGTAGGTAGACATTTCAGTTCAGGTATTATTCGATCCCTACAAATCTAGAAAAAAACATAGAGTATACGTACATCAATACTAGATACTACCTATACTTACGCGAGAATCGAAGTGTACCGCGGCCTTAAACGGTGCAAAAAGGAACCTCAAGGAAGCTGGTCCATAAATTATGAACCCAGGCAAGTCTCGCCAAATGTGGCAGGCGGCCGCGCCAATACGCACAATTTGTCATGTTAAGCATAGACACTTACCACGTTAGTTTTTCTAGTAAAGATGGGATTATGGATGTAGATACTTTTTAGTGCAATGGAGTATAAGCACGAGCCGTTTTATTAACCACAATAAACACTTAAGCGCCTACAAACTGGAAATTTAAAAGAAAATGTGATTTCTGTTTTTAATCATCGCTGAGATTTCTACAGTGATTTCTTAGCACATTTCACATCTAGCCTAAGGCGGTCTTCACCTTGGATATACCGCACGTGGCTCCGGAGTGCGAGTGGGACACAGCTATATAAGTATATGTGTGTGTCTCACTCACACACCGGAGAGGCCTAAGAATCCGCATCAGTGTAATAAAATAACCGCACAAGACATTAAGAAGTGAATAATGCAACGTGTAGCGCTGGACAGGACGACCCCCTGATGATTCTCCATTTATTAACCAGTGAATGACTAGTCAGAAAAACAATACTTTCATATCCGGTTTCCTACAAATGATATCGTTAGTGTTACTTTGTATCTAGATATTTACTTGTATAAGGGCTTGTTTCACAATCTCCAGATAAACTTATCTGCCAGTTAAAATTATTGCTATCGTTTTCTCCAGTCATATAAATGAAAAGGACAGCAAACATTTATCTGACAGATATGCTTTAACTGGAGATTGTGAAACAGGCCATAAGACACGTTATCTGTTACTTAAACCAGAAATCTAGGAAATAGGCATGATGATTTTTTAAATGTTTGGTATCAAGCGATTCGTTTTGTTGCGAGGATTAAATGTCTATACACGGTGAATTTGAGTAACCCGAAAGATTTTAACCATACATTCCTGAGGTCGTAAGGAGTAATAAATGTTATATGAATGTAGGTCAATTTCGACAAAAAAAAACCTTTTTTCTTTGCTTTTTTTTCGATTTTTTTAATGCTTTTGAACATAAAAACATAAATGTTATTGGTAAAACTGTCGATTAAAATAAATTAGTACATTTTTTTTCGTAAAAAATAGTTTACGTAAGGTATTCCTTGTCACTTTGATATCTGCCAATAAGAATGTCTAGACTAGACCCCATAAAGGGTGACATCGCCATCAAAAAAGCGTTTTGCACTGAGTCACAATAAAAAGAGTTTTTTTATTTAATTGGTAGTAACTCTGAAACTAGGCCAATTCCAGAAAAGTTTATACGACATTTTAGTCTCCAATTACGATCAGGAATTTATGGTTAAAATGCGTCGGGTTACTCAGATTCACCGTGTATATGGGCCCAATTGCGTAAAAGCAACACAAAAGTCAGAAATGAGATTCAAAATCTAAGACTCGCTTTTGTTTCTCAAAACGCTCCTAACAAAGTGATATGCAACAGTGACCTCACGGTTTCATAGTCGCCTTTTTAGAGTTCCGTAGCCAAATGGCAAAAAACGGAACCCTTATGGATTCGTCATGTCTGTCTGTCTGTCTGTCCGTCCGTATGTCACAGGCATTTTACTCGGAAACTATACGACGTATCTGAATAAAATTTACACATAAGGTGTATTTTGTATGCAGCTACTTAGTTATGTAGTTAAATTTGAAAAAAAAAAATATAGTTTTAGGGGGCGCTCGATACAGGTAATTAAATTTAAAAAAAAATTAACCAAATATCAACATGTGACACATCAATCGATAGGTCTTTCAAAATAACATTGAGGTTTCTTTGACTATTTTGTGATTAAGTGAATATTTTCTGAAATAATCGTTTCGAAAATCAGAAAAGTTGTGTAGCCCCCCCCCCCCGTAACTTTTGAACCGTAAGTTCAAAAAATATGAAAAAATTTGAAGAGATGCGCCTTATCATATACTTTCTACAAAAATTGTTTTGAACATTATCGGTTCAGCCATTTTTGAGTTATCTCCAAAAAACTTCTTCCATAGGCATCAGATACGACCTTTTAGTATTAGTTTGGTTCTTATTCCATTGAAGGTACGGAACCCTCCTATGCGTGGTCCGACACGCACTTGGCCGGTCTTTTTAAAGTATGGAAAAAAAATGAAATTTCTATTTTGACAGTGAAATATTGCGTTTATGAATATGATTGCCATACAATTTATTTTACAGTAAAATTTGAGAAATCGAATGGTGTCATTATCTTATTTAATTTCGTACCTTAAAAAAATCGTGAAATGTTGAAATGTTTAAGCCTGATCTTTGAACCGTTTCAGTAGATTTTTAATTTTTTAGGATATATTGACCATTTTCCATCCATTAAACTTAATTTTATTACGAAATGCAACATGTGTCATCATCCCTATTCCTGACCAGTACGATTGTACCTACTTCAAACCGTCATTAGTTGCAGAGCCATTGCCAAAGTTGCATTGCAGTTAGGATAGGGCAGTTCTAATTTAAGGTAAGACATGGCCAATCTTAAGGTAAGGCATTTAGGGGTTTACTTTATTTTCTTACCAGCCCCTAGCTACGCCCTGCATAGTAGGTACTAGGGATGTAAAGAATATGCGCATTTGTATTTCAATGCGAATATTTTTAGTGCATTTTATCTGAGAAAAAATATTGAAATAGTAGTTTACGTAACTGTTACGTAATAAGGGTCCTTAAAACATGAGTGTGGTTTTATGAAATGAGCCGCAGGCCAATTTCATAATAAGATCACACGAGTGTTTTAAGGCCTAATTACGTACAGTTGCATACACTGCTTTATCTACACTCATATTATATATATTAAATTAAGTGTTCGGAAACCATAGAATGACCGCCATTGTACCGTCATGGCCAACTCGATTGTGCCGGCGCTCGCGCGGGACCAATCGAGTTGGCCATGGCGGTAACATTATGTTATCAAATTCGATGTTCCAAATTTGAAACTCATTGCTTAACAATATTTGAGCATGCAAAGTTAAAATTACGTTACTGCCGCAGATAAGAAACTTATCATAGTTAAATCGTTTGTTGTAATGCTTGTCATTGTCTACGGTTTTTGAACGGATTTTAGAGTACTTACAGTATGAGTGTAGATAAAATAAATTACAATCCTCTAAAACGTCTTTTCATTATCTTCATGAAAGATATAATTGTTATTTCATGATTTAGAATATATTCCGGTTAACAAAACATAAAAATATGATCGTATCTACTAAGTACCTATATAAAATTCGTTTTCTTAACATTCGGTTAGAAAATATCACGCCTGAATCATTCAAGAATACCACAACTTTCCTTATACCGAGGTTATTTACCCCATATTCGCATTCGCATTTGCAAATGTTCAAAAAACAATATTCGTTACATCTTTAGTAGGTACCTAGTCAGCAGTCGAAATAACTATACCAGCACGGTGTTCAAAATGGTCTAGGCACTACCAACCTACCTAATTGTTAAAAGATCAAGAGCCTGCTGGCACGCGTTTAAGAAAGGTGTAAAGGGAGTAGTCTCATGAAAAAAAAACTCTCACTGTTGAAACTCTTGAAGTGTCTAGTTATTATTTATCATATGGCTACATGTCGCTGGATAAATATGTAGATAGGCATTTCTTATCTGGGGTAGTAGTAGTGGGAAAGCAGATGATTAATAAAATCCAGTGAGTGCTGCGAGGTCCAGACGGGACAGTGCAGCTGCCAAGTTTGTTACTCTTTTAGCACCACCCAGGGATCACGTGTAGGGTTGTCTAAGGTGTTTCCTACGGACGCAGAATAACAAATAAATCGTTAAGTCGGAAATCCGCGCACATAATTGTATCCTTGGAGTCCATGAATTCGCAACTGAGAGCGCCCATGGTGTCTACTTAACATTAGATAGGATGCTCGTAGCATTAAAAAAAACTAAATGCGTCTAATGGCTCGCCTGCCAACGGCCAATGCTAATCTGTTTCTAATAAGCTATAAATATGTAATTAATCACTGGAGTGTGTAATCAGCGCGTAAAAGAAGCGGTTCCAGTTGGTTTTTTTGTTGCTGCGGTAGGTAACGCGTGGGAGGCAGGAGTTATGGAACACAAGCAAGGAAATATCAAAGTTATATAACTTGTGAAGTGGTAATTGGCGATGTACCTACAATGAAGTTTCGTGAAGGTCGTTATCGTTGTGTTCCTGTTGGTTGCCAAAGAGCTCAATGAGGACCCAGCGGCGACTGATTCAGTTACCGGGACCCAGTGTGTTGACGATGAGGGACCGTTTTGTTACTTTCGCCGTCAACACAGTGAATTCTCCCTGTAAAGGGGGGCAACGGCAAATGTGACACAATATTTGTGTTCAAAGAATGCAAATAACTTGAAGAAAACAAATCCTACAGTTCTGGGTTTGATGCAATATTATGGAAAATTCCTTTAGCCGTCAACCAAGGATGATTAAGACATGTATTGACAATGCCTATACAAAATCGCGTTCCCTTATTTCAGGCTAAAGCACTAACGTCATCTATCGGCCACAAACACTAAATTCCTACTTAACCTTTATGTTAAGCCAATTGCTTGACTGGTAGAGAATGCCTTATGGCATTAAGTGCGCCATTTGTACCATCTTATTTTTAATTAATAAATTCTAGTTTCTAATATTTTGTTCGGCGATTAACGCTGACAGAATAACTCGACTCCAGACTCAACAGATGGCGCTGTGGCACTCAGTACCGAAAACAGACGTATAGCCTGAAGGTTCGAGGAACGCGATTTTGTAGAGGCATTGTCCTTCCATGTCTTAATCATCCTTGCCGTCAACGCAGTGAATCCTCCTTTTTGTAAAGGGTCGGCAACGCGCATGTGACACCTTTGGCGTTGCAGGCGTCCATAGGCTACGGTAGCTGCTTACCATCAGGCGAGCCGTATGCTTGTTTGCCACCGTCGTGGTATAAAATAAAAAAAAGGTCAGCTTCCGCCCCGTTGGTGGATTGAGGAACGGCAACATAGGTCGTACCCGTCAGTAGTGTCAAATTCTTTTTCTGTTTTTGGAATTTTCTAGTCTTCTAAGCCGAATTCTAATACACTAGTATTTGAACTGTCTTCCATTAGACAGGTACAACCTACAAACCTTAGGCAGTTACCTTCCCCATTTAATTGATCACTTTCTTTAATCCATAGATGTTCTCTTATGACGAAAAACAAAAAACAAAACCTTTTAATAATATCATCAAATATTTTAATAATATAAATACATCTGGGAATTAAATTATTCAGCTTTGTGCAGATCAAGTTTGACGTTGAACTGTCCTTTATCCAAATCACAGGCCACCTGGTAGCTCCACGAGTCACTGCTATTCACTGTGTATTCCCGTTTCTGAAAAGTAAGATAATTCAAGTCAATTCAATTTGTTTATTGAAAAAAATAAAATTTTTATTATTTTTATCAATAATTTTATAAAAAATATTAACTTTTATAAAAAATATTAACTTTTATAAAAAAAATTAACTTTTATAAAAATATTTCTACAAAAATTATATACTAAGGTAAGGATAGGATAGTAATAGGGCAGATGCCCCGGTTTTGGCCACTTTAAGAGTCCGGTAAACTTTTTTTTCGATTTCGCTCAACTTTTTGATACTATTTTGCAGTAACTAACGAAACTTCTATCAGTTTGTATATATTTTTTGAAAGTACATTTCTTTTTAAATTGTATAAGTGGAACGCTTTTTTATTTTTTGATCTCATTTATAAGTAATTCACCCTAATCTAACACCCATTTCGCGATTTTTGCTTGAAGAGGTGAAAAAAGTAAGGTTTTTATTGATTAAAATTAAGTTATACTAGTACGTAAAATACATAAATACGTTGGAAAATGAGTCGTCTGGGGAATAAGTAGAACAGTTTTTTTCATTTTTAACCGACTTCAAGATTTGAAAAGAGGAGGTTCTCAATTCGGCGTGTATGTTTTTTTTTTTTTTTTTTTTTTTTTTTTTTTTTATTTTTTTATTTTTTTTTTTTTTTTATGTTTGTTACTCCATAACTCCGTCATGTCTGAACCGATTTTGAAAATTCTTTTTTTGATTGTAAGTATATATATACAGATTGGTCCCGTTTTTGTCAAAACGCAGTTCTGATGATGGGATCCATGAGGAATCGAGGGAACTCCTCAAATCTTAAAGGCATACATATAGTGATTTTTATATTTTTATCAACAAAACCATCATTTTCATTCAAAACAGTGACATTGGATGAAGTAGAACTGCTGATGATGATCAGAACGGAACTCTTCAACGACGCATAGTTCACGTTTGGCGATTCGTCCTCTTCGCTGTGTTTGTTTAGCAAGTTTAATTGTCAGAACAAATGTTCGTCCAGCTCAAGTTCTGATGATGGGATCCATGAAGAATCGAGGGAACTCCTCAAATCTTAAGGGCTTACACATAGTGACTTTTGTATTTTTATCAACAAATCAAGCATTTTCATTCAAAAGAGTGACATTTGATGAAGTGGAACTGCTGATGATGAACAGAACGGAACTCTTCAACGACGCATAGTTCATGTTTGGCGATTCTTCCTCTTCGCTATGTTTGTTAAGCAAGTTAGATTGTCAGGACCAATTTTCGTCAAGCTCAAGTTCTGATGATGAGTTCCACGAGGAATCGAGGGAATTCCTCAAATCTTAAAGGCATACATAAAGTGACTTTTGTATTTTTATCAACAAATCAAGCATTTTCATTCAAAAGAGTGACATTTGATGAAGTGGAACTGTTGATGATAATCAGAACGGAACTCTTCAACGACGCATAGTTCACGTTTAGCGATTGGTCCTCTCCGCTGCGTTTTTTAAGCAAGTTATTTCATTGTATGGAATCTAAGTGCACCATCTATCTACAATAATCCTTCACCGGCTACCCCCATTGAAGTCGGTTTTTTTTTCTTAAAAATTATTATATATATTTTTTAAGGGAGAGTATGTTTAGCTAGAGCGATTTTATAAAAAATTGCCGAAGTTTAGGTGATATTTTTGGGAAGATATTAAAGCATTTCACAAAAATAAAAATACAGAAATAAACTATATTTCATGCTTCAATCAGATAATATAAAACATATTAGGGGCCATACTAAATAATAACTAATAGTCAAGCGACAAGATTGCTCGAATCAACGTCCTCACTAAACAAGCTCTGTAAGAATCCAGTTTTAGGGTATTATATATTAATATATTTAGATTCAAAACACTTTTTTACAATAACAAGACTTCAAACTATCTTATCAAATACGATTCATGTTCCTAATTTCATTATTAGCGATTTTCGTTTTCAAATCGTTACCGGACTCTTAAGGAAAATTAGTCCATTCAGACGTCCGTCATTTTGTGTCAATAAGGAATTATGGCACTCTTTATGTACGGAATCATTGAAAATGTATTACTTTATTTATATGAATCTCTGCTGTTAACATTCTGACATTAGATTTTCTTTTTTTTTTAAGGAAATGTCAAATCGGGGCCCAGGAGCCAGTTTTGGCCACTTTTTTCGATAGCTTCTGACAACTAAATGACAACTGATACATAAAAGATAACAGTGCCATCTGGGCTGCCATAATTTACGCTTATTTTAACTACAATAGTACATTACTTACCAAGGACTGTAAAAGAAAGAATGTCCGAAATCGCAGGTATTTGTAACCGGAGCCGCAGGCGAGGGTTGTAAATATGCGATAGGCTTTCTTTTTTACTGCCCGTGGTGAGTACACAATTTTACGTCTCCACCTGGCCACAATGCGAGTTTTACCGTACGCGTAGCGTGCGATAAAACTCACATTATGGCCAGGTGTGACGTAAACCATATACCTGTAAATAAGTCTATATCTTAATAAAGTTGAAAATGGCCAAAACCGGCACGGTGGCCACAACCAGGGCAACTGCCGTATATCTTATATCTTACTACGGGATGTAACAAAAATACTTGATATCAATTTAAGGGCATAATAGGTATCGTGTTGCGACTAACAAAAAGTGGGAGAAAAAATGTTTCGACGCGAAAAATTTTTTTTTTGTATGTCGTCGGCCCAGCCGGCCAACCCTCCATACGAAAAAAAAATGTATCTACACTCACATTGTAAGTCCTCTAAAACGTGTTCAAAAACGGTAGGCAAAAGCTAGCATTACCACAACCGATTTTACTATGATAAGCTTTTTATCTGTGGCAGTAACGTAATTTTAACTTTACATGCTCATATATCATATTGATACGTTATGAGTTTCAAATTCCGAACATCGAATTTGATAACATAATGTAAATCCTGTCGTCCTTCCCGACCAACGGCACGCACCCGCCCGACCGCCGGCACAATCGAGTTGGCCATGGCGGTGCAATGGCGGTCATTCTATGGTTTCCGAACACTTCATTTAGGATAAATAATATGAGTGTAGATAAAGTAGTGTATGCAACTGCAGGTAATTAGGCCTTATTATGTAACAGTTACATAAACTACTATTTCGGTCGAAAAATGTTTTTCCTAGATACTTTAGAATACGATACCATTTATGCCCTTAAACAGATTACAATTATTTTTGTTACACTTTGTATACATGAAAAATTACGGGACCATATTTTTGAACTTTATTTGGAAGTGAGTGGTTGCTTTCATCGTCAATCGGTCGCCATAGACGCCAAAATGGTCGTCACGATATTGTAGTGCACTTACATGTATGGTCACGTCCGGCGAACAGCATACAGTTTTTTCATAGAATGAGACGTTACATGTACGTACAGTCAACCAATTTGATTCCTAGGCCACTCTAGAACCTTGTTACAATGGCAAGTTTGATAGCGAATAGGTTACGTTTATACGTATCCACGGGCAACTGTCATTACGACAAAGTTCTACAGTGGCCTAGGAATCAAATTGGTTGACCGTACCTAAACGCACCATTATATAATGACGTCATTCACGTCCTTGGCGAACTATAAAAGCGGCCATTAAATTTTCTGAAATCGCGATACTCTTAAGCACATTCAAGGGTTAAAATACGCTTGCCATTGATATAAGAATTAGTAATATGTGTAGGTGCAGGGAAAAAGGCCCCACTTTTCGATATGGAGTTATTAATACTTCCTAAAACTACACAACATACAGTCAACCAATTTGATTCCTAGGCCACTCTAGAACCCTGTCACAATAGCTAGTTTGGTAGCGAATAGGTTACGTTTATACGTATCCACGGGCAACTGTCATTGCGACAAGGTGCTACAGTGGCCTAGGAATCAAATTGGTTGACCGTACGCTACTTCGTCGGGTCAAAAGCAAAACCAACGATGTGCTTTAAATCCAAAAAGTAGTTTCTGCCTTTAGGGTCAAAGGCAAAACCAACTATTTGCTAATAAAACTAAATCCAGTCGGTTCTGCCTTTAACCCGGCGATTTATTAGTGAAAGATGAAGTTTCCATGTAAACCGATAAAGTGCGCGCTTTCACTAAACTAACTAACTAAACTCGTCCACATACATGGTGCTCGTGAGGATTGCGAGAGATTTTAACAGTGTATTCCTGATCATAATTGGAGACTAAAATGTCGTATAAACTTTTCTAGAATTCGCTTAGTTTCAGAGTTACTACCGATTGAATAAAAAAACATTTTTTATTGTGACTCAGTGCAAAACGCTTTTTGATGGCGATTTCACCTTTTATGTGGTCTAGTCTAGACATTCTTATTATATCATATATCATATTATTCTTATGATATACAGATATCGAAGTGCCAAGGAATACTTTACGTAAACAATTTTTTACGAAAAAAAATATACTAATTTATTTAAATCGACAGTTTTTCCAATAACATTTGTTTTCATGTTCAAAAGCATTTAAAAAATCGAAAAAAAAAAAACAAAAAAAAATTTTTTTTTGGCCAAATTGACCTAAATTCATATAACATTTATGACCTCCTAATGACCTTAGGAATTCATGGTTAAAATCTCTCGCAATGCTCACGAGCACCGTGTATACTTTACTTACTTATTTGGCGCAACGCCCCAAAATGAGTCCTGTCCTCCGACACAAGAGCACACCATTTTGCTCGGTCCTGCGCTATTTCACGCCAGCTTTCACCGGCGCCGAGCTGCTGAAGATCCGCTTCTACTCTGTCTACCAAGCGATACTTAGGTCCTAAGTATCGTCCACATATGCTTACCAGTATTTTGACGGCCTGCCTAGTATGCGGGTCCCAGTCCACGCGCTGCCCAACGCTGGGGTAGTCCACGGGGCCGCTGCTGATGCCTTTACCGTCGACTTTCCATACCGCCCATAGCGCGAACCCGTTCACTGTTGCGTTTGAATCACTGTCAACAAAAAAGCGTAACAAATGTAAAGTCTGACTAGAAATATATGATCATTGTCAAAAGGCTATTATTCTCATTAATATGGCAATATTTATTATAAAAATATAGACATTAATATTCAAAGGATCACAATGACATGTTGTTAGAAAACTCCGGCACACCGGCTTGGTTTTACATTAGATCTCAATACTTTTTGCAGTAGGAGTACTGCGTTGCGAGACTGGCATTTTTGTACACGTAATGTTTATTATGGGGTTACCATTGTTTTCCTTAATCGACACAACTTTTTGAGAAAAATATAAGGTTTTCTCGTAGTAATCACATACGTTCTTAAAGAAAACGCTAATTTTATCTGTTTGTATCCCTTAACTGTCAAAAAATATGTGAAACTATGACAAGGACGAAAGATAATAGCGCCTCCTTTTTCACACTTAATGAAAGTTTAATAAGCCCGTCCCGTTCGATCTTGGTATTCTAATCCTGATTACGTCACCGTGAAAGAAATACTTACATGAAAAAATTAACTGCGAGGCACAAGCATATTGGAAGAACAGTCTACCAATGTCAACGATTACATATGCCCCTATGACGTCCGTAGACTGTGAACGAACTTTTTCAACGCATAAATGGGTCCTAAATTCACATCGTTATAGGCTCACAAGTGAAAATTTAGAAAAAAAATTGGTCATTCCATTTTATTGGCGAAAGTAATTTTCGGAATGTCAACCATTAATTAATTTGTCACTGGATATAAATTATGGTCCAATAAATCCATAAAATACTATTTTTTTAATTAACATAAAGAAGTCTCTGCTGTACGGAACAGGGTTATATTTTCAAAATGACGGGCGTCTGTCCGATCCTTGCTCATCACAAAGGGTTGCCACATGTACGTATTTTGAATTTGCCGCGCGTTTCTACTGACAGAAATGATTTGCCAGACTATAAGATGATGGCCAATAGCAATTTGTCTAGATACGAGTAGTATGGGATTTATGATGTGTCAAAAATTTATACTTATTGCAGTTATTGCACACCTGTAAATATCTGTCATACTTACAAAGCGAACGGGTATACCCATAGCTGTTTAAACGTATGTTATGTTTAGTCTAGAATGCCCAAATATGAACTACTTACAAACTTAACCATCGGCAGCATAAGTCTGTTTCAGGCAGCCCAAGTCAATTTCCAGCAGTTTGCAAGGTTGGCCGCGGCAGTGACACGGCCACACGGATATTCCCATAGCGGTTGCAAACGTAGGTATGTTATGTTTAGTCTAGAAAGCCCAAATATGAACTACTTACAAAGGGAACGTATCGTCGGCAGCATACATCTGTTTGAGGCAGCCCAAGTCGATTTCTAGCAGTTTGCGAGGCTGGCCGCGGCAGTGGCACGGGTATTCCCACAGCGGTTGTGCTTCCAGCTCCGCGTCGCTTATTATACGGGATGTCTGAAAATAAGTACCAATATTTATTTTATTTATTTATTAACTTTATTGCACAATAAAAATAAGTACAAATAGCGGACTTAACGCCTCGAGGCATTCTCTAGCAGTCAACCATACCCTCAAACCAATTTTTCTTTTCTGTATGTAACGAAATGCAATGTTCGATTATTGTTAAAATAGTGTGATGACGGATCCCTCAGGGCGCGAGTCCGACCCGCACTTGGCCGCTTATTTCATTCATGAAATTCAAAACTGACAGTTCGATTGCCCAATTCGACCCATTCAATCTGGTTACGTGCGAAAATATAAGATTGGGCAAATTAGGTAGTAATACAACATATTATTATTATTATAAAATATATTATTATTAGAGGGCGGAGTACCGGTGGCAAATTTCACACTAAATGTATGGAGTCGCCTAAGTATTCTTATGATTAAATAAATAACGAATAAATGATTAATTTTGTTAATAATTTTTAGGAACTTATAGAAATTATCTTACGAGCATACAAATATAATGTAATATGTTGTTAATATCTATAATACATCATAATATGTTTTCTTATCAAAACATTATCATTAGGTACTAAATACTAGACTAAGAAGTTATACCTGCCAAACGATATATTATTTTCAAGACCATTCAATTACAATTGAGGACTGGAATTATGTGTTCGAGGTCCTCCTCACAATCTACACTTAAGTGCGTATCCATGTTATAAAATGAATGGACTATGGCCACATGTTCCTGATTTTTCGGAGTGAATCGGTTTCTTAATTTATTGAAGATCCATTTATGAGTTGAAAACGATCGCTCTACATCTACCGATGTCATTGTTGCATGTTTAAGGACTTGTTTATAATTTTCCATTGTAATCATATTCCTTAATTCGTCAGCATCTGGGTTTCTATCTAGAACCAATTCGAGTTTATTTCGCACGGTTTCACTTCCTTGGAGGCTTAAAATACTCCTAACTATATCTATTACCAGAAAACTTTCTTCTATCGGAATTTTAGTGCATTCTAATTTTTCTATCGATTCAGGTATAATTTCGTAACAATTTTTTATAAAGCTTAACTCGTTTTTTAAATTTTCATTTTCAAACAACTTCTGGGCTTTTCTAATGGCAATAGCTTCTTTACTGTTCAATTGCATCACAACATTTTTAATCACGTCAAAATATCTATCGTAGTAAAAACTTGCATTTAACCAGGTGCCACAACGAGTGATAATGGGTTCCGGCGGTAAAGGCATATTCTGCGCATGGTCCCTGAAAAATCGGACGCGGTGTGGTGATTTTAAAAAAATCTTCTTGACATTAAAAATTTGTTCATATTATCTGTAAAATTATCCTCCCACAAAAAATTCAAGCTTTCGTCAACCACCGCTGCAATTGAGTTCGCGTTTACAGTACTAACGACTTTACACGCTAACAAATATGGCCTTTGTAAAGCATCATCAAGTGATTTTATAATTACATTTACTACGCAATTACCGAAATTATCAAGAGTCTCATCCACCGCAAGCCATAAATTGGAATCCAAAAATGTATTTCGTATTTGCTTGACGGTCGCATTGTATATTCTGGTAAGATAGTATTTTCTCGAAACACTTTCTTCGGGAAGTTTTACGCCTTTATCTAAGTATTTTCCAAAGAACTTTTTAAATTCTGGATGGTTAACTCTTTTCCATGGGATGTTACACGCTATAAGGAAAACGCATAAATCATAGGCAAAGGTGCCATTTTGGTTTCCACAGTTAATTTGGTGTTGTTTACTGTTAACGTGTTTTTCGACATTATATTTTTTCAACTGCTTTAAATCCACTGAGCAAGAAATACAGTGAATGCTACATTCTTCTTCATTATATATAAGATTTTCGTACGGTTCTATCATCCGCAGAATTGTTGCTTCACATGGCTTATTCATCTTGATATTTTTCGGTTTTAAATATTTAGCCGACGCAATAATAATTCAGATAATATAGATGTAAAGCAGCTGTCTAAATTGACAATGTCAAATAATTAGTTTCTAAATGTCTCATAAATTTGTAAATTAGTAACTTTTTGAAAAGAAAGGTTGCATATGGTAAAAAATATTATATCGATGAATGGTGACTATGTTAAAAGAAATTGAAAAATAACCCAAAACATTTACGACGTAACATTTAGGTGTTCCTGAAATCGATTTATGAAAATAAATGTTAAGTACTTACTTCCAATTTACGAGTAGGTACCATACTAAGTACATTAGGTAAATGAATAATTTTATTATTCAAGCCTAAAATAATAATTATAAAAACGACTCCATACCTTTTGTGTGAAATTTGCCACCGGTACTCCGCCCTCTAATTATTATTAATACAAGGTGTAATAAAAATGCTGGTGATTTTTTGCTTGGCATAATTGGTATCGTATTCTAATTATGAACTCTAAAAAAAAATTTTTTCGCTGGGACATATGGGACGATGTGTCCCATACAAAAAAAAAATCTTTTTCGCGTCCAAAAAATTTTTCTCCTACTTTTTCTTACTCGCAATCACCAGTATTTTTGTCAGACGGATCACCAGTTTTTTTTTGTTAGATCCTGTATATCGAAAAAGTCATTTTATAGTTCAAAATCTGTAAGAATGAACTTTTGACACTTCAGTATTGACGTCATTAGTGATGGGGCTAAGACGTATCGTTTGTCAAATTTAGCGATTATTTATGAATTGTTCGAATCGATTTTACTACAACCGATTTTTTCTTGTTATATGCTTATATATTTTGTATCACAAATCTTCTTAAATTATAACAATAAGAATAAGAGAATAAGAATAATGTTTATTGACTTAAACCTAATACAAGTGTAAGTAATATTTGCACAGCACGCTAATAGCTTAAGAGATACTTATGTTATGTATTAGGTTTGAAACAGTTTCACCGAACCTGAGCCTCTGTCTCCCGAACTAGGCGGATGCCTGTGACTCGGAAGTCAGTGATTCCACCCAGAATATGAGTTGAGATGAGTTATATGCAGTTATGCCTAATATACAAAAATAAATTAAAAAAGGAAAACTTAACTATAACAAAGCAGAAAATAAAATTATTTAGGAAATTATCATTTAATAATTGTTATCTACTAATTATGTATAGCATTATAATAATTCCATATGATAAGAAAGTCTTATATTGTCTATCGATTTTATCGACTTACGGAAATGTTATATGAATCGGAACAGCAGATATGATCACAACACTAAATTTAAAAAAAAGTAGGCGTAGACCGTAACTGTTTGCATGCTAAATTGTTATTGTAAAATATTCAATAACTAAGATATGAAAAAATTTAACATTAATTAAGTTATGTTTACAAAAGGTGAAATATTGTGTTTACGTACATGACAAGCTGTAAAATCGTTATGGGATTTTGTTTATAATTTCAAAGTGTCTTGCGCGTTTACGTTCTACGGGCGTTGCGATGTGTCAAAAGTTCATTCTTACAGATTTTGTACTATAGTATGTTATGGGGGGTCGCAGGTGACTTAACTCCTGCTAAATTGTAACTTATCTAATTCTAAAACAAATCACAATTCACTAAAGTTCTTACCTCAACAAGCTCATCAAATATCCCCATGTCAATTCCCTCGCACCTCCCCAACGGTATTCTTATCTTCTGCAAATCTTGGAACTCCACCGGCATCGCCCAGAACTCACAGGCCTCCGGCACCATAGCCACATGTGGCTTAATACCATCCCTGTACTTATACAAAATGAAAGCAGACTTCAAATTCTCCCAAGGCAATATAGCACTACTAAAACTCGGATCTCCAACGACCAAAGTCAACTCTTGTAAAACTTCTTTGTTAACTTCTGGTATAAACTTAACATTAGTTAATCCATTTTCTGATGCGTAATCCGATAGAATACCCAAGTTTATATTCATATCTTCAACGATATAAACCATTTTCGCACCCATTTTGGCCGCAGCTAACCCTAAGAAACTGCTCCCATTTAGGTCTAAAACCACTGAATTACTATTTAACTCTTCTTTAATTTGGGTTAGGAACTTCTTGCTTCGCTTTCCATCGTTCAAATATGAGACTTGCGTTCTGGATAAAGCCATATGCACACCACATTCGCAGATAGGTCTTTTATAATTCTTATATTTGGTCTTTCCATCTTCGAGGTAGAACCAGAGGGAATATTCGTCTTGGCAGGATATGAGGGCGACTTCTGAGGATTTCTGGACAGGGATTGCTTGGGGGAGGTAGTAGACTGCTTGCATCCAATGGTCTCGCCAGAGTATGGAGTCTTGAGGTCTATCGATTGTTAAATTGGCGTCGGGATGTGCCCACCAAGGAGCGCAGCTGAGACAGATTTTTCCTGAAATAGAAGAGAAATTTTAAAACCGGCCAAGAGCATGTCGGGCCATGCTCAGTGTAGGGTTCTGTAGTTGCCGGCATGTTACAATACATCCATTCAAAAGGTGGACCCGGAGTATGACCTAAAACTACGGCCAAGACCACCGGGGGATGGGCAGCAGCATCCTCGGAGTGCGGTGGAGATACTGCGATCGCCAACCCGCATGCCAAGCGTGGCGATTACGGCATTCACCCCCCATGGAAAGAACACAAAAACTACGGCCCCGAGTGTCCGGCGACCCCCGGTGCCCTGGCTATGGTAGCGGCCAGGGTACTAGCGGGGTCAGGGGTGCTAAGAATCTCCGGCAAAGATCCGGCTACCACCACCGACGACTTCTGGGCCTGGCAACATATAACACGCGTACACTGCGGACCGACGAAAAGATAGTGGAACTGGAGGAAGGATTGAGCAAGTTGCGTTGGGATGTCATAGGGTTATCTGAAGTCCGAAGAGAGGGGAAGAAACGATAACCCTAAAGTCCGGCAACTTGCTTTATTTCCGGGAGGGCGACCAACAGTCCCAGGGAGGTGTCGGGTTCATCGTCCATAAGTCCCTCGTGAACAACGTGGTGAAGATCGAGAGTGTGTCGACTAGGGTGGCGTACCTTATACTCAGAGTATCCAAGAGGTACTCGTTGAAGGTCATACAGGTGTATGCGCCGACTTCGGCACACTCCGATGACGAGGTGGAGGCTATGTATGAGGATATATCGAAGGCCATGCATAGCTCCAAAACCTACTTCACCGTTGTTATGGGAGACTTCAACGCGAAACTGGGCAAGAGAGATGGTGAAGAGCTGAGAGTGGGGCAATTTGGATTTGGAAGTCGGAACCACCGGGGCCAACTACTAGCTGGCTTCTTGGAGAAGGAGGGACTCTACATGATGAACTCCTTCTTCAAGAAACGTGAGCACAGGAAGTGGACCTGGATGAGTCCCGACGGTGCAACTAAAAACGAGATTGACTTCATCATGTCGACGAAGAAGCATATATTCAATGATGTCTCTGTGATCAATACGGTTAAAACCGGAAGTGATCACCGTCTAGTGAGAGGCACATTGAATATATGTGTTAAGCTAGAGCGCTCTCGACTGATGAAGTCTACGCTCCGTCCAGCAGCACTTCAAATCCAAAACCCTGAGAGCTTCCGGCTGGAACTCCAAAACCGTTTCGATGGTCTAGGCGGCGATGTGGACGAATTCAACGACGGGTTTGTGGAAGCTGTCCATAGTACTGGGTCTAAGTTTTTTAAGGCCCAGCGGAGCAACAGAACCAAAAGGCTCTCTGACTCCACTCAGAAACTCATCGAGGAAAGGAGAGAAATGGTCCTGCAATCCTCAGCAGATGCGTCATTATACCGGCAGCTCAATAAACGGATCTCTAAGTCCCTTACCCGTGATTTGCGCCAATTCAATACAAATCGTATTGAAGAGGCCATTGAGCAGAATAAGGGCTCTAAAGTTTTTGCAAGAGATTTGTCTATTGGGCAGAGCCAGCTCGCCAAATTAAAAACTGAGGATGGTAGAATCGTTTCATCCAGACCCGAGCTTCTGGGGGAGATAGAGGACTTTTATGGACAGCTATACACATCAACTAGCAGACCTGAAGTTGATCTGGCGGAAGACCCTAGAGCTAGACTGACCCGACACTATACCGAAGACATCCCGGGCATCAGCCTGTACGAGATTAGAATGGCTCTTAAACAGCTCAAAAACAATAAGGCACCTGGTGAAGACGGAATCACAGCCGAACTTCTGAAGGCGGGTGGTAAACCGGTCCTTATGGCCCTTCAGAAGTTTTTCGACTCCGTTTTACTAGAAGGGAGAACGCCTAAGGCATGGAACAGAGGTGTGGTGGTATTGTTCTTCAAAAAGGGTGATAACGCGTTACTGAAGAACTACCGACCCATTTCACTTCTGAGCCATGTCTATAAGCTGTTTTCAAGAGTCATTCATTACGAACCGTCTCGCACGCAGGCTAGATGACTTCCAGCCTCCCGAACAAGCCGGTTTCCGAAGAGGCTTTAGTACCGTAGACCACATTCATACGCTCCGTCAGGTTATACAGAAGACTGAGGAGTATGACCTGCCCCTCTGCTTAGCGTTCGTGGACTACGAGAAAGCCTTCGACTCGATCGAAACCTGGGCTGTACTACAATCTCTCCAGAGGTGCCAAGTGGACTATCGCTATATCGAAGTGCTGAAGTGTTTGTACGAGAACGCCACTATGTCAGTCCGACTCCAGGACCGGAACTCGAAGCCTATTCCGTTGCAGCGGGGAGTCAGGCAAGGAGATGTTATTTCTCCTAAACTGTTTACCGCTGCACTGGAAGATGTTTTCAAGACTCTGGACTGGAGAAGGCTAGGCATCAACATAAACGGCGAGTACATCACTCACCTTCGGTTTGCTGACGATATAGTAGTCTTGGCTGAGACCATGGAGGATTTGAGTACGATGCTCGATGACCTCAGTAAAGCCTCCGAGCGAGTTGGTCTAAAGATGAACATGGATAAGACGAAGATCATGTCAAATACCCATGTAGCTCCCGTTACAATCGGAGACTTTACACTCGAAGTTGTGGACGATTATATATACTTAGGACATACTGTCCAGTTGGGTAGATCCAACTTCGAGAAAGAGGTCAATCGACGAATCCGACTCGGTTGGGCAGCATTCGGGAAGCTACGGCACATCTTTTTGTCCAATATTCCGCAGTGTCTCAAGACGAAAGTATTTGACCAGTGTGTGTTGCCAGTGATGACATATGGTACTGAAACGTGGTCGCTTACAATGGGCCTCATAAGAAAGCTCAAAGTCACCCAAAGGGTAATGGAGAGGGCTATGGTTGGAGTGTCTCTGCGTGATCGCATCAGAAATGAGGCCATCCGCAGCAGAACCAAAGTAACCGATATAGCCCTCCGAATTGCTAAACTAAAGTGGCAGTGGGCGGGGCACATTGCTCGTAGAACCGACGGCCGTTGGGACGGAAAGGTTCTCGAGTGGCGACCACGAACCGGAAGGCGCAGCGTGGGTAGACCTCTGCAAGGTGGACTGATGACCTGGTGAAGGTCGCGGGAGTCCGCTGGATGCGGGTGGCGCAGGACCGGTCATTGTGGCACTCTTTGGGGGAGGCCTATGTCCAGCAGTGGACGTCTTTCGGCTGATATGATGATGATGATGACGATTCAAAAGGTAATTTTTAAGGGATAGGACTTTGCGGCACTTACGTAATTTTACGATGCAGCACTTACGTTCTTTTAGTATCCGTTTTTGAGTTATAACTCAAAAACGGCTCAACCGATTTAATTGAATTTTATGAAATTTACGCCGCACTTCATGTGTACAGTACAATATTTTATCAGATTTTGTTTTCGCACTTTGGCGGCGTGATTAAAACACATACTCATACCAAATTTCAGTTTTCTAGTACTAACCATCACTGAGCAAACCCGCGGACAGACGCGGACTGACGGAGGATTTCTAGTTGAATACGGAACCCTAGAAATAGTGTTATTATATGCAGTTTTGGTTTACAAATATAATGGTTTCAAAAAGAGTGGTAGGGCACGTTCAGCGAATGTCATCTCGCTCAAATCCGGAGCAGAACCCGACTGGGAAGTACCTCCACCTTACAGAAAACCACAGCCAAATAGCACTAGACCCTACTCATAGTGTTGTGTGCCTTACTGCTGGTGAGTAAGGTTGCCAAAGAGGACCCAGTATGTTGACGATGAGGGACCCTCTTGTTCCTTTAGCCATCAAGACAGTGAATCCTCCTTTTTGTAAAGGGTCGGCAACGCGCATGTGACTCCTCTGGAGTTGCAGGCGTCCATAGGTTACGGTAGCTGCTTACCACCAGGCGAGCCGTATGCTTGTTTGACACCGTCGTGGTATTTAAAAAAAAAATGAGGAAGGCAACTGTCAACAGCTTGGCTAGCTGACCCTAGCACAGATTGTATGTACCTGTTACTAGCATTGTTCCATGGGATTTGGCTTAAAGGTAGGTTTGGTTTGGCAAAAAAATAATTGTTCGTGTGGATTTTGCCAGTCATCACAATAATTAAAACAGTCTTAAGTAGTAAGTAATCGACCGCATGCAATGACAATGAATGCAGTAGGCAGGCGGCGGAAAATGCTTTTATCTACACCAATATCATAAATCCTCTATTCCGCGTTCGGAAACCAATTACACCATTATTGCAACCAGTAACGTAACATCAGGTGTATTATCTGTGACAGTGTGGTAAAAACGTATGAAAATTCATTACCTACGGTAACGTAACGAAAATCTGCCCTCCTCTCCGACCGCCGGCACAATAGAGTTGGTCATGGCGGTACAATGGCGGTCATTCTAATGGTTTCCAAACACTTCATTTGGGATTTATAATATGTGTGTGTAGATAAAGCAGTGTACGTAATTAGCCCTTCAAACGTAACAGTTACATAAATTACTATTGTTTCAAAAAACGCATTAGATCGCTAAGAAACAATAATCACCACCTACCACCTACCTACCTTGCACCTACTCATACGATAATTTTCGACTAGATTTCCACTACCCCAAGGTTGTCTGGAAGTGATCGCTCTCTAGCGATAAGACCGCCTGTTGACTGCCTCCACTTTTAATCTGTGTACTGTACTGTTCTATTTTATTGAGGTGTGCAATAAAGAATGATTGTATTGTATTGTAGTCAGACACCTTCAGTATCCATGTTGAGATCCCACCACATGAACACCATCTGCGCCTCCCCAGTTTCCATAACCGTGAGCGCCTGTCTGACCGTCCTCTTCATATCTATGGGCGTCCGGCCGGACCAGTCGTAGTAGAATATGGGCAGCGGTTCGGACAGTTCCTTGAAGGCGCTCCGAGGCAGCTGGGAGAGTTGTAGGTCGTGGACGGCTGCGGAGCCGGCGCAGGCTTTCATCTGAAATGTATGAGGCTTGTATGTAGGGTAGATCGTGAGGAATCGGGTTAAATTAGATCTTTTTTTTTTTGTCAAATTCATAAAGTCTTGTTAATTAGCGTCCCGCGTTGTCCTTCCCGCCGCGGTGAAGGCCGCCATGGTATAATAATAGTAGTAGTATAATACTTTATTGTACAACAAATAAAAATACAACAGAAAATAATACACAATATTTGTACACAGGCGGACTTATCCCTCAAGGGATCTCTTCCAGTCAACCTTAAAATAATAATAAACCCGCTGGGGCAGCTTGTGGCGAGCTGACGGTGAGTGGCGACACCGCGGACCCCTATTCCAGAGGGCCCTTTCCATCTGGCCCTCGCCTCTGTACTTGCCTTAACTGGCCGGCCAGAGTGGAGTCGCAAGAGCGGGACCTATGCTCCAGGATGGAAGTGTAAAATGTCATAAAGCCGGCGGCCTGCTGAACGGATTACCGCGATCTGGCTACCGCAGACTCACCTCTCGACAACCTCACAGCCACTCTCAAGTGTTGCTCTGTTGTCGCACTGTGCGTGCGGCCATTGCGGGGACCACTCCGAGTTGGCGAGTCACCACCTGTCTCTTACAATTTTGAGACGAACGAAGATGTTATCTGCCATTGTATATGTCGGATTTATAAGTTGAGATTACAGGAGAAGCTGGGCTATCATCGTCCAACTCGCCCAGGCCCTCCATACTGAACCCGAGTTTACTCACAATTTACTGCTAATCACGCGATAATTATAATCGATAACACGTACATACGAAATAGCACTTAACCAAATAAACAAAACAAAGTGATTCAGGTGCGATACAGCTCACCCTTAGGATACGCTGACAGGCCGGCGGCTCGAGCGAAAGTGAGTATACCGCCATTCCAAACAAAGCAAACCGGCCCGCTCAGCTGTCACCTGATTCACGGAATGTCGCCAATAGATGGCGTGCAAACACAGGTAGCAAGCTACGGTGCTTGTAGAAGTAAATCATCAGTCACATCCGTCACAGTTCCGCCATCTGTTAATAGATGGCGCCATAGCTGGGCACCGTTAATCAAATAGTTAACTTCGTTAATCGTTAATCCGCTACAAAAAAAGTTAGCTTCGTTAAACGTTAAAGCGTTACATTTCGGAAGAATTAACGCAAGTTAACGTTAATCGTTCATCTGTTAATATGTGTAAAATTGCATTTTTATATCTTTACACTAGCTGACCCGGCGAACTTCGTACCGCCATCTTCCACAGACTCCCGTCGACCTCAAGTTCACTCCTACGCCAGTCCTACCGTCTCCCACCACTCTCCCACTGTCGTCCAACCATCTCCCACTCTTGTCCACCCTTCTCTCACTCTCTTCCACCACCCTTCTCCCACCGACTCCTACTTCACTCCCATTCCATCGACTCCATTCCCACTGACTCTTACACTACGTCAGTCTCATCGTCTCCACCTCCTCTCATTATCTTCATCCACTCCTATTAACGGACTTACACTTTCTTAACTTCTATATAGGGTTGCCAGGTGTTAGCCGGACATGTTTGGCTTTTTACCAGTGTGTCCGGCCAAATAATTCCTCGTCCGGCCTGTCCGGCTTTTGTTAGGTTTCTGTCTGACTTACGCTACGCGCCAGTCACGCCAGTGGCACGATTCGAAAGACCAGCGTAGCGTATGCAAAAAAGGCATGTCCAGCTTTTGGGATCAAATGTCCGGCTAAATTAAGCGGCTTTTTCATTTTTGGGCCTGGTAACCCTACTTCCATAGATTATGTTGCATTTTCTTTTTAGTTTCGCCAATATTTTAATAGTTATTCTGTTATTCGGGGTGGAGATATGTACATCCAAATATTTTTTAAGGAAAAAAAACCCGACCTCAATGGGGAAAGCTGGTGAAAGATTATTATGTAGATGGTGTACTCTTAGACTCCATACAATGAAATAACTTGCTTAACAAACACAGCGAAGAGGACAAATCGCCAAACGTGAACTATGCGTCGTTGAAGAGTTCCGTTCTGATCATCATCAGCAGTTCCACTTTATCAAATGTCACTCTTTTGAATGAAAATCTTGATTTGTTGAAAAAAATACAAAAATCACTATGTGTATGCCCTTAAGATTTGAGGAGTTCCCTCGATTCCTCATGGATCCCATCATCAGAACTTGAGGTTGACGAAAATTTGTCCTGACAATCAAACTTGCTTAACAAACACAGCAAAGAGGACAAATCGCCAAACGTGAACTATGCATCGTTGAAGAGTTCCATTCTGATCATCATCAGCAGATCTACTTCTTCAAATGATCTTCTTGAAAAAATGGTGAAATAAAAACTGAAGTTAACATTTTTTTTGGGTAAGGTTCACATGAAGTAGGGGTAAATTTTTTTATCGGCTTCTAGTTTCTACCCTATTATATTTTAATACACAAATATGAAATTATAAAAGATGGTACAATTAATAATAAAACAGCTTTAGAAAATAGGTTTAGGTTTAAAGAACTTTATTACTCATAAAGAACAAAAATTCACTTACAATGAGCTTAAATTAAGAAAATTACATATGTATGATTAAGTCCAGCTAAATAAATAAATAATTCTTGAAACGATTCACTGTTTTGAATGAAAATGATGGATTTCTTGATAAAAATATGTATATGTATGCCTTTAAAGTTTAAATTGAGCTGCTACCCACTTTTAAATATTGAGCTCGAACAGGCTTATTATCAATGTCAATAAACAAAATGGCCGACATGGCCGGCTTTTAATTAAGGTCATATTTGTTCTTTGAAATCAAGGACTTTTTAATACTTATTCTGTTAACCAGGGCTGTGACCATTCAAACTAATCCGAAATCATCTAAATCGGTTTAGCCGTTCTCGAGTTATAAACGGTCTTACTAACACCACTTTCTTTTATATATTTAGATTAGTGAACTTATAAAACCTGTTGGTTAAGGTTCTGGAAGTTAACAGGATATGAACAAAACAAAATACTTGTATAATTCAAATGTGTAATTTAATCGTCTAGCATAAGGTTAAGGTGCATATTCCCCTTCATGAACATTAACATGTTGAAGTTCTCGTCTGAAAGCGAGGCTCGTTTTGGTCTCGCTAAGTAATGAAATGATCAAACGAAACAAATCTCTTCGCAGTTTTCTCACTCGCACGCGCCGGCAAAATATATCTAGTTTTGTTTTTGTTTCACTCGCTGCCACGCGCCGCCCGGCACTTGTCGTTCGTTTCATACTTGTCTGAACCTGTTTTTCGCGCCGCGCCGCGGTGCCGTGCGGTAAATAGTAGGCATTGGTTTAACGATTAACGGACTTCTGCATATTAACGGAAGTTAACGTGTCCGTTAACATTTTTAAAAGTTAACTTAAAAGTTAATCCGTTAATCAAAATGTTAACTTCGTTAATTAACGATTAGCGGATTAACGAGTTAATGCCCAGCTATGGATGGCGCTTACAGCCATTATAATAATCAATAACAGATGGCAATAATTAAAATAACGCCGACACGACCATCCTGCAGCAGGTCGCGCTCGACATGGTCTACAATAATCACATGTTCAGCCACTCGGCCAACTCGACATTAATTAAAGCTTGGGTGGTTATAGAAGGAGGCCCATGTCCTCAACAACTATGCAATAACCTCAAACCTCATAGAAAGAGGCCCCTGTCCTCTATAACTATGCAGCAGGAGTACCTTGACAAATATGAGATAGCAGCAAATCTTAAAGACTGTCCTCAACTGCTTCAAGCATTTTTATTTTATTATAGAGACACACCAACAGTACATAAACAAAACATGTAAATGACATTAAGAGCAAGCTGACACGTAAAATATTTATGCACCAATAATAGGTGTGCAACAACACTCAAAACAGTTTAGAGGCTTTTACACTACATTTACATTTAATATTTAAACTAAAATTTTACTACATAGGTTAAAAAGAGCTCATTCGAGCTCATAGAAGGAGGCCCCTGTCCTCAACAACCATGTTTCACTGACTACTATCACAAAAGGAGGCCCCTGTCCTCAACACCTATGTAGCACCGGAAACTGTCATAGAAGGAGGCCCCTGTCCTCAATAACCATGTACCACCGAGACTGTCATAGAAGGAGGCCCCTGTCCTAAACAACCATGTACCACTGATAACTATCACAGAAGGAAGCCCCTGTCCTCAACAGCCATGTACCACTGATAACTATCACAGAAGGAAGCCCCTGTCCTCAACAGCCATGTACCAATGATAACTGTCATAGAAGTAGGCCCCTGTCCTCAACAACTATGTACCACTGGTAATTGTTATAGAAGGAGGCCCCAGTCCTCAACAACCATTGTCACTGAAAACTGTCATAAAAGACACTCGAGAACTATTCTCGATACACAGTATAGGTATCAAAATTACATAGTTTTTTTGTGGTTATTGTAAATAATATTAATCTAATAGAATACAATTTGTACCAAAACGTACCTTAATCCATAAACTTTTTATTGGCATGGCAGTTTAAGGAATATGAACAACTATTCATTAAAATGCAAAATCAATTGCATTTAATTCTGTATTCCTTACACAATAATGTTTGATTATATAACTTTACTGCGTTGATTTGTTATTATTGTAAGCATTTTAATTATACTCTTATTATAGTCTTATTGACTATGTATTTTTCATACTTCGAAAGCATAATTAGATATTGTTGTGAGATCTGGGGAAATGGAACTAATATTAACACACTTTTACTCAAACAAAAGTATGCCCTAAGAATAGTCGAAAGAAATTTGACAATACCCGAGTCACACCGCAATATGTTTATTGACAACAGAATACTAACTATAACTTCTATGTAGGTACATAGGTATACAGGATATGTCTTTATGTGTTCACCGGTAAACATTTGTACGTGGAACGAGGTGCTACTATTATAAATCAATATAATCTGCGACACAGAATAAACTACTTTTAAAAGACGCACATTATGTACATTTTGACAACAATACTGCCATAAGAGTTTATAATTTACTGTCAAATTAAATAAATAATTTTAAACAAAAAAGAACCGACTTCACTAAACATCTACCTTTCCAACACCAAATGCTCGATCTGCTGTAAAAAATACTCAAATCACCATAGATGTGCCTATAATAGTTGAAGAGTTCCCTCGATTTCTCCAGGATCCCATCATCAGATCCTGACATGGTTACAATGGGACCAACTGTGAAGTATACGCTTTCAAACAAAAAAAGAATATTCCAAATCGGTCCAGCCGTCTTCGAATAATCGGTGAACATACATAAAAAAATTAAAAAAAATAGCAAAAACAAAGATCCCGACGAATTGATGACCTCCTCCTTCGAAATCTTGAAGTCGGTTGAAAATATAGAAGACGTTTTATAAGACAGTTAAGGAATATTTTCTTAAACGTCCATTTTACTCAATAAATGAATATTATGATAGGGTCTTTGACAATGTACCTGACATTAAGTCCTTCGAGTTTTGACCAATGTATAGGTATGTGAAATTTAATTTATTTTGTTACACAATTATTTATTATTTTTATTTTTTACTGATACTGAAATGTAATGTAATTGTACTTGATATATTGTTTAAACTATTATTTTTTTATTTGATTTTATTTTTGCCACATTGGTTTATAATGTTAATAATTGTTATTTATGTATTATCCTATTTGACTTGCCTTATGAAAGTTACTGCCTAATTGCTTAAAATTATATTTGCATGCATTGTTATATGTTATGATGCAAATAAATGATTGACTATGACTATGACTATGACTGTCATAGTCATGTCTATTTTCCAAGTAGCGTTGACGTCTTCTCGATTATAGACATAAACAAAAAGGAAGATGAGTGACGTTCATAGTAAACAAAACTGAAATGTGGTCCTACACCTACACACTTGTAAAATGCTACACATCGCTTTAATGTATGTCCATCATGGGCAAAAGAGATAAACCTATATAGTTAACACGGGTATGCAAGGGAGTCCTCCATATTTTGCGCATACAAAGTGTGACTGAGAGACTCTGCCACACGACTAATTCAATATAGGTGCCGGAACCTATATTTGATGGCACACAATCGAGCGCCTGGTACCATATCTCCCTTTTTATATAAATCAATGTCTCGATTGGGTAATTTGTGCTTGTTTTGCACCTAAAGATCAAATACCGGTTCTGCATATCAATCAGTTGTCCACAAATTGTCTGATAGTATTGGACTTTACTTTTCCAGCGGCTTTTATGTTATTTCATTCATCTAGGTTCGTCTTCAGGGTCATGTTTTTGAAGTTTGTTGTCATACAGGCGGTACTTTTCTGCATCTTCACCGCGTTTCAAATTCTTAATTATTGCGGCTAAGTCAGCGTCGCGTCTTTATTCTACGACCAGCCACAAATACACACTTCTAGCTAAACTGATATACACCGTCGGATTGCGACTGAAGAAGTCTGTGTGCTTCATGTGACTCCCTTGACGAAATTCAATCTTGAAGAAGACAGTAGGAACTGCTGCAAGTAAGCAAACCACTTCTAGTTTTCGGGACGAATAAGAACAGGTCCCAAGCCTGAATTTAATTTGAACGGTATTATTATTCAATTCCCTAAAATCTGTACACATGCGATCATCGCCATTATTCGTTATCACGAGTACAACTGGGGTCGCGAACTCAGAAGTGTTTTCTCGAACTACATATCTGATAAGCGATGAGATCATCCACTATGGTTTTAAACTTTTGTCCCTCAACAGATTACGTATGATATGGCCTACGAGACACTACCTTCTTGGGATCTTTGCTTTCTTTATACCTTGTGTTACTTTGGTCTAAGGTAAGTATTCAGGTAGACAAACATTCCTATTATTTTCAAATCGTTAATTTTACTTAAATCAGTATCAGGGTTTTGTGTAAAGTCATCCTTCGTAGTTAATGACAGTAATTGAGCAATTATCATCGTAGTAACACTTTCTATAATATTGACAAACAAACCAGTTCCTTCCACCAATGCATATACTGTTATGAGATGACATTGCATTTCGTGATCCTCTACCACATGAATTTGTATTTAAACGAAAATACCAGTGATGTTACGTAACGCTGTTGGACTTTGGCTAGTTATAATAGGGCCCCTTACTCCAAATAGCGTTGGAGGGTGGTCCTCTTATTTTCCTTGTAAAGTTGGACTGAAGTACTACTACTACTAGTACTAAGGAATGATGCTCCACAAATAACTAATAGATCCATCAAATAACGCCACAAGTTTACGTTAATTTCAATTTGCATTGAAATTAATTAATCAGCTGTAGCTATTTTGTCACTATCATCTTTCAATTTCTTAAAGCACACCGTTTCGGTATGTCCTAATTTTTCACAGTAGGTGCATTTTAGTAATTGCTTTTCTAAGGATTTAGTGCTTAAAGTTGATTCGTTAGTCAGCAAAGGCTTAGGATCAGTAATCTTACTGTTATTACAATTTGGTTGAATATGGCCAACCTTGCCACATTTACGCATTCATCTCGGTTGCGAAGCCAAGGGTGTTTAGCTGGTGGTTCACCACCGTTGACTTCATGGGGTTTTGTAGTTGACACAACAGAAATCAATTCAGGGACTGTTGTGCATTTACTGGATATCAGACGTAATCGTAAGTATTCATTTTCGATACAACCTATAATAGCTTCAACAGCATCCTTTTCTTTGTCGCCGCTCATAATTCTTTTCCATATATTCCATGCCCGTGTTATAGATTCTGATGGATTTGACGCATCGAATTTGAAGTTTCGTAATTTCAAAATGTCATTTGAATACCGCGCTTCTGGTTCAAAGGTTTGTACTAAAGCATCTTGCATATCACTCCAAAGTAAGGATTTTACAAGCCACGTATCTCCGAGGTCAAAGACCTTGTAATAAGCCCGCAATTTTAGTGCAAATCTCATAATCGGTTAAATTCCAGTGTTGCTTTGCCCTATCCAGACAGGGACCGGAAAACCCCTTCATTTGATTAATCGTTTCGATAGGGTAACCCTATTAAAGTCTTACCCTAATGATAGGGTTACCCTATCATTGGGTTACCCTATCGATATGGAAATCATTTTGAATAGGCTTAACCCTTTTCAATGTGGTTTCCGAGTCGAATGGGGTAAATATAGCTTTAATATTTACCGCTTACCCTATCATAGGGCTACCCTTTTACTGTCTCTTTTCCACGCAGGCAGGCGGTTCTATCTTTCTCATTTGAAATGGAACAGGAGAGGTGGCGGCGGAACAAGTTGAGTAAATATAAGATTTGCTGTCGTTTATTCATTCTGCTAAAGTCACACTCACAGTCCAGTCCTCTGCTCACGTACACAACTTTAAATTAAAGAATTTCTGTTAAAGAAATGTGTCTTACCTTCAGTTTATTTTTGCATAGTTCGCACGTACTGATGAGATGGGCAATAATTATTTTGAATAAGAATAAAAACACAATTTTTATTCATATTCAAATCGATTTGACACAAACCAATATTCATCCTCCTAGAGTTTGTCCCGGCTTTTGCCACGGCTCAGTTGAGCCTGTGGTCCGCTTGGCAACCTAATCCCATGAATTGGCGTAGGGATTGGTAGTCGTTTTCAGCTAATTATGGGATATACGATTTTTTAAGCTCACATGGTCATTCACATAAATATTATTTGAAACGGGGTATTTACCATGTATTATGTATATTAGCGTTATTGGGCACCCGATATTTCGGGTGCGAGGTAAATAGCCCGTTTCAAATAATTAATATTTATAATTAGGGGATGTAATTTCGAAAATTATTTCTGTTTTATAATCCAAGATGGCGGATGGTTATATACTTTTTACTAAAAAATTGTCATGGTACTTATTTTCGGTTAATTATTCGGGGTGTATGGTTAAAATCTGTCGGGATACTCAGATTCACCGTGTATATATATATATATATTTTTTTTCATTTTATATTTAAAAAAAATTCAGTGTATAATATTTGTGTTAATTTTTTTTGTTTTTCTTTCTTTTTTTTTTCTTTTTTTTTTCATTTTATTTTTATTTATTTTTTTTCGTTTTTTTTTCATTTCGTTTTCGTTTCGTTTTCGTTTCGTTTTCGTTTCGTTTTCGTTTCGTTTTCGTTTCGTTTTCGTTTCGTTTTCGTTTCGTTTTCGTTTCGTTTTCGTTTCGTTTTCGTTTCGTTTTCGTTTCGTTTTCGTTTCGTTTTCGTTTCGTTTTAGTTTCGTTTTCGTTTCGTTTTCGTTTCGTTTTCGTTTCGTTTTCGTTTCGTTTTCGTTTCGTTTTCGTTTCGTTTTCGTTTCGTTTTCGTTTCGTTTTCGTTTCGTTTTCGTTTCGTTTTCGTTTCGTTTTCGTTTCGTTTTCGTTTCGTTTTCGTTTCGTTTTCGTTTCGTTTTCGTTTCGTTTTCGTTTCGTTTTCGTTTCGTTTTCGTTTCGTTTTCGTTTCGTTTTCGTTTCGTTTTCGTTTCGTTTTCGTTTCGTTTTCGTTTCGTTTTCGTTTCGTTTTCGTTTCGTTTTCGTTTCGTTTTCGTTTCGTTTTCATTTTTATTTTATTTTATTTTTATTATATTATAATAGTACATTGTACAATAAGTGCATAAAACGTACGATTTTACGCGAGGCGTTTAAAAGTCGAGTGTGGGTTTTATGGACGAGGGTTACACTCTAATTTTCACTTCATTTGCGAGGAAATTATTTATCGGTAATCGTAAAACAATTTCAAGTTGTGACAAAAATATTACAATGAAAACAAATATGGTTCCAACCAATTAATTTTTTAATATATTTTTTGGAATTTTTAACATGTGAATTTAGAAATTTTCTGCCAAGTCATCAAAACATTTCGGGGCATTTCTAAACTATTATCAACTCCTATTTTATTTGATTTCATTTATTTAATTATAGAAAACACGCAATTTAAATAATTATAGCAATACTCTGATAGAATTAGCGGAAAAATCATAAAAAGTACAGTCAATTCCTATTGGACCGGAAAAAAATTGTTTGTATAGATCAAAGTGGCAGGAATTGATATCAATAAAATTTATAAGTGAATATTGGGCGCTAAGGTGCCAACAAAATGGTAAAAACCAGTTTTTCGCTTCTAGAGGAAAAACTACGGGTTGGACAAAAAAATAGTTAAATATAACAAATGTGCGCAATTATAAAACAAAGAGAATGAGCCCCGGTAGAGCAAAATCGGTCCAGAGGATCGTCCGCAATTCGCAAAAAAACACATTTTTTTTGCAAATATTGTAAATTCAATAACTCGCGTTCCGGAAGTGCTGGAGAGCTGAAATTTGAATATGATGTCAGTTTTGTGGTCCTCTAACTACAGTTAATTGTTCAAATTAAAATGTTGTAAACTTTTTGCAAACCGTCGACTTTTGCAAAAAGTGACCTTTTTAGGGTTCCGTAGTCAACTAGGAACCCTTATAGTTTCGCCATGTCTGCCCGGCCGTCCGTCCGTCCGCGGATAATCTCAGTGAACGTTAGCACTAGAAAGCTGAAATTTGGTACTAATATGTATATCAATCACGCCGACAAAGTGGTAAAATAAAAAGTGGAATTTTTTATTTTATTAGGGTACCTCCCCTATACGTAAAGTGGGGAGTGTTTTTTTTTTCATTTCAACCCTAACGTGTGAATAGGGGTTTACTAAAATCATTTTTCGATAATTTAAATATTTTCGGAAATAATCACTCCAGAAGTAAAAAACTATGCGTCGTCCCCCCCCCTCTAACTTTTGAACCATATGTTTTAAAAATATGAAAAAAATCTCAAAAGTAGAACTTTATAAAAACTTTCTAGGAAAATTATTTTGAACTTGATAGGATGAATAGTTTTACAATACAAAATAATTTCTGAACTAAGTTTGTAATTTAACCGTATAAGCAGGTGTTTATTGTACCTGTAATGTCTACAAAAATGCAATGAAATGACGTGCTTTCAAATAAAGTAAAAACGGTGAAAATCGGTTCACGCAATAAAGAATTATTCCATGAAAATCATCTTCCATACTTTAAGCTCGCGCGCAATAGTTTACTTAATTAGCCGATAGATGTCGCTGTACGTGGAACTCTCATATCATATCCTTCATGGCGGTGGTATTAACTCTTAAGTGGGGACACTTACTGTGACGGACGGAAAACTACGGAACTGAGCGTGGCCCGACACGCTCTTGGCCGGTTTTTTTCTAAATCGATTGGGAGGGTATTTTAATTTTCGAAAAACGTTATAATTTCGGTTTCTATGCATTAAGGAGGAGTTGAACAACAAATTTCCACATTTACATATCATTTGACAAGGAATAAACTTGTTTAAATAATCTATGAAGATCAGACACTTTTTGCGCGCGCGGCAGCGGCGCACTATGGCCCAAACGCCCGATCTAGCTGGACAAAATTATTTTACACTCATAGACTAAAATTGACTATTTTTATTATTATTTTGGTATAATTAATGTGAAAAAAATTAACCAGTGTAAGTTGACCTTTGTATAAGAATAATTACTAGGGCAGAAGAAGTCAGCTAAACATGGTTTTTAATTTTAAGAGAAATGAAGCATTATTGCAAATAGCACCTAAAATATAAGAATAGCAAAATTAAAATACTTAAATATAGTTTAAGTTAATTATTAATTTTTTTAGGTGCCATTTGTAATAATGCTTCATTTCTCTTAAAATTACACAACCAAGTTTAGCTGACCTCTTCTGCCCTAGTAATTATTTTTATACAAAGGTCAACTTACACTGGTTACTCTTTTTTCACAAGAATTATAGCAAAATAATAATAAAAATAGTAAATTATAGTCTATGAGTGTAAAATAATTTTGTCCAGCTAGATCGGGCGTTTGGGCCATAGTGCGTCGCAGCCGCGCGCGCAAAAAGTGCCTGAACTTATTGGGATTAGGTCCAGTTTCCACACGATGTTTTCTTACACCGAAAAACCCAGAATACATTCTTATACGCGGAACATTATTTAAAATAAAAAGCATGATTAAATGATTCTGTTAAGAATCAATTATTTTTATTACATTTTCTCGCATATATTAGTCCCGACGAAATTATTTTGAATCATTTTAACGGGAATACAATCAACATAAGTTTATTCTTACGATATTTTTTTCAAATAATCATTTTATTCTTGAGTGTCCAACAATGACTGATATTGATCGTTTCATTATACTAGAAGTATCGGTGAACGGCGTCACATTTTGCTGGAGCCATTGAAACAAAGTACTACCTATAACTAGAATAACACAAAATTATATATTTAAACACTTCACAATATGCATTTGATTTTGGTTCCTATAAGCCTGGGTCTAAAATTCAATCGACACGAGCCGTCACGCTCGAATGGCAAGAACAAAAACACCGGCACCACACAACGATCTTTTAGCGCACTAACAAGCAATAATAGCGTCTAGATCAAAGGCGTAAGTACGAAAACATACGCAAAAAGATTCTTGTTTGTCTGTAGGCTCGCTCGTGCCGCCACACCGGCAGCTATACGCTCATAGGGTGCTCGAATAATAAATAAGTCAAATGTATTGGTCACAGAGTTTAAAATAGCTTAATCGCATTTGAAAAACCCTATCTGATAGGGAAACCATATGCTGGGTTGTAACCACTTACCCGAATTAACTGTATTGACATGGTTAGCCTTTCGTTCGGGTAAGTCAAACGATACGCTTACCGAATTGATAGGGTTTTTAAAAACAACTCTATCAAATACCCAATCTAATACCCCTTTAATGGTTACCGGTTCCGGTCCCTGTATCCAGATGCTCGCACCAAACTTTCACCGGATTTTCACCATCAGGATTGAATGGCGCAATGTAAATATCGCTTAACCTTGGACTGCCTCGAGTCCGTACCCACCATACGAATTTTTTTCCTACCTTTTGTGGAGTCCTCAACACGATCTCACATTCCTCATCCGCCAGATCGTTGAGCTTGTTCCACTTTTGTAGAGTGGGGCACTCCACCAATTGCACGTATATCATGGCTGAGTCGGGCACTACGATGCAGTCCTTGTCTAGTAGATGCTTGTGGGCGTGGGAGAAGGTTGAGAGGGCACCTGAAAATTAGATTAGCTTTAAGGCTCATCTACACCATGGGCCAGTCTAAGGGACGTGATGCACTTGACGCAGCTACGATGATGGAAGGAGATCACAATATTGTTTGCTCCCTCTAACGCAAATAATTCAGTGCAAGGGTTGGGTAGAATCCAAGCAAAATAACAAATACTGCCAGCCAGGGGTCGGCAAACCGCGGCTCGCGAGCCGCATGCGGCTCTTTGAGGCTCTTCAAGTTCCCCTAAATTTTTTTTAAATCAAATATTACAGTGAAAACTGCGGCTCTATTATCTACGGCTATGAGCTTCCAAAAATTCCATATTTTGCGCCATCAAGCTCTTTGTCAAAAAAGTTTGTCGACCCCTGCTCTAACCCATAGCTGCATCCCCATGATGAATGGCCCATAGTGTAGAGGAGCCATTAGGCGACTTTTTGGATAGGTTCTTGATTTTGTATTATATTTGTATTTATAATGTCATAATTTTATCATGAGCTTGTAAAAACTTAGCATAAGTTACTAACTTGATTATGTTATTTTTCTTTCTTGTATATTTTTTTTATTATATATGTAATATAATTGTATCATTGTAATATTGAAAATGAATAAATATGAAATTTGTTGAATTTGGGGTCGATACCCTGGGGCCATGGAGACCAAATGCGCGTCGCCTCTACAAAGAGATTTCGGCGCGTCTCATTGAGGCCTCTGGTGGCCAGAGGGCTGGCCACTATTTTGGCCAACGGATCAGCATTGCTATCCAGCGTGGAAATGCGGCCAGCCTTCTGGGCACTCTACCTAGTGATGGGGACCTAGGTTTTATTTGTAAGTTTTTAGTTAGATATATTATGTTTTTATAGATATTCTAGTTTTGTTTAATAAATAAAGTCATTTGTTTGTAAAATTCAGAATCAAATTAAAGGTTCAGCAAATCTTTAGCACTAAGAACTGACACCACGATCAACCATCAAAAACATTACATGCCAGTCTCGCAACCCAGTTTTCCTACTCCAAAAAGTATTGAAATCTAATGTAAGCTGGTGTGCCGGAGTTTACTAACAACATGTCATTGTGATCCTTTGAACATTAGATGTCTATATTTTTATAAATAGAATGACTGATGATGGGGGTCGAAAATGGCCAAAATGGCTTTGGGAAAAGGATGGTACGGCTGTGCCTTTGTTGTTTGTTTTGCTCAAGTTGGCGGGGGAACTGCCGTGCCCCCAGATATTCCTGACAAACAGATAAATGACTATGCACACCAAAACGCGCGTCGACGGCTCGTTTAAAAAAACGGTGTGCATTGCCGTTAAGTTTGCTTAAAATTACGTTTTTTTAAAGAGATATACCTATTCTTACCTTAATTATATTTCAAAAATAACTGTTTATACGAATAACATTGATATTTACACCTTGAATAGAACAATATAATGGTATTTATTAAAACATTGCTGTACTAAATGCCTATCTATATCTATCTATATTCTATATACATATAATAAAGCTGAAGAGGGTCGAAAGTCTGTACATGGAAGATAATCGAAAAAAAGTTGGCTGTGGATCGATAACAGAACACGTTCCAACAATTTTTAGAATTTTTGTCTGTTTATTTGACCGCGCATCACGTGAAAACGGCTGAACGGATATTGATGAAATTTTGTACAGAGATAGTTTGAGTCCCGGGAAAGGATAATAGATAGTTTTAATTCCGAAAATCAACCCTGGTGGGGGTGAAAAGGGGGTTGAAACTTTTTGTACGGAGAATTTTTAACCGCTGAAACGATTTAGATAGAAATGAAATTAGTATGGAGTTAATTTGAGTCCCGAGAAACGTCATAGGATAGTTGTTTTCAAACCTTTGTGGGGGTGAAAAGGGGGTTGGAAGTTGGTATGAGGAATTTTTTACTGCTGAACTGATTTAGATGAAATTTGGTATAGAGATAGTATGGGTCTCGAGAAAGGACAAAGGATAGTTTCATCTTCAAAAACGGGCGCCCCCTCCCCCCCCCCCCCCCCCCACCCATCTTTCTTACTTTTGAACCGTAGGTCCAAAAACTTTGACAAAAATAATGGAAGTGAAGCCTGAAAGTTACTATCAATAAAAACTATAGGTATTGAATAAACTCGGTTCAGCTGTTTTTGAGTTGTCCGTCAAAAACGCATAGTGAAAGGACGTAAGTGCCGGATAGTAGAATTACAACGCCAAACAATTAACCCACCACGCAATTATTAGTTTATAACGGAAGTGCCGCCAAATATCCCTTAATAAATGACCTTTTGAACGAATGTTTTTTAACAGGGCGGCAGTTACGAAACCCTACACTGAACATGGCCCGACATGCTCTTGGCCGGCCAACAAAATTAAACTACAATAAATTAATTGCCACACATTGCACAGTCCATGTAAATACTCAGCCTCACGATTTTGATATCTATTCTCCTTTTCTCTAATCTTACTTCTAAGTCTTCTAACTAATATTAGACCCAAGTTCGTTGTTAGTATATTTTCGTTAATAAGTTGTTAGGTTATGATATGAAGTATGGATTTTTATGTGTATATTTCTTACCCAGGCGCGGTCTGATGGGGTGGAGGGGTTACATGACCCCCCCAAATCGTACACATCAAATGGAAAAATTCATTACTGGCCCCCTCAAAAAACCATTTCTGCATTAGTGACCCCCCAATTTCATAGTTACCCCAAATTTTAGGCTACAACCGCCCCTGTTCTTACCTTTTCATTCTTAGACAGATTTGACTGGAGGATCGATTTGGATGATATTTGCCATGGACATGATATGAATAGGTACAATCAAGGACGTATAAATACAAAAGTGGTACTGTATCATCCAATACACACCTACTATGTCGTTTAAATCATGTCAAAAATATTAATAAGGACGAAAAAACTATTGATTTTGGAGTGTAGTTTTATTTAGTGGTCATTGTAAAATATTTTATGTGGACTGCTGTCCTCTAGCATATCCATCTGTCAACTTTACTTAAGACCTTCAAGTACCGCCTCCAGGGGGAGGGAGAGAAATTAGGGGTTTTTTTGAATTAGCCGCTTACTGACAAAGACCGAATTCCATGCGGGCGGAGCCGCGGGCACAGCTAGTTTGAAATATATTCGTTTTAAAAATATGTAAATAGTTTCACTATATGATTCATTTCCATTCTAAACATACAATAACTGTAAAAATTATTGCATACCTTCACCAATCAACTCAGTATCAAACACCTCAGTAACCAGAATATTAGCTCTCTCTTTCATGTCCCCATCTTCTCCCACTGTCAATTCTGTGGACCTTTTTGGTATGACAGTAATTTTGTCAGCTACTTCGTTCTTGGCCAAGATCTTGAGGCAGCATTCAGCCATGGGCTTGAAGGCCTCACAAGCGACGATGGAGTCAGCACCACATTGTGCGGCCATGATGGATAGCAAGCCAGTGCCAGTACCTGCAATATTGTAAAAATTGAATGAACAGGTTGCACAAATACAAAATACTCTGATAGAATCAATTTTATTTACTTGTGAACATTAATAAGAAAATGTTATTATTTTTGACGTGATAACGTCTTTAAAATCGTTTTAGTCGGGTGACATGTTCAGAAACTTGTGTCACACCAAAACCTCACGAGCGCGATCGCAGGTATAACGAGAGAGAGACGGACCGATCTCCCGTCTCATCTCGAGCGCTGCCAGTCATTCCGTGAAACTTGTCACGCGGAATCCTCACGAGCGGAGGCTGGCATAGCGTTCGAGTGAGTGGACCGATCTTCCGTCTCTCTCACTCTAGCGGCATACAAACGAATGGAGATTTTCTCGTGCGGTTAAGTTTTCGTATGAAGAAAAATGTATATCATAGTCGAATAAGTAAACTTGTCATTTTACACCCGAAATTTATCATCAAAAGTGTGAATAAAACGATAGATGTAATTTAAAATTTGAAAAAATTGTTATCTTCATTAATTCCTTACTTCCCAAAAACTTATATCACCAATAAGACGTTATCACGTAAACATCTCGATCGTAAACCTACTTTACAAACAACCAATTTTTATTTATTTAAATTGGACGTAGTTACACGATAACGTTCCAACCCACACTGACTTCATTTTGGACGTAGTTACACGATAACGTTCCAACCCACACTGACTTCATTTTGAGATATTTGCGTTTCAGTGTTCTTGTGGTATACTTTATTGCTGGAACTAATACTGAACATTACTTGTGGTTTTATTATAAAAATGTATGGCCGGACTCGAGGAATCGAAACGATATAGATTTCAACGTCGGATGTGAGTTTAGAATCGCTTTCAACATAAGAACAATTTATATATTACGGTTCTGCCCGCCGCAGCAATCACTCCATAAAATCAGTTGTTGAACAGCAGGACTTAGTTTTTGCTTTATATAATTTATAAGCAGAGGTCGGCGGGGGTGAGCTATTTACCTTATAATTTGACATGTCTTACGTCATTTTATAAGGCAAATAGCTCACCCCCGCCGAGCTCTGTTTATAAGGCAAGATCCCACCTCCTGGGCACCTCTTCCGGCTTCTCTCTATACCCATACGTAACAATGTCCAATGTCGTCGGATGCGCTATGGATGCCACTATTATAAAATCATAATTGCCTTTTATAAAAGGCGACATTTGTTGGTATACGAGGTAAGGGTAATGTTTTTTCCAAGTCAAACGTTAAGCATTCGACAGATGGCGAACTTTGTGCCTGCTCAAAATCCTGTTTCATTTGGTTTCTCAAATTTTCAGCCTTTTCTAAGTGTATTCTATTCTTTTCTTCAGCCTGTTCTTTTTCATGAGTATTTTTGGCATCACGAATCTCCACCGTTCGTCGTCCTCGTGTATCGTATCGCACTTATTGCAAGTGTCTTTCTTCCCTAGTTGTGTTATCTCAAATTTTGAATGACGCGTGGGTTGGAACGTTATCGTGTAACTACGTCCCATTGTCAACTGGCAAATAAGTTACAAACATACTTGGGTCATCTTTTGTAAAAAAAAACCTTGTATTTTACTAAAAGGTTACAATATACATGGAACACTGTTTGCAAGGACATAACGTATCATGTCAGTTTAGAAAAATGATCCTAAACCCATGGAACGTTTTTAACAGGACTTGAAGTAATAAATGCATTATGCAAAAACGTTCCAACCCACATGGATCACTTTGTGCATAA
This sequence comes from Pammene aurita, assembly GCA_947086415.1. Classification (NCBI taxonomy): domain Eukaryota; kingdom Metazoa; phylum Arthropoda; class Insecta; order Lepidoptera; family Tortricidae; genus Pammene; species Pammene aurita. The sequence continues at coordinate 26,112,780 of OX352303.1, read as the reverse complement.
ACACCTTTACAATATGAATTTTATTAAAATGTTCCAAGTTAAATGAAACATTGTAACGAAATAATAAAAATGAATAGTATTTACTCAAAATGTTTCACTTAGCATGTTACATTTTATATTTTTTCCAAATGTCTCTGATCGGCAAAAGTGTGGGTTGGATCACTTAGGTGAAAAAATATTTTTAAAACTAAGCCATGAGGACTGAAACCTGTCAGTGTAAAAGGTGTAATATGCCAAAAAATGTTCCCTAGTTGTGTTATCTCAATTTTGAGTGACGTGTGGGTTGGAACGTTATCGTGTAACTACATCCAATTAACTCTGCTATTATTATATTACACATAAACATATGTACTATAGCTCAGGGTTAACTATGGGATTTTTTTGTTTGTGATTTTGCTTAAGTAAGTAAGTATAATGGTAATATCTACTCCTAAATAATTTAAACATTTTTTTTCTAAAAGAACAGTGAAATTATCTACAACGTACCAATGTCCAAAACATTAGCTTTCTTTCCATCGGCATGCATCTTCTCAATAGCAAGTTTCAGAGCTCTGTAGTATTTCTGGTTCCTCTCAGTATCGTGAAGCATGTCGGCGAAGGCAGAACGCGCGATCTCCTGGTGAAAATCATAGTCCTCGTGTTGTACGTCCCATTCTGTGCTCCCGGTTATCGGGTTACGTTTCTGTGTAAATACCTGCATCTTTGAGGTATCTGAGAGGGGTGCAGAGCTCTTAAATCTGGGTAAATAAACGTAGAATAAGTAAAATTTGTAAAAAAACATTGACACAATGCCGATCGTAATAAACTGTACCTTTTCAGTGTATAAACTAAGAAAGTACTACGGATTTTATGAATAACACCAAAACTCATTTATATGATAAGAAATTCGCTGTGCATCCTGTAATAAATGCCTTTCTTACATTACACTTTACACTATTTTACAAAAATAACCAAACTTAGTATAAGTTTATGACTTATGACAACTTTGACAATAGTGTGAACTGTGACATCATTTGTATTTCATTTTTAATTCTACGTAAAAAGGAACGTAAAATTAACATATAACGGTTTTAATTAATGGCTTACTAATTGAATACTTGCATATTTCGATATTGATGACGAAAAGGCTTTTACTTTAAACCATATTGAAATTTTATTTTTCTGTATATTTTAGGCAAAAGAGATATTATTTAAATGATTTTATAAATATATTGTATTCAACGGAGTTACTATTGTATTAGGTTTCTGACCAAGATTTTTGTGTTTCCATGTATAACAAAAATATGCACACTGCTGCTTGGTATTTTTCAAACGAAATTATTGGAATATTAATCGAAATATATAGGGTTTATACATAAAAAAATGTCAGTCGTACGAGTTCCATGAGTTCACGTCATAAATAAATATATTTTTGACGGTGGCAGGACCTCATAGATGTCATGTCAGTCGTTTCTTTCATTACGACGTTTTACTATCATGGCGGCCGCCGTCGGTAGGATTTGTGGGGCACGACTTTTGAAAAGTTATGGTGTGCTGACGCCCCAGGTACTAAAACTAACTCTAAAAAGTGGTCGAAACGTAAAGCTCCGTTATTATCTACGTTTGGTGTCTCCTGCGTGTTACAAACAAGCATATAGAAGAGTTTTAAAATCCATGGACTATGGGTGTATTTTATCAAATTAAATTGAATTCGGATAGCTTATCGCTATTTAAACGATGTGGTTGCAGTGTTACAGTAGAGGGAGCAAGATTTGATTTAGATGTGATTTAAAAGAAATATCTAAAAGTGATAACCTATCTAACATTATGTAACAAGTTCTTGAAATCTAATGGAGACGTCCATTGCAGGTTTGTCAGCTGTCCACCAACGCGCAAGGATGGACGAGAAACAGAAAACTGGTAAGTGAGCCTGGTCTACTGATTCTATTGGTCCCTTCAAGGTCATTCATTCAGTGTTGATTTATCAGTATCACATTGTACATAATATCACACATGACACAACTGTCCAATGTCATATATGTTGTATTTCAAATCAGTAGTATTGTTATTGCCTCTCCATTACCATAAGATTAATTTTCTTGGTAACTATTTCACTTACAACTTTACATAATTTTTGATGTTTCACTAAACTTATCCATCCATCCATCACAGCATTAAAAGTATCTTAGATCTAGTAATAACATATATATTTAATACTTTTAATTTAAATCTATCATTGACTAACACTGATGTTAACTACCGTATATGAAAATGAGGTCAGCTTATTATTTCTTTGAACCTGACATTTCAAATAAAATATTTTGATTGCTAGCAAAAGATTAGGTATGAGGCTTTAGAGCCATGTATAGTTTATAATTATGTTATCAAGTCAAAGAAAAATCTATTTCAGTATGCCAAATTTTGGTAACACTTCCTAATAATTTTTGTACTAAAAAAAACTACCCCAGTCCCAAATTTAACAGTTAAGTTTGTCACCAGTTACTGTCCACATTGGGAGTAGTAGGAGGTGGAGTTGGAGCCCTACTGTTTGCCCTTGAGCAGTCCGTACAGGCGTCCGGCAGTGAGGCACATGCGCCACACCAACCTTGGAGCCATGATGGAATGTTCCAGTCTTTAGACCATGCCAGGTTAGTAGAAGAAATCTAACACTAAGCATAATCATAAATGGCAAAACTGGTTCCCTTTTCAAAGCAAAGTTTGGTGGTAAGCTTAAACCCTAAGACTGGACATAGATTTCATTTTCAAAATCTACCTCCTGGGTGGAGGTAGACACAATGACAAACATAATGACTGAATCCCACAGTTGCAGAACCACAGGCACTACTTGTAATGAACATATAGGCGTGTCCACACCTGACGCACCGCCTCGCGAGGAAATTGCCGCATGAGGCAGCTCAGCTAGTCTGGACGTGCCTCGCCTGAGGCATTGGGGCCGCGCGTGCGTTTGCCTTGGCCGAGGCACACCACACTAGCCGAGCTGTCTCGCGAGGCTGTGCGTCAGGTGTGAACACGCCTAATTACCTATATATTTTGGATAATCACATGAAAATTATAGAAATGAAATTTTGCTGCTTACCTCTGAGGCGTAAAAAGCCGACTATCAATAAGATAAAACAATACATATTTATAGGTACATATTCAATTATCTAGATGTTCGTATTATTAACAGAATTTCTAAAACAACATAATTAAGATCCCATTAACAAATATTAGTTATAGTAGGTAAATGGAGAGTTCCATTGCCTACAAATTATAGAGGATCCAAATTTTCTATTGTGATAATTTGAGCTTGTTGACCTGTATTATGCAATATTTTTATTGTGATGTGTTTATACTAAACTTGGTGCTTTAACTGGCAAATTTGATAAACGCTATTTAACATGCATGATTCAAATGCATTATCAAATAGATTATAAAACTGCCAACACTATTGATATATGGGACAATTAATCATAGACATAATAGTGAATTTTATGATTACGCTGTAGGTTATTGCTTACCAAGGGACTAGGATTTTATTTTTTTGTTTTGTTTTTTAACGGCAGAATGAAACAATGAAGCTAGTTGTGAAGAAAAATGGTGTACTCTGCGGTGACAATGAATAAGTATTAAAAACTACTTCAGAAAAGAAGGTTATTAATCTGTTTGTGTATTTTTTATATTTTTTAGTTTTTTTTGCATAGTTTTTTTTATATTATTTTCAGTATATATTAATGGTATCATAGTAATAGAAACCATTTAAACTTCAAATATAGGTGCACTGGAAGAATTAGCAGTAGTAGTATGTTATTACTAGAATCAGATTCAACATAAGGTGGGCTACACCTGACGCACCGCCTCGCAAGGAAATTGCCGCGCGGGGCGGCTCGGCTAGTGTGGATATGCCTCGCCCAAGGCATTGCGGCCGCGCGTGCGTTTTCTTCGGCCGAGGCACGTCCACGCTAGCGAGCCGCCTCGCGCGGCAATTTCCTCGCGAGGTGGCGCGTCAGGTGTGAATCCGCCTATTGAATTGTTCATAAGTAGCATGTTAATACTTCAGTTTCTTAGGTCATTGTATTTATATTAGTCTAGTCAAGACCTACGATTTAAAATATCGTATCATGTACGGATTAATTCCTAAATTTTAGTAAAAGGCTCACAGATTTCAATTTAAGTTGACTAAGATTGATTCATCTAGAATTCTTAGTCTAATGCCTCAATGGCGACCGTTCGACGCCGCAACCAGCGTTACGTCGAACTTACAAGGGATTTGATTTGAGCAGCGGTCACTGAAGCCGCTCTCATACGTTTTCATTTGTTTTCTAATATCCGCAGTCGGTCACTCAGTTTGCATTCTCACCACAGAATAAGTAATAGTACAAGCAGAGCCGGATCACTATGGGGCGAAACGACGAAAAAGCGGACATTCGTACTTTTTTGCGAAAAATGTATTTAAAAAAATACCATTCGACAGGAAATGAGACGTTGGTATAAAATTTTTCAAAATAAAGTATAGGCAGAAAAAAATAAAATGTGTTTTTTCTTGTATGGGACCCAAAATTAGTTACCCTATTTCAAGAAAACGATAAGAGACTTCGTCTTCTAACCTTCAGCATATTATTTTCCTACTTTTGTACAAAATAATAAATAGCTTAGTTCTGTAGGTGCCCGTAGTTTCCTTAAAATAGGGTACCTAATTTTGGTTCCCATACAAAAAAAACACGTTTTATTTTTTTCTGCCTTAAATATACCTTATTTTGAGAAAATGTATACCAAATGCATTGTTGCTCGTCTCATTTCGTATCGAATGGTATTTTTTTAAATACAATTTTCGCAAAAAAGTACGAAAAGTTTTCGTCGTTTCGCCCCATAGTGCGGATTAGCCTTTAGGCAGCGTAGGCACCTGCCAAGGGCCCCGCATCGGCCAGGGGCCCCGCGTGTGCACAGAGGAAAATGAAAATGTTTCAAAGAGTGAAATATTAATTGGAAAATTAGTAATTATCGGCTATTAATGTTTCATAGAATTAAATATACCTTACTGACTGACTTAATCTATCGACACAATTTTTTTTGTCATACAACGTTTGCTAAAAAGGGGCCCCAACAATTGCATTGCCTAGGGGCCCCGAAATGCTTAATCCGGCCCTGAGTACAAGTACAGAAGATTCTCTTTCCACAATTTGACATTTAGCTACAGAGATGAAAACGTTAGCCGTCATTCGCTCTTTTAAAAATAAAATAGGGTTTTCAACGTGCTTCGTATATCCGTACAGGTTTGAGACGTGCCATAAACACTGGCTCAAATGATAATATGTGACGTTTTCAATCAGAGGTACATATCATTGTCGGTTGTCATTAAGACGTTAACTGCAATAAAAAATAATTTAGAAATAAACTATTAACAACCGACAATGATGTACCTATGACTTGAAAACGTCACATACAGGGTGACTGGTAATTCGTCGTATTCCTTCAAGGGGGTTATTCTACAGACCTATGACTTGAAAACGTCACATACAGGGTGACTGGTAATTCGTCGTATTCCTTCAAGGGGGTTATTCTACAGCTTATTTGGAGTGATTTAAGTCCAGTCAAGCAGGGGTCGAAACTCATTGGTTTTCAAGTTATTCAAGATTTTAGATTTTTTAAATAAAATACCCGCTTTTTGACCTAAAACTAGTATTATATTTAAACTACGTATTTTTCAAATAAAAAAAAAAAAGATTTTCCGAATAAATGGAATCACTGATTACGTAAAATAATAAAAAAAGTACAAAACATATCAAAATTTTGCAAATAAAAGCATCTGAAGTCAGAAGTTTTTGTATTTTTTTTTTCAAATCTTGTTACATTTTAAGGCATAATTAAAAAAAAAATTAATAACACTTCGCGTACAAATTACAGAATTTATTTCCTCAGTTCATAAGCTTTCTAAAAAGGTACAATTTATGACATTTTATGCTCATTTTTTTCAATTAATAATAATAATACCAGAGCAGGTACAGGACTTAGCGTACTTGACTTTACTTGTTTGTGTCGTTTTAAACTCGCCGAAGGCATACTTTGTCTCCGGTTTCTTATCTTCTGAGACTTTAAGCTGCCCGGGGTGATACTTTGGTAAGTAATAAAGTAGGGGAATAAGAAAAATAGGAAAAATACAGTTTCATTATTAAATAAAATTTAATCTTAAAAAGGAAAAATTATAAATCTTGCTCGAACTGTTTGCCCTGCCTGCGTATGCAAGAACGAAGCCTTCTTCGTACTTCAGTGATTGTCACTCGCCTCGAAGCCCGTCTGTGCAGCTGCTAGGATTTTTTGCCGTAGGTCTTCTACGTCACGTATCGGTCTGTCGTAGACCAACGCCTTCATGTGACCCCAGATGTAGAAATCACACGGAGTTAAATCTGGGCTCCTGGCTGGCCAAGGGGTTGGGCCACCTCGACCAATCCATCTTCTTGGGTAGTTTTCATCCATCCACTGCCGCACACCCCGGTAAAAGTGAGCAGGGCAGCCATCGTGCTGATAAATCATGTTAATTCTTGTCGCAAGCGGCACATCTTCCAGTAGCGTCGGTAGCTCATCCCTCAAAAAAGTTTCATACGCGATGCCGGTTAATCGAGCTGGCAGAAAAAAAGGTCCGATTAAATTATCGTGCACGATTCCCATCCACACGTTCAAAGAAAATCTTTGTTGGTTAGCTCCTTCGTTTGATTTCTTTGGGTTTTGACCTTTGGGAGCCCAAAAGTGCAGATTGTGGTAATTTGTTATCCCGTCACGGTCGAAATTAGATTCGTCCGTCCACAAAATTCTCTTTAGGTATTCGGGATCTTCGATATCAGCATTAATTAAAAATCTGCAGAAATCCATCCTTCTTGCTGGGTCTCCCTCTTCAATAGCGTGTACTGGAGTGTAATGATACGGATACTGTCGAGCTGAGTGCAGGGTAAACCACACCTTCCACTGAGACATACCGAGCCGGTTAGCCATAATTCTCGTCGAAGTAGTACCGTCTGCCCGGAAAAAGTGCAAGATTTCTTCTTCTTCAGCAGGATCGTATTGTTGAGGTCTTCCAGCATCAGCTTGACGGCGTTTAACTGATCCTGTTTCCCGAATAAGACGGTACGATGAACCAAACACGCTTACGTGAGGTAAACGGCGGTTAGGGTAACGAAGTTGGTACTCCCTTCTAGCTGCAGCGGCGTCACCATCACAGAGTCCGTAACAATAAATGATATCTGCGTATTCTTCAAATTCGTAAGTAGCCATTTGAGAAAAAACTTAGTTATCAATATTGTCCGAATTGGAAAGAAAGTTGAAAGTAACTAACTGATTAATTACTACATGACCTATTTAAACCTGGTTAGTCTCACCCCCACCCCATGAGAAGCATCGCCACCCAATAAAATTAAGATAAGATAAGGAACAGAAGGCGAAAAACCTGCCGTAAGAATTAAAGTGACACAAACAAACTAATTAAAGTAACTTAACTTCATTAGCTCATTAGCTAATGACCCTTAATCAGTTTGTTTGTTTCACCAAAGGCAATCTGCAGTGCCTACTACCTCAAGGAATAAGATAAAATAAGAAACTGGAGACAAAGAATGCCTTCGGCGAGTTTAAAACGACACAAACAAGTAAAGTCAAGTACGCTATGTCCTGTACCTGCTCTGGTATTATTATTATTAATTGTAAAAAATGAGCATAAAATGTCATAAATTGTACCTTTTTAGAAAGCTTATGAACTGAGGAAATAAATTCTGTAATTTGTACGCGAAGTGTTATTACTTTTTTTTTAGTTATGCCTTAAAATGTAACAAGATTTGAAAAAAAAATACAAAAACTTCTGACTTCAGATGATTTTATTTGCAAAATTTTGATATGTTTTGTACTTTTTTTATTATTTTACGTAATCAGTGATTCATTGGCTATTCGGAAAATCTTTTTTTTTTATTTGAAAAATACGTAGTTTAAAAAAAAATACTAGTTTTAGGTCAAAAAGCAGGCATTTTATTAAAAAAATCTAAAATCTTGAATAACTTGAAAACCAATGAGTTTTGACCCCTGCTTGACTGGACTTAAATCACTCCAAATAAGCTGTAGAATAACCCCCTTGAAGGAATACGACGAATTACCAGTCACCCTGTATTCTCGAACGCATCCATAAGGTGATTAAGCTATGGGCCAACCCTTCCGTCATTAGCCCTCGCGGTGCGGTAAGCGCATCGGGAAAAACGGGTAACAATGGATTGTGAAACCCCCCTGTCCTCACATTATGCCGGTCCCACATAGTACACACTCCAGTACGGAACCTCAGCGCCTATTAAAGCTCTGCTCTAATACCATATGACGTTTCAGTATTCGCCGAGGCTACGAAGTATACAAGCAGGTGTGCAAGGCTTGCCACTCGCTGCAGTACATCGCGTTCCGTAACTTGGTCGGCGTGTCGCACACTGAGGAGGAAGCCAAGGCTGAGGCGGCTGAGGTGAATAGATATGGTTTAGTAAAACTGAATTCTAGGATTTCTAGGCATTATGCATGCCTCTAGGAACAGAGTAATGAATCTACACTGACGAGGAAGTTATTACTGAAGCGACACTGGACAAGTACAGTCGCCATCAAATATATCGGAGCGGCCAAGGTACTCAAAAATATATGAACTTGCGCCATATCGCCTTGCTAATAGAGGCGTAGTTCAGATATTTGTGACCACCTTGGCGGCTCCGATATATCTGATGGCGACTGTACAGTCATGGACTTGTGAGCCATTTAAGGCTCAAGCTATTTTCTATTGTTTTATGCTTACTTTATAAAATGTCCAATATTAATTGAACCCTAAATGGCTGTTTTTTTTTCAAAGTTTTCATAAAGCAAGATTTTATGCGAGGCATTTACAAGTTTTTGATCAACACTTGAAGAAATCTTTCGATGTTAGCGGTTGATGTTTTACATTTTGACGTTTATTTTGTGCTTTCATGGCAAACTGTTTAAGCGTACTATGGTCATAATATGGTTTTTACGTAAATGTAAATTAATGTAACTACATATTTCAAAGTTTTTTTCAGGGTATGAAACATTAAGCTAATACTTTGACGTTTGTTACATACGCCCTTTCGGCTCAAGTAAAAATATAAATGGGTTTTTCCAGAAAAAAAATGTATTTTCGCAAAAATAAAAAAAATACGGGTGTCTTCAAATTGTGAGTTCTTTCGAGCCAGACAATAAAAAGTAGCACTCAAAAAAATTAAAGTTCTTGAGCGTACGCGCAGCACGAATTTTGTATTCTTCTTCATCATTGCCAAAAGAGAAAGAGCAAATAAAAAATTCTCCACATTTATTTTCTGGTCATGTGGCTTATTTAATAAAGCAACCAGTGACAATTTACAAGCGGTGGTTACCCCATGTGTTAGAAAGAGACTTCCGCTTTAAAATTGTCACCTTGTAGCTTTATTGAATATTTTAAATATATAAATGCTAGGAACGACAATGAAGCTGATTTTCAAGCGGCTGTTCGTAACGAAGGAATGAACCTTTCACAGCCGAAAAAAAAAATTTAAATTTGAACTCTGAGACGTTCTCAATAGATTTCGGATTATAATTGCCATAATCACGAGTTAGGTTCGTGATTGCCTGTTAAAGGGTTAATAGGTGGTCCTATTTAGTCCTTGTTAATCTCAAGTTTTATTATTATCACTAGATTACGAACGTATCTAAGAAATCACTATAGATATATTTGAATTTGCAAGTAAGAAATAAAATAAATCAGTTCTCACTGCCTCCATACCTTACAACTATAAACTAGTGAAATAAGTTTCACAAGTAGTATCAGTACTGTAAATTATGTAGGTATTACGTTTTGGACACCATTAGTATAGTGTTTCTTTAAGTGACCCTTTATTCTGTTGCTGTTGATTGCCTGCATCTACCATTTCTATTTATCCCGTGTATTTATATGGTTAACTGGTAGAGAATGCCTTTAGGCATTAAGTCCGCCATTTGTGCTTTATATTGTAGTATTGTGCAATAAAGTTTAAAAAATAAAGAGCCAAGATTTTTCATAAATATTTAGTGTGCTGTACGTTATCACTTATATGGCACAGGTGATGGTCAAGGATGGCCCTGATGAAGAAGGCAACTACTTCGAGAGGCCCGGCAAGCTGTCCGACTACATACCGTCGCCCTACCCCAACGAGAACGCGGCAAGAGCTGCCAACAATGGTAACATGTTATATTATTATTATAATTTTTGACGTGACAACGTCTTATAATTCGATGGAGCCGGCTGCACGCACGAAAAAACATGACTCATGCGGCGTTACCTCGCTCTGAGGTGTTCCATTTAAGGCTTGAAGTGCAAGCGAGAGCGCGGAACGAGCGACAAAGAGGCAGCGGCCTTCGCGTTCGGCAGCGTTCGACATCTGTCTCTCTCCTACTTGAGTGAGCGATGAGTGAAGAATGGCATGCATGGCTATCACCGGCGCATTCAAAACAACGCCAACGGCGGCGCTAGATGTATTACTTGATCTACCGCCGTTACACTTAGTGCTACAGTCTGAAGCGCGCAAATCGTTACACAGATTGGCTGTTGCAGGCCTCTGGGACGACAGCAAGCCGAAGACCAAACACACAAGAATGGAATCTGACAATTTCATGGATAGGCTAACAAGCATGGGCTGTGACAAGATGCAACCCAAGTTTGTTTTCCAAAAGAATTTTAAAGTAAAAATTCCCACAAGGGCCGACTGGGCCGAGGGTCTTGAACCACCAATCTCTGATGGTGAAGACAGCATATGGTACACAGACGGTTCCAAAATAGGATCGAGTACGGGAGCTGGCATTTATGCAAATGACTACAGTAGTAGTATAAGCTTGGGCAATTATGCAACAGTGTTCCAAGCGGAAACGTATGCTATTATTGCCTGTGCACAAGAGAATATAGATAGACAGAGCCGGGGAAAGAATATCTATATACTCAGCGACAGTCAGGCAGCGCTTAGAGCACTTATAGCGTCCAAAGTGGAGTCCAGACTGATATTCAATGGTATCCAAGTCCTCAACAGGCTTGGAAGGCAAAACAAAGTGCAACTGATGTGGATCCCAGGGCACGAGGGCTTTATCGGCAACGAAAATGCTGATGAGCTTGCTAGAAGGGGCTCTATGAATAACTTCTTAGGCCCGGAACCATTTGTGGGACTCTCAAAGGGAACCATAACAACGGCCATAAAGGACCACACCAAATATAAACACCAACAAGAGTGGGGTAGTTTGACAGGTCTAAGGCATTCAAAGCTCTTCATGCACAGAGTTGACTCGAGCTGGAGCAAAAAGCTTTGGAAACTTAGTAGAAAAAGGCTCCAAATCATAACAGGAGTTTTTACAGGCCATTACGCCGTGAAAGGAGTACTGGCTAAAATGGGACTGTCAGACAATACTGATTGTAGAATGTGTGGCGAAGAGGAAGAGACAATAAAACACTTAATGTGTGAATGTCATGCTCTTGCCAGACTAAGAATGAGGGACTTTGGAATCGGCTATCCAGATCCAGAGGACCTCAAAGCACTGCCCTTGAGCTCCATCGCCCAACATATGGAGATGGTTGAAAAAGCTCTTGAGTAAGTGTACTAGGGGGCAATTACACAAAAGATCCCTTTGGGTCGAAGTGTATCCATATGGGCCCCCGAGCCAAATAAGATAAGATAAGATAAAGAGCGATGCGTCCGTGTGGACATTTACATGTTTTCGTCAAGTATGAAGTGCAGTGATATTAAAATTTTCTTTTGAAAAATGCAACCATTCCATCAGTATTTTCTTATGACGTTGTCACGTTCAACTATCGTCAGTAAACCGACTTTACAGCCGATTTTTTTTTATACTACGACGGTGGCAAACAAGCATACGGCTCACCTGATGGTAAGCAGTTACCGTAGCCTATGGACGCCTGCAACCCCACAGGATTCACATGCGCGTTGCCTACCCTTTAGGTACCTATTCACTCCTTTTTTGAAGAACCTCATACTGTAGCCCGCTGGGAAAACCTCGGCAGGGAGTTCATTATTCACCTACAACCACAGTTATTTTGGAAGAAACTCAATTTTAATAATAATAATAAAAACATTTATCTGTGACGCTTACTACAAGTACATTGAGAGACAATAACAATGAAAACAAAAAATAAACGTGCATCACAAAATGGACCCAACTCAGCATAATGCCAGCTTAAAAACCGGCGCTGGTCTTCCGTAGGGCCCATTCGGCCATTGGTAGGGGCTATTGGTATTGACGTGCCGGATGTTTTAGATAACTTCTCTACGACAAATATTGTTGTCGAACACGCGATTACTATGTAATTGGGTGTTCTATTTTTGGCGTAATATAGCAATGCACTCGTATAACAACAATTTACCTGGATACTTGCCAATAGCCATACTAACAACAGCTCGAGAAAATACACGAGTATTATTGATTGGCTGCTTACTAAGTACAAAAGTATTTAATACAAAGAAATAGACCTAGTTTGAATAAACAGTAATAAATAATTTTACGTCACACCTGGCCATAATGTGAGTATTACCGCCCGCTACGCGTACGGTAAAACTCGCATTATGGCCAGGTGGAGACGTAAAATTGTGTACTCACCACGGGCAGTAAAAAAGAAAGCCCTCTATCGCATATTTACAACCCTCGCCTGCGGCTCGGGTCACAAATACCTGCGATTTCGGGCTTTCTTTCTTTTACAGTCCTTGGTAAGTAATGTACTATTGTTTTAAATTATATACGAATTATCATGTTCCAGTAGTTTTCAATGAAAGAAAATAATTAGAACGCCTGGCTAATCTACACCCAATAAGACATTTCAACCGACTTCAAGATTTCGAAGGAGGAGGTTATCAATTCGTCGGGATCTTTGTTTTTGCTTGTTTCTTTTTTCTGTATGGTCCGATTATTCGAAGTCGGCTGGACTGATTTGAAAAATTCTTTTTTTGTTTGAAAGAGTAAACACAATTGGTCCCATTGTAACCAGGTCAGGATCTGATGATGGGATCCTGGAGAAATCGAGGGAACTCTTCAACTATTATAGGCACACCTATAGAGATTTGAGTATTTTTTACAGCAACTCGAACATTTGCTTTTGGAAAGGTGGATGCTAAGTGAAGTCGGTTCTTTTTTGTTTAATATTATTGTATATTATATTTTGTACAAACAAATGCATGAATCCTCAGGAAACAGTTGCGAACAGGATATTTTTTTTTACCAACAATAAATTACATCTCTAAAGGAGGATGGGCAGACTTGAATGGACTCTGGCCTAGGAACCAATAATGACAAGCCATATATCATTGGAAAGGTGTTTTCATATTCTACAACTTTTTGTATGGCGGAAAAACTCGAATCGCTGTGTGATAAATGAACCAGAATGACACAAAAAAACATGAAAAATCATAAAAAAAAACATGACCTATAATCATTGCCAGTTATAATATAAAGCTTTCATAATCTGTAGAGCGATACAAGAACTTTGTATCAAAAAACCTACATAGTAACGTTTCAGCTCAAACTACTTTTATACCACGTTACTTTTTTTACACAAAGATTTGGGGCTACCTGTCATAGTAAAAGTTTTAGAACTTAGAATAAACTATCCAGTGACATATCGCTTGACCTTATTGGTCATATAGGCCAATTTGCCCACCCTCCTTTGAGCAAACGCTTGATGTCAGTAGCTCATTAACCGTAACTCTGTTTCGTTCTTAGGTGCCTACCCGCCAGACCTATCTCTGATCGTGTCTGGCCGCAAGGGCGGCGAGGACTACATCTTCGCCCTGCTTACTGGCTACGTGGAAGCCCCCGCTGGCATCGTGCTGCGAGAGGGACAAAACTACAACCCATACTTCCCTGGCGGAGCCATTTCCATGGCCCAAGTACTTTTCGATGAGGTAAGTGTCGTTGATTGTGTTCTGAATACCTGTGAGGACTACATCTTCGCTCTACTCACGGGCTACATGGACGCTCCGGTCGGCGTCGTGCTGAGGGGGGCAGAATAGTACAGGCGGTGACCGTATCATCTGCTGCGTTACGTGATACAAAGATAAGCTCCATGGCACATGTTCATAAAAGTGATGCTGAGTTCCAAAAAAAAATTAACAAAAATTTGAATTGGCCGAAAGCACAAAAAAGTACCACTTCCGATGTAAAAAATGGATGGTATTTACCTACGTCATTTAATACAATTTGTATGTAGGTACAGTCACCGGCAATAGTATCTTCCTACATGAAGGCCGCAAAAATATGTGACACGCTCTTATTTGTAGGGCCATAAGAGCGTGTCACATATTTTTGCAGCCTTCGTGTAAGAAGATACTATTGCCGGTGACTCTACAGAAAAATCCAGTCTGTCAGTTCCTGCAGTGATTATTGTTTACTCCGAAAAGGCCCTAAGTAGAATATAAACGTTTTTTACCCTCCGGTAAGGCCGATAAGATTACCGGCCGGAAGTGCCTGCCAGACTGGTTTAAAAGTGACGTAAATTTGGGCTCAAACTCGTTTCTTTTTAACCAGCCTGCCGGGCACTTCCGGCCGGTAATCTTATCGGCCTTACCGGAGGGTAAAAAACGTTTATATTCTACTTAGGGCCTTTTCGAAGTAAACAATAATCACAATGTGAGCCTATGCCTGTGGTCCGAATCACGCTTACAGCACTCACAGCGCGCTAACGGGCGGACCGAATCACGCTCAAAGCGCCAACATAACATAGATGTCGTGATGTCATTGAATGATATCACTTGACAGCATTTACAGTGCTCACGGTCCTAGGCGTAAGCACCTTGAGCACAAACGTCAAGTTGACATTTGGCATACGTTTGACACATGATTTTTATTAAATTGACGTTGACAGCGCTCACGCAGCCGTTTACGGTGGTCCGAATCAAAACACTACTTACGCGGCAGAGAGTTCTAAACCAGGAGAGGCCCTGAGTATCATTTCCCCTCTGTCAAAAGTATTGGCGAAAAATCTAGTACATCTATAAAAACTATTTCAATAATCGATGTCACGCATTTTCGTCATCGCTGTCAATGGATAACAAGCTCCGTGAAAATGCCCTTATGCGCTGTTTTTGGATGTAAAAAAATGTTATATTTCGTCTAGTTTACAAAAAGATGAAATACCATTTCAGATGTAAGTACAGTTTTACTTTATTTATCATTACTTTCGTAATAAAAGATTTAACCTAAATCGAAAATCAAGCTTCGTTTACAGAATCGATTCAAAGACAATCGTTTTCTTTCTGACGGGCAGTAACTATTTGACGTTTGACATTTCTCCATATTTAACGCGCTTAAGGATTGCTGTCTTCTATATTTTGTTTGAAAATACAATCAAAAATGATCCTTGGCTTTTTTGTTTGACATTTCCAAAGACTGCATCCAATAATGAACCATATGTTAAGATTTGTACAGTCGACTATCTATTGCTCCATTTAGTGTTGTGAAGTATAAAAAGAATATGTCAAATATGTTTGGTGTTTTCAAGTCGAAAGGTACATCTTTGTCGGTTGTCAATAAAGCGTTGCTGCCATAAAAAATCATTTAGAAATAAACTGTATTAACAACCGACAATGATGTACCTTTGACTTGAAAACTTCACATGCGTGCTACCTCGCCCCCCTCAGATTTTGGCAGACTTTTTTGTTTGGAAACATGAGGCGAAGCGTACTCCATTTATAGAGCTTTATGTTACGCGGCCTTGAGCGCGCTAATGATTCGGACCGACTATCAGCACTGTTAGCGTTGTGAGCGTTGTAAGTGTGATTCGGACCACGGCTTATGACATGACAAGGACCAACGATAATAGCGCATTCTCTGTAACTCATATTTAAGGTTTAATAATACCATCCCGTTCAATCTTGGTATTATTATTACCATGACAGGTCTATTATGTCTATTGTACAGGTCTATTATGGCTAGTATGTCTATGATAATCTGGATTTTTATCCTCAGTTTGTTTATTATTTCAGGCCGCCGAGTTCTCTGACGGCACGCCGCCCACAGCCTCCCAGCTGGCCAAGGACGTGGCCACGTTCCTGCGCTGGTGCTCCGAGCCCGAGCTGGACGACCGCCGCCTCATGACCATCAAGGTCATCGGCATGTTCTCCCTCCTCGGCGCCTTCTGCTACTACCTCAAGCGGCACAAGTGGACCACCATGAAGTCCAGGAAGCTAGCCTACAAACCTGTCTCTAAGAAATAAAAAAAAACTGTAGCATAAACATTTTAGAGAATTTTTTTTTCGATAGGCACAGTGACATGTTATTTCTTTATAATTAAATTAATTTATTTTAATTTGCCTCGTATACCTCCCGTGTTACCATTGTAAGGACGGAGCGGTGATAATATAGATAATGTAATTCTATCGGAGCGGCATTTCATATAGTGCGTGTTTCAGCACAGTCAAATTACCTATTATAGATAGTGATTATTGTTATCTGTGCTTGTGGTGTACCATGAATAACAGCTGTGAATCGGTGTACAGTTGAATAAATGAGTTATGGAAAATCGATCTTGTTCTTTTATTCCCCGCGTAGGTAGATTCTTGATCAGCTTGATTACATAAAATCTTGTTCTAGCGCCATCGATCGTGTCACTAACTTGGCAGGGTTCGGTTCGGTGCCATACCACCTTAGAGAATTCAACTAACCGGAGTCGCCATTAACTGGCGTTCCCCTCTGCCGAAAACATGACCAGTGGTCATACACATGTATGGACTGACGTTTATCTGACGTAGCTATTTGTACGTTACGTACGAATAGCCATACATTTGACGTTCCCCTCCCCCGCAAAAATCGGCAGAATTTTTTTGTATAGAAAATGACAGACATGGCTACTCCGTCCGGGTTGAATTCTCTAAGCATACCACCGAGTAAATAATAGTTCTATACAGAGGTCTCACAGTGTGACGTCACGAATCATGTTGTCCCTTCTTGACAAATTCTCTTTCTCACTGCATATGTATCGGATACTAGTTGTCAAACTCATTTTTTGACGCTTAGAAAAAATGGAAAAGTAGATAAATCCACTGCCTCAGGCGAGTCTCGAACTCGCGACTCTGGGATACATGCCCATCGCTCTGACCAACTGAGCTACTGAGACACACCTGATGGCTACGAATTTCTCCACTATATCCCATATGCGTCTTAGGGGGACGCCTAGCGACATCTGCCGAAGAAGTCTTAGACTTCTCAACCGGCCATCGGAGTCCCAAGTTGTATTGAGAATTCACCGATAACAATGCGCTACCGCATACTACAATTAATTTTGTATTAAGCAGAACGTCTGCTAACGATAGATACCACAATGCTTAGAAAAAATGGAAAAGTAGAAAAATCCACTGCCTCATCTTTTGACATTTTTTGACAGATACACACCCATACAATTTTGGTAATTTGTCCTCAACATCTGTTCAATAGCTGCACTAAATATAAAATAATGTGAAATTTTCTAATTTCCGTCGGTATTCCGTCGCGTTTGAACGTAGCTTAAAATGGTGAGCTTTCAGTTTAGCCAACATTATAAAATTAAAGATGCGTGCGTTCGGAATTACAGTAATCAGCTGTAATTTGACAGTGACATTTGATTATTTGTCATTAACTAACGAAAGGGACTTGAACCTAAATATTTTTAACATTTACGTCGTAATTAACTTCTTTCTAATGAATGCAATTGTTGGTATATGTCATTTTTGCGAGGCTCACGGGCCCCGACCGTTATTCTGCACGTTCACCACAGATGACGAGCAACACACTACCGAATCCTCAAAATGCACAGCACAGTGTAGTGGATGCACTTCCCTGGGCCCGGAGACGGTGCTGGTGTCGCGGGATGATGACGGCACGATATACTGTAGCAGGGAGTCTGTTCCTAATGCGGATGTAACGGCGTTTTTGAGACAAGCTGCTATAAGAAGCATAACTTGCGAGGTATGTGTGTTGTATGAAAATATTTTTGTTTTATGATTTGGCCTTGGTAAATATAGTAGTAGTAAGTACAGCGAAGGTAGTCTGGAGGTTAGACGTCAGACTTTCAATCCGAAGGGCTCCAGTTCAAACCCTGGCTTGGACCAATGAGATTTTATTTTGGGAAAATCTTTCTCAAAATAACCTAGTCCCAAACTAAGCAAAGCTTGTACTATGAGTACTAGGCGAGGATATACATACTTATTAGAAAACCCATAACTCATGAGCAAATATTCGTGATAAACACTCATAAATGCTCTTACCTACCATGATTTGAACCCGGGACCTCCTACTTTGTAGGCAGGGTCACTACCAATTGGGCTAGCAGGCTGTTATAAGTTTAGTGGCTTTTTAAAAGTTATGTATGAAATATTGATTGAAATTCGATGAAGTAAAACATCATGAGGCAACCTGTATACATCCACGGAGAAATTCAAAGATGTATGTAAAGTCCACAACCTGCTTTCGGCCAGTGTTGGGACTATAGCCAAATCCCTCTCGTGCATTAGACCTGTGCCCAGGCAGTGGAACATATAATCCGAGGGTTGCAAGGTGAAACCCGATAAGTAGAAATATTTTTTTATTTAAATAAGCACCTAACGTATGTCAGCTTATTGTTCTATTTTCAAAAACCTATTAGCTCAAGTTATGGGGTTTCACCTCGCAACCCTCGAATAGGCATTTTTTTTTCACTAGGTGAGCTGGAGTAAGGAAGGTGGTGTAGTGTACTTCAGTGACCCCAGAGGCCATGTCCTGAGCCTCACCTTTCAAATCAGAGACACGCGTGCCAGAGGGCTCAAGCGGTGGTTTTCTATTGTGGTGCTGATGAAGGATAAAATGCTGCTGCTTACCATAACTCCTTTATTGTCAGAACAAATGCAGGTTTGTTTCTTTTTAGTAATAAAATTTAGTTATTTAAGCCTATTTAGTTTACTGTAACTTTTAAATTTACCTATAATTTTATTGCTTCATGAGATTTTTCAGTACTTTGTTTTTTTAACTTTTGAGTGCTACATGGTTGGCCATAATTAAGTAAATAAAATTTCTACTCTATATTTTTTTCATGTTCGCCTAAATTTTATTCAATATTCAACGTAAATAGAGGTTCAATTGTCTTTAATGTGAAATTGACATAAATGGTTGATGATAAAAAAATTGAAGTGTTGCAAGGTTGATGATGATGTGCACAGACACAGAATAAATATGCTATTTCTATTTTTACAGAAAATATCGAAAGAACTCCAAGACTTAGCAGAGACAGTTTACAACAATGAACAAAAAGTGTGTTCCCAAAGAGCACTGAGGCTGAAAACTGGCAGAAATGACTTTGGACAGTCTAGGTCACTTATGCAGTTAACTGGTATGTGAAACGAATTTTGTAGCCATCAAATATGCAAAGAAATGTGATCAGTACCAAATATACAGGATGTTTGGCACATGTACCTCGTTATGCCTTCTCGATTAAAACAGGATTCATCCGTCCACAAAATTCGTTGTAAAAACTGGATGTCATCGACGTCGGTGTGCATCAAAAATTGACAGAATTCAAACTGTCTAGCGGGATCGCCTTCTTGGAGACCTTTAACAATAAAAACTAAAATTGAAGACTGTGGCAATTTCATTTAGTAACTAACTTTCATCTCACTGCCTCTCCAAATTACACAATTAGGTACACGACGAAGCTAAATTAAAATTAGTTTAAATTTAAATTCAGTTTATTTGTAATAAAAAAAAGCCCATGGTTCGTTTTATGCTGAAATTTGTAACAAAAAACTAGTATTTGAAAGGAGACAGGCCTAATGCAAGACTAACAAACAAATTATGCATTTAAGACCATACAAAAAAGTTATGGTACGGTGGGTTCCCCAACTCAAGTACCCACATTGCCATACAAAGTTGTATGGGAGAGTGGATACTTATGTTGGGGAACCGACTGTACTTCGAAAATCAGATTTTGGATTATTTATGAAAAAAAATAAAAAAATCGTATCTCCAGATCCGTGGCTCGTAGGACCAAGGTTCCAAGGAAGAAAGGGAAGGAAATGACACCACAAACCCCCCCAAAAAATTTTGTCGGTACATGTGCCAAACACTGATAGTGTAACAAAAATGGTGATCCTTTTAAACATAATTGTTATCATATTCTGATTATGAAGAAATAGAGAAAAATTTATTTGCGCAAAAAAATATTGCTTTTGTATGGAAAGTTGGTTTTTTCGCGTCCAAATTTTTTTTCTCCTACTTATTCTTAGTCACAATACGATACTAATTATGCCCTTAAACGCATCACCATTGTTTTTGTTCCACCCTGTATTGAACACTATATCCAAAAAGCTAATACTACAAAAAATGTTACCAGGGAAATTAGATAGCAATAAAACTCTGGCATTGACTTAAAGGCAACATTAAACACAAAGTGATACCTATTTTAATTTTCCCGGCTTATTCCTTTTAAGCAACGAAAACATACTCAAATATTTGAGCATGCTTAACACTTTGACTACCGAGAACCCGCCTGGTAGGCACTCAGTGCCGGATTAAGACCATTTGATGCCCTAAGCAATCCACGCCTGTGGTGCCCCCCTCCCTCCTATTCATGAGCAATTTAATATCGCTGTAAGTATGCAGGTTTTCCTGTTTCTGGTGCCCCCCAAGACGTGATGCCCTAAGCCTTAGTTTGCTTATGGGTTAATCCGGCACTGTAGGCGCTCGTAATGTTTGCTTAGATGCCGGGCACGCGGCGTGCGGCATTGCGTTGCACGTCGTAGCCCGCCTGGCGGGTTCTGTCGGTTTCTGGGGTATTGTTCAAAATTTTGCCCGGTTGCGAAAGTGTTAAAAAAAGTATGCTCTGCATTGTTCATACTTGCTAACAAAAGAGTGCCATACTTAAACATGCTCCAAGCAACATTGCTTGGATGCTTGAAGCATGCCCCCTTCCACGCGCACCTCAGGTAGCATATTCAAAAATTTTAAGCTGGGTAAGGACTTGAGGCAGCCCCAGGTTGAGGCTAAGGTAGAGCAATATGGGCAAGCAGGCGAGCCGTGCCTGCCTCAAGTCTGTACCCACCTTTACGTTTGTTGATTTTCGAGCAATGTCAAGACACACATGCCACTAAATAGCAATTGCTGATTACATGCCAGTAATGAACAATTGCTTTCGTGGTAGTAATCGGCATGTGTATTCATAGCCTTATGGTTTGCAGAACGGTCCATTGCAATCAACTTGTTGAAGATAAAAAAAAAAAAATATTCTTTGCTGTTTTTCAGGCGACGATAATGTTTTCAAAAGGCTCCATTCCCACTTCACATGGATGCTCAAGGCTGGAGCCCTCACATACTCCGAAACCCTCTATACCAGCAGCGACATGCTCAACAAACTCCATCCTGATGCTACAAGAGGCAGCATATTTGAACCTAATGCTTGTACGGTGGAAGAATGCATACCATTGAGAGCATTGGAGAATTTGATGAGTAAAGAGGTGTTTAGAATTCTGGTTTATTGCACACTGTGTGGAGTCAAGGTAAGTCGGCAATTTTTTGCTGACTAAGTGTATTATTTTTTGCAAACTTGTGGTTTATAATTTTCACTTTTTTTAGCTATCACTGGCCGTGACCCAGGGGGCGATTTTTGAGCTACGAGCGCTCTAATATGACATTTAAAACTCTGAATAAAACGAGTAAATGATGTTATAAAAATAATAGCGATAGTAATTTAAAATCATGATTATTGATACTATTCATTTCATACGTAAACGGCGACAAATATTTGTGCTTTTATATTCGAGGTTAAATTCTTTGAATTCGAGCGCTCGATTGTCAAACATCGGCTCCCAGGTTATAGATCATTGTTAAAAAGAGTAAAAACCATAGCCACTTGTTCCTTTTTTAGCAATGGTCTAAGACATCCTCGGTCTTGAACACAGCACTACTTAGGGTTAAACAAAAAAGAACCGACTTCACTTAGCCTCCACCTTTCCAAAAGCAAATGCTTGAGCTGCTGTAAAAAATACTCAAATCACTATAATTAGGTGTGCCTATAATAGTTGAACTCGATTTCTCTGACCTGCTGACAATGGGACCAACTGTGAAGTACACTCTTTCAAACAAAAACATAGATTTCCAAATCGGTGCAGCCGTCTTCGAATAATCTGTGAACATACATAAAAAAAATATAGCAAAAAACAAAGATTCCGACGAATTGAGAACGTGTCCTCCTTCGAAATCTTGAAGAGCTATTTGCCACCTATTTCAGATATCAAATTTGCGGCTGCAATATTTTTTAAACTACATATTTCATTTAAGGTGTCTTTCAATTCAGTAGTCTATGTAACATATTGTTTTTTTACTTAGGTCACATTGCAAATATGTACATAAACATTTTCTGTTTTAAGACTCTTTTGCCGCGAATGCAGAAGTCGCTGGTTCGATCCCAACTTACTTTTTTTCCTATGACATTTAGTTTCATTTTATAAATTCCTGTTTTCAGATTGTCGTCAAATCATCTCAAACCGACCCCATAGTGATTGCAAAGGGCTTGTCCAGGCTTCTCCCAGTGACCAGCTACGACAGAGTGCCACACATAATAATCAGCAGTGAAGATCAGGCTAATTCTAATGCCTGTGTCCTCGAAGAGATGAGCAGTAACTTTAGTTGTAAATGGCAGGGCACTGTACCTAATAAATGTAAGTTCAGTTTAAGTACAAACAGCAACACACTTAACTGACCATCGATGGACCTTATGCCATTGCAATAGGGATTACAAATGGTCAGTTAACAGTGTTGGCGATGGTACACCAGGACGGGTGGCTAACAGCAGGAAAACAAATTAACTCGAAGCATCTTTTGACACTTGTCAAGTTGTGTAATATACCTACAGGAGGCTTTTATTGAGTTGATTAACACTTTCGCAACCGGGCAAAATTTTGAACAATACCCCAGAAACCGACAGAACCCGCCAGGCGGGCTACGACGTGCAACGCAATGCCGCACGCCGCGTGCCCGGCATCTGAGCAAACATTACGAGTGCCTACCAGGCGGGTTCTCAGTAGTCAAAGTGTTAAGTAGGCCATTCTAAACAACGTTTTCTATGCGACCAACCTCAAAATCCCAAAGAAATTAGGCGCCCCATATAAAACGTCGACATCAAATCGACGGAAATGTATAAATCAGTGAAAAAATTTTTCGCGATTTCAGTCGATCAGTAAATAAAAAAAATGTAGGTATTGCAGTAGCCAACTCGACGGTTAAGCAGATGGTGCTTTATGGTCCTTTTTTGATGTAGCTTTAACTATAGATAATTATGTGCACAAGTATGGCTATGGCCCCCCAAAAGGCGCCATCTATTTAAGCTGTCAAATTTTCAGCGACTATGAGGATAAAAACCCATAGATTATAAATGGTCAGATTACAAAGAGCTCAAAGAGGACCCAGTGTGTTGACGATGAGGGACCTTCTTGTTCGTTGAACCATCAACACAGTGAATCCTCCTTTTTGTAAAGGGTTGCCGCGCATGTGACTCCTATGGGGTTGCATGCGTCCATAGGTTACGGTAGCTGCTTACCATCAGGCGGGCCGTATGCTTGTTTGCCACCGTCGTGGTGTTAAAAAATAAGATCCTTTTTTTAAGAACCATTTATTTGAGGTCTTGAGACTGTACCAGACTGTATGGATTTGACATAACCAACAAGGTTTAGTTTTTTTGCGATGGTGGCACCATCTGTGCATACCTTTGCCCGTTTATCCTCATTTTCAATAGTTTACGCGAGTTTTTTGCGTAAATGTAACGACATAAGGCCTTCGGACGAAAGCGTCGCGCCGCGCTCACGCCCCGCCGGCATCGCGCTCACGTGTGACCAAGCCTTTATTTTTGTAAAATTAAGTATCAACGCTTCCTTGTTCCAGGTCCGACACTGATGAATAGGATAGAGACCGCCATCGCTAACACAAAACTGAATGATGCAGTGCTGCACCAACATGTCAAATTTTTACAACTCGAGTGGCAGGGGTAAGAATACTATTATACCCAATTTCTACCTGCGCGCTGCAACTCCACCTATTCATCACGCAAAATAGGCGCTCGTCGAGTTACGGAAACCTGCCCGTTCTACAATGCACAACCCCCACTCTATGCAAGCGAGCGGACGCCCTAAGGTAAACTATGTTTGACATTGCTGCCATCAGCCTCCTTCTTGCAGTCCTATGGAGCACCTACTCCCAAAAATTGGTTGACACTGGTGTTTCCGAAAGCGAATGAAAGGTTTGTTTGTCACACTCGAGCGTGATGCCAGGGGCGTGAGTGCGGCGCGACATTGTGCCTAATATAACGGCATAAGGCATACATTCGTACCAGACGGAAAACTAATCCTTTTTGAGATTACCTAGGTCAGGGGTCAGCAAACTTTTTCGACAGAGCCTGATGGCGGAAAATATGGATATTTTGGAAGCTGATAGAGCCGCAGTTTTTCACTGTAATATTTGGCTTTTTTTTTAATGTTGGGGAACTTGAAGAGCCACAACTGACCCTTCAAAGAGCCGCGGTTTGCCGACCCCTGACCTAGGCCTTGTATCCTCACAATGTTTTTATGTACTGAAAAGCGACTGATCCATAAATACCAGATGATATATGAACCTTTATATCAAAAAAACTCTTATTTGCAAGAGGTACACTGATTTTAACTAAAGGTACACTGAGGTACACTGAAGATGCGAACTAATTACACAACTTTTGAGTAATAAAAAGCAAGATCTACCAGGTCCACCCGCCATCCTGACGTCAGGATGGCGGGTGGACCTTACTTTGAGCGTAGCTCATTTTGAGGAGAGGTATGCAGATTGTTTTTAAAGTTATACAGAGGTATATGTACACTAAAGGTACACTATAACCACATACATTATACCTATGTGGTTTAATGTATCATTTACCAGGCCCACCCGCCATCCTGACGTCAGGATGGCGGGTGGACCTTACTTTGAGCGTAGCTCATTTTGAGGAGAGGTATGCAGATTGTTTTTAAAGTTATACAGAGGTATATGTACACTGAAGGTACACTATAACCACATACATTATACCTATGTGGTTTAATGTATCATTTACCAGGCCCACCCGCCATCCTGACGTCAGGATGGCGGGTGGACCTTACTTAGAGCGTAGCTCATTTTGAGGAGAGGTATGCAGATTGTTTTTAAAGTTATACAGAGGTATATGTACACTGAAGGTACACTATAACCACATACATTATACCTATGTGGTTTAATGTATCATTTACCAGGCCCACCCGCCATCCTGACGTCAGGATGGCGGGTGGACCTTACTTTGAGCGTAGCTCATTTTGAGGAGAGGTATGCAGATTGTTTTTAAAGTTATACAGAGGTATATGTACACTGAAGGTACACTATAACCACATACATTATACCTATGTGGTTTAATGTATCATTTACCAGGCCCACCCGCCATCCTGACGTCAGGATGGCGGGTGGACCTTACTTTGAGCGTAGCTCCTTTTGAGGAGAGGTATGCAGATTGTTTTTAAAGTTATACAGAGGTATGTACACTGAAGGTACACTATAACCACATACATTATACCTATGTGGTTTAATGTATCATTTACCAGGCCCACCCGCCATCCTGACGTCAGGATGGCAGGTGGACCTTACTTTGAGCGTAGCTCCTTTTGAGGAGAGGTATGCAGATTGTTTTTAAAGTTATACAGACCTATGTACACTGAAGGTACACTATAACCACATACATTATACCTATGTGGTTTAATGTATCATTTACCAGGCCCACCCGCCATCCTGACGTCAGGATGGCGGGTGGACCTTACTTTGAGCGTAGCTCCTTTTGAGGAGAGGTATGCAGATTGTTTTTAAAGTTATACAGAGGTATGTACACTGAAGGTACACTATAACCACATACATTATATGTGGTTTAATGTATCATTTACCAGGCCCACCCGCCATCCTGACGACAGGATGGCGGGTGGACCTTTTTTTGGAAAAATCTCGTTTTAGAAAGAGGTACACTGATTTTTACTGAAGGTACACTGAGGTACACTAAAGGTACAGTACTTTTATTAACAATTTGATAAAAGGTCTACGCGCCATCCTGACGCTCACGACATATCGTTATAAGTTCATGAGGGTTCGAACCCGCGTGTTTCCAATTGATACAAAAAAAAATTTTTCGCCTTTCTGCTAGGCACTGGGATACTATGGAACTAACTGGGATATGCGAACCTCTAGCTAGAGATTATAATCCTTTCGGTGTATACCCATATGTGCCCTGCCGTACTTTTGACATAGACCCTAGTAACATCCAAGAAATTTTAACTCGGGAATCCACAGTTCAATCTTTTCACGATTTCATAAAATATTTTTTCTACTCATGTACTTTTATCTGTCATTTATACATTCGTCAACACTTTATAAGAACATAGATAATACACTCGATGAAAAGTCTATCTAGTCTATTCCCCAAAATAACACTTGTTCTATAAAAGCGCCAAAATAGTATCGCGTAATCGCGTGCAAACACGACTATTAATATAAAATAAATTACTGCCAACCTAAGAAACCTAAATAAACGCAGCGTTTTTAGAAAAAAAAACTTTAAAAAAAATAAAAGAACCACAGACCTACTTCGTAGTTTTTTACGTTTCCCGTTCGTTTGTTGGGGCAAATTGCAAACTTTGAAAGTAATTTAGGTATTTTTACTAATCTCTGTAGCTCTTTAATAATTGATCAAATAAAGGCGGTGTGTATTTGTGTAAGTAATGTTAGTATTATTGAAAAATAGTGTTTCAAAAGGTAAAACTGAAATGATTGTTGATTATGTTGACAAAATAACTGCGATATCCATGAAGTTTTCAATTTCGCATTTTATGTAAAAGTAAGTGTATTCGTAGAAAAAGTATTGTATGCAACGTCGTATAAGTAGGTAAAAAAATGTTCGTGTCACCTTTTTTGACCCCTCTTATACAACTGTTGCATAAACTACTATAATAGACCATCTCAAACAGTTCAATGGCACGTGAAAAGAGGAAATCCTTAAAATACATAGATATATACACATTCATCACACTTCACACACACAAACACTAAAAACACACCCGGGAAACAACGTGTATACCGATAGCGCCGAGTTTCTCGATACAACACACTAATAAAAAAATAAAAAAAACCCGTATGTGCCTTTGAAAACGGGTGGGAATAGGTTTTTACTTTGGAATTTATTCCAATTTGCCCCGTCATACCGAGACGAAGCCAGATGGGAATAAACCACACTTACACTTCTTATCTTGTTGCAGGATAGCCAAGTCAGTGAAGGCGGCAATAACCAGCTCCGGCCAGGGATCTAGCAGTGTAACGAAGCTTAAGCAAGTGCTGGGCGTTACCCAGCAAGACGAGACCCTCGTCAACTACTGGATGAGCAACTTTTGTAGTTAAGAGTACTTACTAGTCGGTCCAAATATCTGTGATAAACAAATTACGTATATGTATAAATTTATTTACACAACCTAATAAAAAGTTTAATATTTGATAGCTTTTTTTTGAATGATCCTCCTCGTTCTGAATTAAAATAAAACGAAGTTTGTGTACCTAGGTTTCACCCATTCGGTGCTACTTGTAAAACATGCGATCATTACATCCGTCCTTTTGGCTTTGCCATGGATTTGTTGAAAATGTAATCATTTATGGAATTTTAAAGTATTTTTGTTAACTTTGCCCATGGCGATGTTTACTGTTTTTTATATCATGTGATGTTACGATAATTTAACCCCTGGAATGCATTCCACACCATTTGTTCTTTAACATTTTCATTTCATGACCACATTTCTACAATTTTTTTCTTACATAGCGTTAAAATAAAAACCGGCCAAGAGCGTGTCGGGCCACGCTCAGTGTAGAGTTCCGTAGTTTTCCGTCCGTCACAGTAAGTGTCCCCACTTAAGAGTTAAAAAAATGGGCTATTTGTTACATTGTTGATTTTGTAGAAATTACAGGTACAATAAACACCTGCTTATACGGTTAAATTACAAACTTAGTTCAATATTCAATTCAAGTTATTCCACCTATCAAGTACAAAATATTTTTCCTAGAAAGTTTTTATAAAGTTCTACTTTTGAGATTTTTTCATATTTTTAAAGCTTATGGTTCAAAAGTTAGAGGGGGGGAACACATTTTTTTACTTCTGGAGCGATTATTTCCGAAAATATTTACATTATCAAAAAATTACTTTACTAAACCCCTATTCATTTTTAAATACCTATCCAACAATATATCACACGTTAGGGTTGAAATGAAAAAAAAAACACTCCCCACTTTACGTATAGGGGACCTCCCCTATACGTAAAGTGGGGTACCCTAATAAAACATTTTTTTCCACTTTTTATTTTACCACTTTGTCGGCGTGATTGACATACATATTAGCACCAAATTTCAGCTTTCTAGTGCTAACGGTCACTGAGATTATCCGCGGACGGACGGACGGACGGACAGACATGGCGAAACTATAAGGGTTGCTAGTTGACTACGGAACCCTAAAAAGAGATAAGGGGCCTAATTCGACAATCGCAAACTAAACCAGTGACACCTCTTTGACACTAGTACATGTGACAAACAAGTGGTTATCTCGCACGAATATCCACATATCAGTTGGGCATGTTGAATAATGATGAAATAAAAGTCAAGATAAGCAGTTCTCCTTATATTAATTAAACATTGGAGCGGCGGCTGGGCCGGGAGCGCTCGTGGCCGGCGGAGCGCACGTAGGGCTTGGTGTGCGAGCGCGGCGCGCCGGGCGCGGGCCCGAAGTGGCGCACGGCCTCGCGCGCGCCGCGGCGCCCCTGCACCAGCGCCGTCCTGCGGCCCGTGGGCGCGCGCAGCGCCAGCTGGTCGAACGTCAGGATCTCTCCTGGAATCACAAACATTGGTTCCTAAAGTCCATGAGAAAAAAAAAAAATCATTGGTTCACTATTTTGCGAAACACAACACACACTTTACGACATGGTCCAAATATCCATGCATTTCACTTATGTACAACAACTTGAAAGGTTTGTAATATGATGTCCATAGTAAATTCTAATATTATAATCACTAGGCGGAACCACACTGAACTCGCGAGGAAATTGCCGCGCAAAGTAGCTCGGTCAGTGTAAACATGCCTCGGCCGAGGCAAACGCATGCGCGGCCGCAATGCCTCGGACGAGGCGCGCTACACTGACCGAGCTGCTTTGCACGGCAATTTCCTCTCGAGGTGGCTCATTTGATGTAGTCCTGGCTAACCACTAGGTTTTTTTTAAGCTACACTGACCGAGCTGCTTTGCACGGCAATTTCCTCTCGAGGTGGCTCATTTGATGTAGTCCTGGCTAACCACTAGGTTTTTTTTAATCCTATGTGTGAGGTGCTGTTGAAATTGTTACTCGAAAACAGCTCCACACATTTTAAAAAAATACGTCAATGTTGTGGAACACTCGGTTAGAACAAAGTTATGTTATTCAATTTTATTTTATTTTTGACTTCTTTGCCACTAGATGCTACATGTGACATCTAATCTAGACCAAATGATGTGCGCCATTTTTTGTATTTTTTTTTTAATTTTTAACATTTTGGCTTTTTTAACTTTTTTTGACTTATTTGATTTTTTTTTACTTTTTTAAGTTCTTTACTTTTCACTTAGTCACTTTTCATTTCACTTTATTCTATTTTATTTCATTTCACATGTTTCTCAATCGTATGGCTTTGTGTCGCGTTTTCGTGACGGTCACGTGACTTTTTTTCGCCTAGCCCCCCTCCGATAAGGAACTTCATTCCAAAATTAAAAACATGAGATTTAGCTGTCAGCGTGCAGCACATCATTATCATTACATTAAAATAAAAGAGTTCCATATGTATATTCAGATGTCAAAAAAGTCAGCTTTTCAGGAAAGTGAAAACAAAATTCCAATGCCAATATTTCATTAATTATAAGGGCTAGCCTAACCATTCTTTTTTTTATATTGAATAAGACCTTTGTACCTTTGATTCTGGTTAAATTAAAATATTTAAGTATTTTTTGTACTACCTAAAAAGACCGTATTATGCAATATTTATGTGAAATAAAAGCTTTATGCCTCACGAAATTCTACAAAATCTTTACATACAACCTTATAATCCTCTCTGTATCTCAGAAACTAAAAACAATAGAAATGCCAGTGTCAGCTTGATAGATAGATAACATGCTGTTTATTACAGTTGTTAAAATGTTGTTTTTGTTGGATGTTCACATCCGACCATATGGAATTCGAGTCGAGAAATAAAAATACTGTACTTTATCATTTGCATAAAGCCCTTATAAGTGAGACCATTAATTGATTCATTTTCAGTTAGACCATTTGTGTCAATTATTGTGGTAAAACTACCATTTAGCAGATATACCATTGGCACTTATGCTATTATTGCTAGAATACAATATAGAATCTGTACAACCAACGATGTAAGCACCGGCCGCCAAATGGTCTTTTACCAGAAAACTGTCACATTTAAGTTCAGAACTAGTGCTTAGATACATAGCTTAACCTGACACTCCTGCCTGACAGTTATAAATGAAAACAGCTTAACTTTATTGAAAAACGGGCTGGGACCCTCTAGAACCAAGATGGTTAGTTGTCAGGGTTTGAGTTTGCCTGAAGTAATGAATTTGCCAATCTTTTCCTTTATTTATAAGTTACATTGCATCAAAAGCATCATTCAGATTTATTAAAACTGCATTGTAAAAGAGAAATTTAGTAAGCACACTACAATAGACATGTAAATAACTGAAACTTGTAACCAGCAAATACTGGTGCACTTCATAATTTACAGTAGTGACATTTTAAGTAAGAGATATCCCAGAATGCTATGAATTTTATTTCAACACTCAGGAAATAATACAATGACAATCTAAGTTCATACACATTGCTAAAAGAAAGGCTATATTTAGATTCGAGTCCACTCACTATTCTAATTTCTGTTAGTCTCACTTTAAAAATCATTTGAAATTGTATTCAATAGAGAATTCACTTCACTGTATCAGTAGATTCAGAAGTATCATAACTGACCTAACCTCAAAATCTCATGTCAACATAACATAAACAACTAACCTCCAGCAGCCAAGATACGGGCCCGAGCCTTCTCCGTGACGTGGAGAGCGGCCACTGTGAGCTTGGGCACTTTGTACAGCCTCACGTCGTTGGTGATGGAGCCAACCACGACGGCGATCAGGCCCTCACGAGTTGGCTTCTTCATGTGACGTGCCAAGCGCGACAAAGAGATCGGCGGCCTGTTGATACGGCTCATAAATAGACGCCGTAGGATGATCTGGTTGAACTTGGCATCAGTACGTCTCGCCAAGTAGCGGTACAGCTGAAAGAAAACAAGTTTTAGGTTATGATTATGACTGAGACAAGAGTTTCGTAGGTTGCTCTTGAAAATTAAAGTTAAGGAGATTATGACAGGTTTTAATTACATACTTTGACCAATAACCTCAGGTACACATCCTGAGATTTGACTTCGGAGCGTCGCACCTTCCTGTCATGTTTATGGTTGATGTCGATACCCTGAAATAAATAAAGGAACACATTTTGATTGCACTGCGATAGCTTCAAATGGCGTTAAACTTTCACGACACTTTCGTTTGGTCACGATTTTTATTGATTAAATTTTCATTTTTCACTGAACGAAACTCACCATCTTGACAACCGGATGAAAAAGAGACTATAGACAATAATAAACTTTGACAGTTACAATTTCAGTGTTGCCAGGTCAATCTTATTTGTCATAGACAAAAATGGCAATCTCTCGTAGAGTAGAGAAAAAATATTTAAAAAATTAAAGTTTTATAAATAGCTATATACTCAGCATACTTTTGTATGCTGAGTATCAATCTATGAATAATGAGAAAACTATCACGAGATTATATGCTTCATACCTGATTTACTGTTAAGGTTGTTAAGATGTAAACTGGCTGAACAATGACAGAAATTACTCAAAATTTGAAATAAAATAACAGTGCAGGAAATAAACAAATGAAAATAACCAGCCGTGATGTCTGTCACCGCGACAGATAAACAAGTTTCGACCGCCGTATTTTCAAAAGGGATGGAATTTCATTCGAAACATCGAAAATTATTCAAAACTAAAAATCCCGTTCGTACTCCTGCAGCCTCAAAGCCACGACTAAGCAAGAAGAAGGTAGTTCTACGGAAGCGGAAATGCGTGTGTTTACCAGAAAACTATTCAGTAGTAGAGTTCCCTGCAATTTGGAATGAGCTGCGCCAGAATGGGCAGCTGTGCGACGGCACCATAGTGTGCCGGGACATGAAATCAATACCTGTGCACCGAGCCATTCTGTCAGCCGTTAGTCCCTATTTTAAAGCGTTATTTATAAACTCCCTTAAGAAGGGAGAGCATGAGGAGACTCAAATTTTCGTAGATGTTCCTAGTGTTTACATGTCGCTCATACTAGACTACGCTTACACAGGGACTTGTGCAGTAACCGTAGAAAACGTTGAGCACTTACTCCCATATGCTGACCAATTTGACGTCGTAGGGGTCATTCAGCTGTGCTGCCAATTCCTACTGCATGAGTTGAGACCTCACAACTGCCTAGGAATATTCAAATTCGCTAAGTATTACTTCTGCGGTGAATTGGAGAAAAAAGGAAAGTTGTATATAAGGCAGAACTTTAATAGAGTACTTAAGGAGTGTAATGAATTTAAGTCCCTTTCTTTTGAAGAGTTAGAGGACATATTGAGGGACGATGAGCTTAATGTTCGAAATGAGGAGATCGTTTTTCAAGCAGTAAAGACGTGGGTGGAGCATGATTTGGAGAACAGAAGAAAACACATTCCGTCATTATTGTCTTGTATTAGATTTGGTCATATAAGCTATAATTACTTTAAATCGAAAATATTGCAGTGGCAGCCAGTTATTGACGATGATGTAAGTACGTGAGAAGGTCCATACAATGTTTTTGCAAATTCTTCTCATTATGATGGTAACTTGACCACGTCGTTATTTTCGACGGTTTTATTCAAATATTATCAATATTATCAACAGAAATGTCAAGAGTCCCTGTACCCTGCCGTAGTATTTCTAACCGTCTTGGACTCTCGACCGGGGACCGAAGCAGACTTAAACGACCCGTTGGCAAGACCCCGCATCCCGTACGAGGTCCTATTTGCCGTAGGGGGCTGGAGTGCCGGAAGTCCAACGAGTTTTGTGGAGACCTACGACACGAGGTATGGCAACATTGGCTAAAAATCCACGGTTTTTTTTTTTCCTTTTTTTCAACAAAATTAATTTTTCATGTTCACGTTAAAACATTAAATAAAAAAAACTAATATATTTTCAACCGACTTCAAGATTTCGAAGGAGGAGGTTATCAATCAGTCGGGCTCTTTGTTTTTTTTTTTGCGTTTTTTAAAATCTAACATAGATTATCCGATTATTCGAAGACGGTTGGACCGATTTAGAAAATTCTTTTTCGTTTGAAAGAGTATATTTCACAGTTGGTCCCATTGTAACCAGGTCAGGATCTGATGATGGGATCCTGGAGAAATCGAGGGAACTCTTCAACTATTATAGGCACACCTATAGTGATTCGAGTATTTTTTACAGCAGCTCGAGCATTTATTTGCTTTTGGAAAGGTGGATGCTAAGTGAAGTCTGTTCTTTTTTGTTTAAAATTATTTTATTATTCATAAATGTTAGATAATTTAGATATTGATATCTTCTATTCAAATCTCAAGATATTTTGTTCACGTAGAAGTGCCTACGTAAATATTGACGGCAATGCGTCATGTTAATGAAAATCACCATTGCCATTATCGGTAATTCGGTATAGGTAGGAAGATCAAAAGCTATTATTATCTTTCTTCTGCACATAGTCACTTCTCTCCGTGGATATATTTTCTCTTTTTCTGCGCATAAACCCAACTTCCGGCTAATTTTTGATCGACTAAATTCCGTTGAGAAATGTAACCGCTGAAGTAAGTTTTGCGCATGAATGTCACTGCCGTAGATGTGACTAGAATTACCTGAATGCCTACCGTGAACTACTTAGTTCGTCGTTCGTATATTATTAGCGTCTCTCTCACTCATTTTCTCTATCAAGTCAATTTCGGAATTTCAATGGCCCTCTTCTCTTGTACCTACCATTTTCTTAAGATGAAAAACAAAAGATCGATTCCACGCACAGAAATATTTCTGTGATTACACGTGACATCCTAGGAGCTGTTAAGCACAAATACAATTTATTTTATTTTAGGTAATTGTGCTCACCATTTTCACAGGGCTGACCGCTGGTTCCTCTCAATCCACATGGACCTTACGCCTCGCGCCTACCACGGACTCTGCACGCTCAACAACCTGATTTATATGATCGGCGGCTTCGACGGCAGCGACCATTTCAACACGGTCCGCTGCTACGACCCCGTCGCGAATACGTGGCATGAGCGGGCCTGCATGTATCAGGCGAGGTGTTATGTCAGCGTGGTTGCGCATGGTTAGAACCTCCCGTATTTTTTTATGGACTCGGCCATTACGATTTCGCACGGCGGCATCAGCGGCGCGAATATAGGTGAGAGTGAGTCCATGCTCCGTCCCTCGTTCTCATGTGTAGACACCACTTTCCGCTGCCGACACCGCACGAAGTCGTGCCAGGCCGTTACAAATCGTCAAACTAGATTTTAACAACAACAACAACGGGGAAAGGACTAAGGGCTTTAATCTTAGTTATATATTTAGGTTTCATCCGCTTCCCAAAGTTTGTTTGGACTAGAAGAGGTGGCTTTTGAACGATAAGACCGCCAATTCTTTTACCTGTATTTTACTGTTTGTAGCTCGTGTATTTATTTATTTTAATGTGTGCAATAAAGAGTATTTATGTTATTAAATTTAAACTTTCGTGAGACATACTATCACTATAAAGGTGACGTGAGTGTAACCGTTATATTTTATAGTATTTATGTTTTTATATATTCTAAAGTTTACCTGTAGGTGCAAAAGAAACTGAACTCCACTTCGAGCCCTGTTAATTAATGTCTTATGCATAGTAAACCATATATTTCAGATGGTCTAATTTATGCCCTGGGAGGCTACAATGGTCGCACTCGCATGGCTTCGGTGGAGCGCTACTACCCCGATAAAAACCAGTGGGAGATGACCACGCCCATGATGAAGCAGCGGTCGGACGCCAGCGCCGCCTCTCTGGGCGGTAAGGTAAATGAAATCAGACCTTAGCCCTTTGAACGCCAAGAGCCACTAAACGGGTCGTATGCTGTCTTGCCTGCCACGCCAGCGACCACTAAAGTGGTCATGGCGGACGCTGGCAAAGCAATTGTCCTGCTGACTGTGCTGACAGATAAGGTTTATATTCGATATTCACTATTAGTCGAGATATTGGCGTGTAGACCAGAGGATAGGAGGAGGTCTTGACGCGAGAGGATAAGCGTTCAAAAGGTTAAACTAGTTCCATGAATTTTCCGATAGATCCGCAGTGCACAGCCATAAAACGCGAGACCTAGACATATTTTGTCTTAGAGTTCTTAGACGACTTTGTAGGCGCATATGAAAGGCAAAATGTGCTAGGCACCAAACCAAACAAACAGTGACTTTTCTCTTATATTAATCATCGTTAGAGGGTAGGTGTACGTGGTATGTTGTTTCCTAAGGAAACTACTGATTCACGTCATAAAAGAAAAGACCTAACTATAATTGTTACCAGCGTACCGTCAGCAGGGTTTTATCGTGGTAGGTATACTAAGGTATAGTACGTGGACCTATTTGAAATTTTGAAAATGTTAATTTTAACTTGCACTGAAGCTAAGATTCATTTTCGATCGCTGAGCCTAAATAGATAGAATAGAAAATATAATAAGATTTTCCCAGATCCCAGACCATTTAATAATTCAAATTCAAAGGAACAGTGCCTTCTGTATCCGATTTAAAAAAATTAGGAGCTATTGTCGATAAAGCATCATCAAGATTCGACCTTTTACTTTTTATTTTTCTAATTCTAAAGTGATACGGGCAAACAACGTATTTTGAAAAACAAACTTATAAAATTTTGAACTATAAATACCTATCACCTTTAGGTATTACCATCCGTACCTGCCCCTGACGCTACGCTGTTGATGGTTTTTTTTTTTAAATGTTAATGTTAGGAAAAAAATGTTCATGAAAAAAAATCCTTATTAAATTCTTAACAAAAAAGGTTGTTTGTCTACCCCATACACTGAAAAATAACTTGACCGGATCATAGTTAGATTAGACACAGAAAGGAGATCGTCAATTTTTGTTAGGTGATCTGGCCCAGATTATTTAGGACTGTTTAGGAATGGTTCTTACTTTTAAAGAATCGTCATAATTTCTAGATCAGGATGGTGGTAAAAATATTACGAAATCTGATGGGAAAATTGAAAAATCATGCATTTAAAACTTGAATCTGACAAGGACAATATTTCAAAGCGTGCTTGCCTATGATTTATACATTAATGTAAAAAAGTACCGATTTTTCAAAGATAATGTACAAAGGCGGACTTGAAAACAAAACGGGAATCATGATGAAATAATAAAAAGTCATATTTTGATCGTATTTATAGTTCCTGTATTTCAGTAAACAGACTGCTGTCAAACCATCGTTGATACTATTAACTGAACATTCCTACCACCTATCACGAAGGGATAAGGTTTACCACCGTTAAGTGCGATAGCACTAGTATCTGACATTACAAAATTGAAAAAAAAGATGCGTTTCGTTATCGAAGAAGCATGATATGATGCCATTATGAAACCCACTTTTAATATTCAAACTCCGATCAAAAATGCAAAAATACGCATTTTCAATCTTTAGGCGTTTTAATACAGTCGATTTCTAATTTAAACTTTCGGCTTAGATACTATTGTAATATTACAATGTTCTAACTTACCGAACAGTATCAAAACGCAGATTATGTAACGGTATACATTGACAGTGTCAAACCAAATAACAATCCCGTTTCAGGCCAGGGTGAAGTTAAACTTTATGTCAATGCCATAAGGACGTTAACAACTTGTCTTGCTGTATTTTAATCGCGGAAAAATATACATAATGTTTATTTATTTAGTATTTCTAATTCCCGTTTAATTTTTTTGCAATAGTTTGTCTACTTTAGTAATAAAATGAGTATTTATTTTGCATTGCAGTACAAACTGTATACGGTTTATATCAGGAGTGCGATTTTTGAATCTCACCAAGTGACTAATTCTCACCGATGTGAGTGATTTACTTTCGGAAATCACTCACATCGGTGAGAATTAGTCACTTGGTGAGATTCAAAAATCGCACTCCAGGTGGCCCAGAATTGACGATCTCCTTTACTCCTTGCATTTTCACTATCCAACTATAGATCAGATTTTGTCATAGCATGGCTTCTTTCCAGATCTACATAGTAGGAGGTTTCAACGGGCAAGAAGTCCTCAGCTCAGCCGAGATGTTTGACCCGGACACTCGGCAATGGAGTCTCATCCGTCCCATGCTGAGTCCTCGTTCCGGGGTCAGCCTCATCGCGTACCGGGACTGTCTGTATGCCCTTGGGGGCTTTAATGGCTATAGCAGACTGAATACGGGTAACTTTTATATGTATTGCAATGGCTTCTCTGCGTTTTCGCCGAATAACGTTTCCCAAACTGTTTAATTAGCCAAATGTGTCATTTGGCATACTGCATTTTTTGACTGCCTCCTAGCCCAGTCGGTAGTGACCCTGCCTAAAATTTTTGTTGTTTATCACGAATATTTGTTCCTGAGTTATGGGTGTTTTCTATGTATTTAAGTATTTATTCGTATTTATCTATTATATATAAATATATCGTCGTCTAGTACACATAACACAAGCCTTATTGAGCTTACTGTGGGCCTAGGTCGATTTGTGTAAGATTGTCCTATAATATTTATTATTATTATTATTTATTATTTTTACAAAAATACTGCTGGTGATCCTATTAAGGGCATAATTGGTAGCGTAATACAAGTATGAAAAAGTAGAAGAAAAATTTTTTGGACGCGAAATAGTACATTACTGCAGAATCCAGTAAGTAAGCCTTCCTGGCCAAGGATGAGTTAACCGGACCGAACCGCAGGTGAGGTCCGGTTATATACGAGGCCAGGATGGCTTTCTTACTGGTTGAGGCTTGTATAGTGCTTTTCTCAAAAATGAAAGAAAGTTTAACAACAAATTCGTTTAATTAATATTGAAGGTTACATTCATATACGGGCAATTACTGATAGATATTTTTATCGATTTACCGGGGGCATTTATGTTTGTTTCTTGTACATCTGGATTAATGGACTCTTGGCTGACAGTAAATGTCTGTGAAACATTAATTTGGTTGTTTGGGAAGGTGGATGGTTGCGATGATGTTACGGTCAGGGGAATAGTGGTCGGTTCTTGGCGAGAGGTAGATGGCTGCGGAGTAGGGTTTGCAATATCCGCCCAGTTTTTTAATATTCGGATAATTGAATACTTCAATATTTATTATCCGAATATTCGGATATTTGAATAATTTTGGTATTTTATAAAATAAAACAAAATTAGCGTATTTAAAGGTGTGTAATGCATAAAATCAACAAGTCAAGTAACAAAAAACCTGAAAATTAAAAATACAACATGCTTTTATAATCATTATATGAGTTGTCATTATCGCAGACAACCTACCTTCGTACGTAATAGATACAGACTGACTGACTGACTGAGCGAATGGGTTCGGTGTTCGGTCGGTTCAGAGTAGGTAGGTAATACCAATAATTATTTTAGTGACAGGTAGAAAATCCGCCTTATCTGCAAGTGTTTTCGTTGCTCATTTAAATACCTAATAATAGTAACATTAGTAACAATTCGTGTCTGCTAGATTTAATCAATATATTATGTAATTTATGTAAGTTGGTATTCAGGTACATATTTAATAAAATATAATACTTAATATGGAACATTTGTCTAAACACCTTATTTGGGCAATACAGATGGACATAAAACCTCATTAGTCATTAGTGTTTTTTCCCGTAATTTTTTTGAATTTTTCCTGCTTATAAATGATTTTATTAGTGTTTTCAAAATATCCGTTTACTCGGATAATTCGCGGTTTAGTATTCGGATAATTTTGAATATTATTTTCGGCGGATATTCGGATAATTGAATATTCAGATTATTCGGATTGCAAACCCTACTGCGGAGTCAGGCTTAGCGGCTGTTGACGCGATGTAGACGGCTGCGGGGAGGTGAAAGATGGTGTTTTTTGAGTATTCAATTTAATTTTTTTATTTATATTGCTTGTAATTTCACTTTTATTTTCTAATGACTCTTCTATATATCCTTCTGCAACTCGGTCCGATTTCCACCCCCCGTGTCGTTTTATTGTCGTGAGATTGGCTCCAGAGTCAGCCAGAAGGGTAGCAGACGACCTCCGGAAACAATGGCCAGTATAGCTCTCTGGATTTGGTAAATTCAAATATTCTGCTATTTGTTTAGGCATTGCGGCAATCTTATGACGACCGATGTTTTGCCGCAAGCATGTCCCGCTTCTATAATTGATAAAAAAACGATCGCTTTTCGTATTTTCAGGGCGCAGGTCATGGTATTTCCTTACAATATGAGCTGACTCCTTGTGTATAACAAAAGAGCGATCAATTTTTGTTTTTGTTTCTCGTACTTTTACCAAAATTATTTCATTATGGTATTCCACGTCACTGTTTTTAATATTACAGAGCTCTATACTTCGGCAGGCGCCATTAACTCCCATTATAGTAATAACCTAAAAACAAAAAAAAAACTGTTTTAAATCGAGAATATAAAAATAAGTATCTGTTAATTGGAACCAGATTTAATAGCATAATTATATTATTGCAACCGACTAACAGACAACTTACATCACAACAATTTAAATGAAATAAGTAAATAAAATAAATATTACCTTCGCTGCTAGATAAACATCATCGGGTGCTTCATTTAAAAACTTCTGTATGTTTTGGCTGGTAAATACACTCGATTTTTTTCCTTTGTAGCCAGTCGATTGTCTTTTCAACCAAGTGATTAAATTGGAATAATTCTTAATGTTTACATCGTGTTTATTTTGCACTACACATCGAAGCATAGAATACACAGCCCATAAACTTGTCGGCTGCATTGTTTGGCGAAGAAAGCTGAAATATGCCAAGAATACATTTTCAGACCAACTGTTGGCTTGTTTTTCTGACTTCCACTTCATAAATTTTTCATAAGTTTTCATATATCGCTCCTTGGATTTTGGAGGAAGTAAATTGTTTTTTGCTAATTCGGCCTCAGCTTTTAAATCAGGAGGAGTGCCATCTATTTCCGAATCGGATTCGCTTGAACTCATTTTTTGGGATTATTTATGTTCACGCGGTAAAATAAAACACAATTGTCGCAATTGAATGTGAAATCCCGCCAGTCGTTGTTTTTTTTTTACTAAAAAGTTTGCGTTTAGTTTGGAACATTGTTCTATTTTTACATTACTTACATGAATGTTTTAGTAAAAAAATGTAAATTATTGTTTTTGAAACTCCATGTTAATTTTAGAATGGAAAGTTTTAATCCAACATGATTTATAAACTGAAATTACTAAATACAAACATAAAATCCCACTATACTTCTACAACATTACTAAGAACAAAACGCAACGTGCATACTTTTTCTGCGTCGCGTTAAGTGTCACAGACTATAAAATGGCTGTTTAAGGCTCCAAAAATATATCTATCTCATAAAATGACATACCGAAAAGAGAGATAGATATATATTTGGAGCCTCCCTCCTATAACCATGTTATATGGCTACACTCTAATCTGTGTCTGGTACTATGTTTTTTTTTCTAAGCAGATCTAAAGAGGATGACCTACTGTCCAGTAGGTAAATGACATACTTACTTACTGGACAGTAGGAGATTCCAAATTTAAAATCTCGCTTCTTACTGGATAGTTGTGAATATGTCTCCGGTAGAGTTCACTTTCTGGATACATTTTAGGGATATTATGGCAACATTACATACCATTTTTGAGAAATAGTTATTTGTGCAACAAGTGAGGAAAGTTGGTTTTCCTTGCGAGGGACTCAAAAACACGAGATGTAAAATAACTTTATTCTCGTGTGACACATACAACTTTTCACTGCAGTAGTGAGAACATATTAAAGGTTAATAGTAGTTTATGTAACTGTTACGTAATAAGGGTCCTTAAAATACGAGTTTCACAATAAGATCACACGAGTGTTTTAAGGCATAATTACGTACAGCATACATTACTTTATCTACACACATACTATAAACCCTATAAAATGGTTCAGAAACTATATGTAATGACCTGTATTGATAACAGGGCAACAACTAACATACCCCTAAGCGAATGATTCTATACTATAGAAGAAGAAGACAAAGAAGATGATGCTGTAGACGAGAATGAAGATGAATAATAAGAAGATAAAGATCAACGAAGAAGTAGATTAAGACGTAGAAGGAGATGAAGTAAAAGAAGATGATGATGAAGAACAAGAAGGTGATGATGAAGATGGAGATGGACATGATGAAGAAGAAGAAGATAAAGAAGAAGAAGATAAAGAATAAGAAGAAGATGATGATGACGATGATGATGATGATGATGAAGATTTCCAAGCTTATTAATGAAAACTCCAAATTTAGACAGATTAGCGGGTTTATGGTGTGTGTGTAGATAAAAATATGTATTTCGAATTTGTAATAGACCCCGAAATATGAAGTGGCAGTTCATGGCCTTCACTAAATTAAAAAACTACTTTATCTCACTCCCTGGAGTGACGAAAGTCGCACTTTCATCACTCCAGGGAGTGACGAAAGTGCGACTTTCGTCACTGTGTATTCGCAGGGAAGTAGGCTTGTTCAAGCTGCTGAGGTGAAAAGATTTTTTTAATACAATTGCGCAAAAAGTTTAGTTTATGTAGCTGCAAATCGTGCGTAAAGTTTGATTTTATGCACTAGTGCTAAAAAGTAAGTTGATCTGCAAATCGTGCGTAAAGTTTGATTTTACGCACTATTTGCAGATCAGAATTTTAAATAAATTCGTATTATGCGAGACCCGCTTATAAATGACCCACCTGAACTACGCGCGATCGGGCATAAAGGAGTATTATGCGAGACCCAATAGTATTACTCGAACAACGCGCGATTGAACGAAGCTGTCTTTCGTACACTGACAGAATATAAATGTAATTTTATGTCATTGTAGTTTTTTCGCAATTGTATTATAAAAAATGTTGTTCGACACACGTGCAGAAGTGTCATTTTCACTCGTCCCGAGTCATGACCCTCGCCTCTCGGCTCGGGCCAAGTAACCTCGGTACTCGTGCAAAATGACATACTTCTCGCACTTATATCGAAAACTACTATTTTTTTTATGGGACGTCGTCCCAGCCGGCCAACCCTCCATACGAAACCATTTTTTTTTTGAGAATTTTTTTTTCCTCTTAGTTTTTCATAATAAGAAATGTAAGAATACGATACCAGCACGGCTAGCACGTCTTACAAGAGCGACTTAAGTCGCGAGTAGGGAAAACATTCCCGCGCCTGTCAAAAATCTCGCTTTCCGGTAGCATAACATGTACCCGCGGCTACAACTGACACGAAGAGAACTCAAAGTTATGCAAAGGATTTTACTTCAAAGTCGCGAGTCACTGTCATTTTATGACACTGGCATTTGATCGCGAGTCTGTCGCTCCTTTCACGCGCAAGTTGTGCTGCCAACT
Organism: Pammene aurita; assembly: GCA_947086415.1. Taxonomy (NCBI): domain Eukaryota; kingdom Metazoa; phylum Arthropoda; class Insecta; order Lepidoptera; family Tortricidae; genus Pammene; species Pammene aurita. The sequence continues at coordinate 26,070,018 of OX352303.1, read as the reverse complement.
AGCGACAACGCATGAAGTCGCGCAGATCTGTCTTTTGTCACGCCAGTCGCGCGTAAGACGTGCTAGCCGTGCTGTTATCCGTTTAAAAGGATCACCGGCATTTTTGTTACAGCCTGTATATGGTTCTACACGATGATTATAAAACAAACCCTGAAAAGTCAGTTTCAGAAAAAATTACAGTATGCGAAATTACACAGTTGGCAAATAAAACAGTTTAGGAAACGTTATTCGGGGATTATTCGGCGAAAAAAAAAAAAGGATTCCATTGCAAATATAATTATGCCACGAGTAGATACCATAATTAAGTTCAATAGCCTCCAAGTGTTTTTTTATTAAGGAATCAATATATTTTCTAGTTGAACGCTTAAACCCACATCCTAGAAGCGAGTGGATGATTGACTGGCAAGAGGTGACCGAAATGTTCAGTGCGAGGAGCAATTTTGCGACGGTTCTGTTGGATGATATGATCTTCGTCATCGGTGGATTTAACGGTAAAGTGATGTGAAAGCAAACAAACATACAAGTGTCTAAATACCCTGTTAACATGAGATTTACATCCATGGAAATTACATCTATGAAGGAACTGTATCAACACAACAGCATGGGAAAAAAAATAGAATCCCAACTGCAACCTCACACTTTCAAAAATTTTACGGATATGAAAAATATTTATAACGGGCTACTCACGTAATTTATGTTGATTTTTGCTCGACATGTTTCGATCAATTTACGATGATCATTTTCACGAGCGGCCTTCCACCTCCGCGACGGCAGCGCGTCGGCTACTACGAGCCTGCGCGCGGTGCGGCAGCGGTTATGTGACAGATCTACCCTCCTCGTTCACTTTTTCATTTTCCCCCGTTACAATTATTTTAAATATGTTAGAGTCTTACGAAAGTTTTATATTTTACGGATAGTTCAGGTTCAGGCAGATCCATCTAGTCGTTTACGGCCCATTTTTAACCAGGTTCAACCACCATCCCCCACGTGGAATGCTACGACGGGGACACCCACGAGTGGTACGACGCGGCTCCCATGAACCTGAATCGCTCTGCCCTGAGCGCCTGTGTGATAGCCGGCCTGCCTAATGCTCGGTCATTCTCATACTTAGCTAAGGCTGTGCCCGCGGCTGGAGCGGACCAAGCGCATCACTCCTAGCTAGAACCGACATCAATCTTCCCCTCTATAAACATTTCGGTGATACGCTGTTCTTGAAAATTCTGACGGTAATGGCTGGTAAATATACTGGGACCACCATGCATTGGATATCTACTCTAAAAATAGATTGAGTTATTATTTATTTATTTATATTCTAATGATATTTATTTGAAGGGTTTATGGACTTTGTCAAAATGATGAATTAATAAATTAACAGATCGATTTGCAAAACAGTGATGAGCAACATATATAGTATATCTAAGATTTTATCTAATAGCCGCTGTTTTAGTGTAATTTCTTACTTAAAGGGGGAAGATTGATGTAACTAAATAATATGCATTCTGATTTTCTAGTTTTAACGGTCGTTTACAAATCATATAAATTAAACTACGTCATGTGAAAGATCAATTGATTTTAGTTTATTTAAAGTTGATCAATATCTTATACAATCATGTGTAGTTGTGGGTTGTAAATGACCGGCGTAAATTAATTATGGATGGAAAAGTGCGGAGGAGTTTAGAAGGAAATTTGTCTGTCAAAGTTTGCACGAAAGCGGCTTAGTGTTGTAATGTACCTGATGTCTGTGATATTAATATTTTGATTGTTTAGTCACCGAGGTAAGAGTAAAGGACGTATTAGGTAGTAAATATGAGGCATGAGAAGGAAGCCCAAGCATCATTTTCTATAATCCCAGAGAGGGAAAAAAACCGTTATTCTTACTTCTTTTGACTGTGTTTTGTATAAGTTCTATTGTTGTATCATAAAATAATCATGTTACGTGGTAATAGTATAATAATGTTATTGTATTGTACAGATCAGAATCGTTTTAAAAACGTTTGTATTTTATTGTTTTTAAAAACGGGGAAATCAAGGTCTATTTTAGAGATCGTTTTAAAAAAATCATTGTAAATCTTCCAGTTTTCTATATCGTGTTATTTCTGACACATTTTATTTGGTATTTTTGTATAGTTCGCGTCCGTCTCGCAAATCATCGGGTCGCGTTTTCGATGTATGTTATGTATGATATTAGGATAGGCCATCGATGGCCGATGTGTGCCTTTGTATGGTGGTCTCTGGGCGCGGAATCTTTAACATCACCACCAATGAGTTCTATGACATCTGTCTGACCCTCGGCGAGAAAGCGCCCAGCGATCTACAACAACGCCTAAGAAGGGAAAAGTCGCTCGCGCTCGCGCTTATACTCGCTTCTCGCTGCCGATTAGACAGCTGCCTATTGAATCTCTAGACTTTTTCTTACCAATCATGAATAAAGTGACTGAGGTCAAAATATTTACATCTATATTAAGTAACAAAGATTTATGGAACACCTTAATTGACCGTCGAGAGACCTACCTGTGGTGGAACGTATGCAGAATAAAACTATAAAAAATGAAAAATTATTTCTAGTATTTAATAAAAATTTACTGTACCCGACTGAAAGATGATAAATTGACAAATAAAGAAAAACATTACAGGTACCGGTTGTTTCATTAAATCTGTCAAGTTTATTTCCTTCACTAGGGGAGGTACGGGTGCATTCGGCAGTCGGGAGGCTTAGGCAATTTTGAATATTGAGACACTTACAACCCAACCCAAATGGGTGGTACCCAAATTTTCCGTACCTAATATGCACCCCTACCTCCTACCCTTTCCTCCTCTCAACTTAAATGCCTTCGAATCGCTCACTACGCCCAACCTTCCATGAAGTGTTTATTAATAATTTAGCGATAAGAAGTAGGTACATACTGTCAACTGCTTTGTAACCTTCCCCCTGTTTTTCTGCAGCTGACTGTAACATGTCATGTCTCCGTCTCCCGGCTTTTATTTGTCTAGACTTTTTTATGCGCCATAAATCCAGCTTACAACTGCTCTTTGTTTTAAATATACTCTTCATCGTAACGCCTGAATCTCTAAATAAATAAATAAATATGGGCTGGTACTTGACTGACCGGCGCCCTGAATCCAGCGCGCATAGCGACAGACGCCGCCCCTGGCGTCCTACCACCCCGGGCCATATATGGGCCCTCTTGGCCCTAGGGTAAATACGCCCCTGCTGAATATTACTGGTAAATCACGCACGACGCAATAAAGTACATTTATTATCGTTACCTAATAGTCACAGATATTTAATAAGTGAAAAACTATTGTAAATTAAAAATTTAAGAAAACCCCAACGCAGAAACGGCTGAACCGATTTTGATAAAACATATATGTCCATCGATAGCTACCATCGCTAGGACACGTGCTTTCAAATAAAAACGCATTCAAATAACCGATTAACCCCTCTTTCAAAATTTGCCTTTTGAATAAGTGACCTTTAAGTTGTAAATTAAAGTCCAAAATTCCAAATGCTCAGGACGGATACGGCACTAGGCGTCCCAAGGGTTAGGATCCATTGAATACCCCTGATTTTGCGTCGGGGGTAAAAAAAAAACAAAGCTACTAAACCACACCTTACCGCAGACTAATCGATAAGTGCCAATGAAAGTTAAACATAATACTAGACTAGACACAGGTCGCCAGGCGTCACTTGTTTCATTGAGATCCATCGAACATACGAACCATGGAACATTAACCCTTAGGTGCATGATTTAATTTTTTTTTGCAAAAAAAATATATGTGATTAGAAAATGTACGTCAATGATGGAAAAAAATAGTAAAAAAAATCATAGTCATATTTTAATATTTTTTTTAATAAAAAATCCCTTGGTATCCATGGAGTGTATAATTGATACTCCATGGAGTGTGCACTAAAAAAATTCTTCTTTTAACATAATTAAATATTAGATAATTAACTTTATAAATAGAATTTAAACAATCAGAAAAAACGTAAACTACAAATGGAAGTATTTAAAACAAGTAGAGTTTTTGTTTGAGCATAAAAACACTACACTTATTGTACTCGACATTTCACCCTTTCATTCCCCTTTATAAAAAATTACAGTGGAATTGGGTCCCTGTATAAAATTTTTTTTCTTCTGTCATATTTGTAAGTTCTTCTTCTGCCTCCTCTTCCTCAAGAGCTACTTGCAGTTCTTCGAGCGTTGGATAAAACTCGAGATCATCTCCGTCAGAATCGGCATCGTCTTCCGATATTTCTCCACTTTCTAACTGTGCCAACCATTCTTCTATGTCCTTATATTTTAATACTCTATAACGAACCATGCTATAGAAATTATAAAAACTCGTATACATACCCAAACTACATGCCAAATATTAGTACAATACAAACAAACACAAAAAATGTCATAAACCGTGCGAGTAGAAAAATAGAGCAGACCGCATGGAGTATCATTTTTGATACCACGAAAAAAGGCGCTATCACATGGAGTATCGTTTTTGATACCAACTTAAAACTCAAAAAAAAATTTCAAAGAATACATATCTAACAAAAATGCATATTATGTAATATAACTATAGATACAAAACTTATTTGTACATTTTTTCCCATTCAAAATATCACGGGATTCACCAGATAAACAAAAATTAAAACTTGCAAATTTCATTATCGCAAAAAGTAACCGGACAATCGACAGTTTTGACGTTTAGTATAAAAATGGATGCACTATGGTTGCCAGTTTTTTTTTTCTTATTAGTATTGGAGCAAAGGTAACTAACTTCGGTCAATAGACCACGATGATAAAAAAATATGAATGTTGGTGCGCAGAAAAGACAAGGTATCATTTTTGATACCGTATGCACTTAAGGGTTAAATCGACACATTTATTTATGACGTGGCCGAATTTGGAACTAAGATCCCTAAACATACTAATAAGAGCGCTATTGTTTGATAGTGGCGACACCATAGCCGGCGCTGGTAACTTTGCCTGCAATAACGTGTATATATTTCAAATAATCTCATAATTTTATATTTTAACGGTTGCAATTTGAACCTTATGCTTCATAAAACAAGGTTGCATTTAGTACACGTAAGAGTAAGTTTGATAGGAGTTTGTGGAAGTTACTTATCGCATAGTTATTCTACGGTAGCGCTCAATGTAAACCAACGTACGCGCGTGTGGACAGCAAGACAGCGAGAGTGCCGTGCGTACAAAGGGGGATAAGTAGTGCCAGGTCTATGTATGGGAAAGCGAAGCGAAATCTCTGGAACTGGGAAGATGAGGTAAAATACTGCGACGGTGGCAAACAAGCATAAGCGTAGCCTATGGACGGCTGCAACTCCAGAGGTGTCACATGCGCGCTGCCGACCTTTTAATATAAAGGAGGATTAGTGAATCCACACACAGTGGTGTTGACGGCTAAAGGAACAAGAGGGTCCCTCGTCGTCAACACAATGCATCTTCTTTAAGCTGGCAACCATACTCGCCGGCAGGAGCACGCAATTTGGGTCTAGTGATATTTGGCTGTGGTTTTAGGGTTCCGTACCTCGAAAGGAAAAAACGGAAACCTTATAGGATCACTTTGTTGTCCGTCTGACTGTCTGTCTGTCAAGACCATTTTTCTCAGGAACGCGTGGAGGTATCAAGCTGAAATTTATATAAAATACTCAGGTCTACTGTCCCTTGGAGCTGTGAAAAAATCAGACTTCTAAGCCAACGCAATCGAAAGATACAGGCTTTTATACCGCAAATTTCGGCAAATTTTCGCTCGCAAGGGAATCAAAACCTACAGGGTACTTTCCGTGAACTCAGAATCTTGAAATTTGGTACGAAGCAACGTCTTATAGCACAGATAAAGGAAAAATTGCGAAAACCGTAAATTTTTACTACCCCTATATACCTACAGGTTTGTACGGAACCCTCGGTGCGCGAGTCCGACTCGCACTTGGCCGGTTTTTTGTAAGTGTGAGGCAGCCTCCAACTCCCCTTCACCGTGGAGGAAGGTACTTCCCCAGTCGGGCTCTGCTCCAAATTTGAGCGAGATGACATTCGTAGTGCCCATCTAGCGTAGGCTGCATTCTATTATGTTAATAAGTGGCTTGAAAGTAGGGGTAAATTAATAAAAAAAGATTGTACTTAGGCCTTTCAATTATTGGCTTTGCTTTGGTAATGATAAAGGAAAACCTGAGTGTGCTAATTTTGTTCTTTATTCAGGAGTCGTCCAAGCCTTTACTCGAGCTAATACACATTATTTGAAACTGCACTTGTTTCGAGGCGGAAATCTTATTTTTCCTGCAATTTAGCGGCGTCTCCGCAACTGGCAACACCGAACAAAGGGAGGTGCTCCCTTCCGCCTTCCGCCTCCGCAGCGAATCGGCGATCGAACACCGGCGCGAAACGACGGACCGTCCACACGTACTGCAGGGCGCGGTCGCTCGGTAAATTAAAAAATAAAATAGTGATGGAGCTAAAGGGAAAGGTTGCTCTGATAACCGGTGCGGCAGCCGGCATAGGGCTGGCTTACAGTGAGGAGTTGCTGAAACATGGAGCTAAGGTAAGATTTCCGTATCAAAGTAAATATTATAATACTCGGACTTTATTTCCTTAGTTTATTATTAGATAACAATAATATAGTAACTGCTGTAAGAAGAAGGCCGTAATTTTAAATCCTTTTATTTTTATTTTAAACGCAATTTAGGTTAGTACTTTATTTTACGACTTTTCGCGCACTTATAATATAATACTACAAAGTAATAGAGAGTTCAAGGTGAGGGTTAAATGAAACCACTGGAAACAAGCCAAAATGCAAGTAAACTGTGTGATTTAATTTCCAAGTGCATTTTAATCTTTTTGGGCACTTTCTGTAAGTACGTGCATGCCAGTGAGCCGGTACTTATTTGTATTGATTTTCACCCCTCGGCCAGTGACGTGATTATTTATATGCACCAACACCAACTTGGTTCCGTAGGGCAGATGATTAATATTATCTTACCTGAGTTTTACTACTTTTACTATCATACCTTTAGTTAAAATAAAGCATAGATTTAGAAATAAGAAAGTATTTAGATGTTGTCACTTTCCCCAGTTTTCCCTTCTGTATGTGCACATAGTAGGGTGATTGTGCTAGTTTTCGTCCGCTTGTCAGTTTTCCGTCCATACTTATTTATATGTTTATCTTCAAGTTTTTCCCAAAATAAAAGCTTAATATTAAAAATCTACTAAAGAGGAAAGTTTTTCCCATTTATTTGCAGCAGTTTAATCAAGTGGACGGTAAACTGGACCTAGACGGGAAACTAGCACAATTCCTACCTACCTACAACTACTACACGCATGCGATACCTACATAAAATGTAAATTTGAATATCTACTTATCCCAGTAATAATTAGGACGTCGTGATACTTTTCTTAATTGAAACCGGAAGAACAAAAGAGTAAAAATAGTTGAATTCCTCTTTGACGATCGTTGGTGTATTTCTGATTTTTGTGGTGTCCGCTACGAATATCATAATACGATATAACAGGCTAAAGGCTGCTTATATTTGGTTATCTATGAATTACCCTACTCGTATTCAGAGTACTGTACTTATTCTTAGAAATGCAATTAAGTAGGTATAACAGTTTCCTTATTTGCAGCCGACAGTTGTAACTTTTCTTATACATATTTGGAAAGCCGAAGCTTTCACCTCTTTATCCCATATTCCCAATCAGCCCCAATCACGACACGTTGACGTCACGCCTCTAAGAAGAATTTGTTAGGGTAAGAGAATAATTTAATAGCGGGAAACCCTTGTTATTGGCTACGGCGTAGGGCTACGCGCGTAGCATAGCGGTGAATCAGTTACAGGCACGAGTGTAGACGGTAGACCCACATCCTGCTACGCCGTAGTGCGTAGAAAATGTCTAATTAAAATGTTTTCGGTTAACAACCGAGTTTTTAACCGTATTTAATAACACCGTCCCGTTTACTCCCCAAATCAGTAGGTAGGGACCTACCCCCTAAAAAAATTGTTTAAGTAAAAAATAAAAAGTATTAAATTGTTTACGACACGCATGGTCACTCTACAATTAGAATACTCCATCGAGTACTGACACTCTTGTTTTTCTGTGGTATGATATGTGTCAAATTTATGTCTGGTTACTTTAGAAACATCGTATCTCACTTAATTTGACAATTATTTTTTTCATAATCTAAGTGAAGTCATTGTGATTGTTAAATTAAAGAGGTTTCATCTTTATAGATTTGTTTATGTAGGGTGACCATGATTAGTATGATATGATTACAGAGAATAACATTTCTACGAAACAAAAAGGTAAAACTTAATTTGAAAGGCGTTATTGTTTCACTTAAACATGATGGCGGCCGATTCATTACCTATCGTTAAGGGGCGGATATATGACAACATCGTTTTAGACCTCACTTAGAACAAGGAATTTGTATAGTTAATGCTACGTATTCGCAATAATATGAATGTCTACGTATTCATAAAGAAGCCGTGCAGAGGCTCCAATTGATATTTTATTTTTTATTAGCTTTGATTATCTATAAACCGACTCCAAAAGTACCAAAAAATCAAAAAATGGCGTTCCGTTAGAACACGTCGCAATACAATTTTGTCTTCGACAGTGGTTCAATGGTTATATTATTTTGAAAGCCAGATAACTAGACTAGTGCATCAGGGCATATTCATATTTTTCATCATTAAGACAACAAAGAAATTGAAACGTAAATATAAACTTTTGAAGAATTCCCATACATTGGACCCGGGGTATGTCCTTAAACTACGTCCGGACCTGGGTATGTCCTTAAACTACGCCAAAAAGAGAGGTATGGGCACTGCGAATGGCATCTCGCTAAGTGTGGTAGGGCACGTTCAGCGAATGTCATCGCTCAAATCTGGAGCAGAGCCCGACTGGGGAAGTACCTCCACCTTACAGAAAACCACAGCCAAATAGCACTAGACCCTACTCAGTGTTGTGTTCCTGCTGGTGAGTAAGGTTGCCAAAGAGCTCAAAGAGGACCCAGTGTGTTGACGATGAGGGACATTCTTGTTCCTTTAGTCGTCAACACAGTGAATCCTCCTTTTTGTAAAGGGTCGGCAACGCGCATGTGACTCCTTTGGAGTTGCAGGCGTCCATAGGTTACGGTAGCTGCTTACCATCAGGCGGGCCGTATGCTTGTTTGCCACCGTCGTGGTATAAAAAAAAAAAAAAAAAATTCGCCATATCAGTCAAATTGTCATTGTGACTCAGATGCCCGACGGGCCTCGTCGCAGGCGGACGCCTTGTTGGATGAGCAGCCATGACGTTTCATTTTGGCATTTATTTTGACAGAAAATCGTATACGTACACAAAAAAGGATACCAGTAGCTAAATTGTATTCAAAATAAATAGGGAAAACAAATAAAGACCGTAAGTCCTTTAAATTAGATTTTTTTATATTTACACGTCGTAATACTACAAAAATACAACTAACGATTGAATATAAGACACTTTTCTACCGAATCCTCATAATTAATTGCTTGAAAACCTGTTTAAAATTAAAAGAGTTTTTGGATTCGTTTTGAATTACTGGACTTTATTTTTATTACGCTGGTCACAATATTACGACATTTTAACATGACTTTTAACGTCAAAATACTTGAATGACAATATTATTATAACTCCAATCTCTATTTACTTAATATTAAAAGACTTGATTCTTTAACTTATACGAAAGATATAATCAAATATTTAATGCAATATACGATAATCTGGCGAGGAGAGCAATCAAGTCAGTTTTTTTGGTCATGGGCATCGGCACAACGCACGCATACCTATGAAGAACGTCGAACAACTCCGTCTGCAGACTATAGTCACTATAGGTACAAATTGATACGCGCATTCATCTGTTGTCGTATATACATTATGTTATGGTACCCCAGAGTTAGAAAGGGGCATTGCGAGATCATTATACGCCTCTTGATTCAAGCTCGGCTACTAACGTCACTTCAACACATCATCTGAACAGCATCCAACTCCTACCCAACAGAGCCATTGAAAGCACGAGAGGACCCAACCTACATTCGCCTCTTGGCGATTTCCAGGCAGATTGTGTGCCTGAACCTTCCATACGAGTATGTTTGCTTTACGTTAATCTATCGTTGCACAAATGTACTCTGATCAAATAAATGACTTACTTATAAACAATGTTGTTTACCGACTTAAACTTACACAAATTTCACTCCTCATCCTCCTAGCGGCTTTGTGCCACGGCTCAATTAAACCTGTAGGCCTTATTGGAAATAGATATGGTTTCCTCAAGTTGTTTTCCTTCATCGAAAAGCGACTGGTAAAATATGAAACCATATTTAGTGCATGTGATATAATTTTCATAACTGGTACGAGCCGGGGTTTGAATCCGAGACCTCCGGATTGAAAATCGGACATCATACCAGGCTACCAGCTCTTTTAACTCATTGTTTACGTTTAAACGGGACTTTTGAGTCATACCTACCTGGGACCAAGAACATAAGAACATAACATAATAGACGGAGAGCTAGCCACGTCAGATATGACACAATAATGAGAGCGACGAAACGTTAGTTTGCTATACTAAGCTTATTAGATCCGGACATCTGGCAGCTGTAAAGTAGTGGAGGTCAAAGAATGCAAACCACTTTAAGAATACAAATCCTAGAGTTCTGGGTTAGTAGTCTGGCAGTGCGGTATTATGAGAAATTGTATAAATAAATAGATTATATCATTGCGAAAACTTTCTGATGGGAGAAAATAGTCCAAAATGACGTATAATGTAATTCATAGTTTGTCGCCTACGGTTTCTGTTTCCGAAATAATACACAATATTTTTTGTTCTAATGTTAAAATATAAGCCCCGTCCTCTATAAATGAGACAACTTCGGCAGTTTTACTTAACGAAGCATGTAAATAACTATAATTTTAAATCAAAATGTACTACCTAAATATGGTACGAGTATCTACATGTTTTGGAGCCACGGGTGTTAAACTTATCTAATTTCCTATCAATCGGCTTCCATATTTTTAGTGTCGTAGGAAGCGTTCTATTCATGAACACATTTTCTCATAAAGGTCTTGAAGACTCTAATCCACCGAAACCATCCTTAAGGTACGTAATAATACCTACATAGCTAATTTAAGTCCATTTTAGTAGCCGGTTTGGATTTAAGACTAATATCATATTTTTAATTCAAGACAGTAATCTGAAAGCTGCTGCCCCACATTGTAAATTACTTTGTATGGAGACAACTGTCAGATAACTGTCTTGAATTAAAAATACGATATTAGTAAAAAAAAATCCTCAATTTATTTTTGAGCCTAACATTTCGAAATGATTACAGTACTATTTAAAATATACTAAACGAACATTATAATCCTGTAAAAAAATAAGACCCTTTTCTGCGGCTGGTTTTGATTATAAGACCATCGATTTTTGTGTGTTTATCACAGATATTTCCCGAGTCCTGGATGTTTTCTATGAATTTAAGTATTTATCTATGTCTATTAACTATATATCTCGTCGTGTAGTACCCACATCATAAGCCTTATTGAGCTTACCCATGGACCAGGTCGATTTGTGTAAGATTATTTAAGACCATTTTTTTAAAAACGGTTTGATTATTCTGAAAATACCAACATATTATTAATTCCTTAAATAAAATTATTTTAATGGCAAATACATATTTAGATATTAATATTTAAAGTTTTAAATTCCAAGTCCTAAAGATTTGTATTAAGTCATAATTATTTTTACATATTTTTAAAGTGGGGCATTCCACTCATACAATACAAACATTGAAAACATTGAAAAAATAATCAACCCAACAGGACTTGAACCTGCATCGATACGACTTGTCGGGGCTCGATCCCTTTACCAATTAAGCTATGGGTCAAGTTATGGGTTGATTATTTTTTCAATGTTTGTATTTGATTTAACAACAATCTATTGTATGAGTGAAATGCCCCACTTTAAAAACATGTAAAAATAATTATGAGTTGATAGCAGCGCCCTCTATATTTCCGTTGTGACACTTGCGATAGTGTCGGCGGGAAGGGTATCTAACTCTAGTAGTTAGTACCTAGATGTCGCTTACGGCTGCTGTAAAGCCGAAGTAGATCTAAATAAATGAAAAAAGATGATTGAAGGCATTGAAAATTTCCTCAACTTAGTAACTTGACCCATAGCCTAATTGCCGAACCCCGGCAAGGCGTATCGATACAGGTTTAAGTCCTGTTGGGTTGATTATTTTTTCAATGTTTTCAATGTTTGTATTTGATTTAATAACAATGTATTGTATTAAGTCGTTAAATTGATAAAATGTTCGTAAAAGTATTGCGGTAGTGGGAGTCCTACAGCACATTTTACTTTATTTTAAGCTGTATTGCACAAAATACTTCCTACTGGGTAAAACAAATATGCGTCTAAGGTGGTTTAAGTGCTTTATGTAAAAATACGGCTTTTCGTGAACAAGAGATTTCCTTCAGCATGATTATTCGTTAGGACCCAAGGGTAGATTTGAGAAGTGGGGCTACCAAGATTTTTGATGTAAAATCATAGGAGGGGGGGGAGGCTCTCAACTATATCTTGATATCTACATTAGTGAAGCTACTAGGCCAAGTTTGGTGTCGTTTTCGTATAAATCAGGGATGCCCAATTCATTTATGGTATAATTTTGACACCATTCCGAAGCAAAAACATGTAAAATAAAAAAATACTTATTTTGAAATTTCCTATTTCACAAGGAAAACATCCATAACTTATAAATAATTATGAATCTTGAAAAAATAAAAGCAAATCCTAAGCGCCTACCGGGTGTTTAATTTGCTATTTGAAGTGCACCATACCGTGTGGCAAATATTTGGAGCGGTAGGTAGGCTTAAAGATAAATTACATAATGTTATTTTAGTGTATTTTCAAATTGACGCAATATATCAACCTTAAGAAAAGTATTTTTTTTTTTCAAAACGTATAGATTGTTTACAATTCGGCTAAGTTCATGTTTATTAAGTAAAAAATCAAGCCAACGTTCAATACAAATACAAATACAAAATTATTTATTTGCATGAACACGGTACAATAAAATGTACAAGTTCAATGTACAAGTTTACCAAAATATATATTTTTATTTTTGTGTCGTAACCTAGCAAAGCACGTTGCCCCAGGTTTTGTTTTGGAAGTCTTATTATAACGCTTCATAATTAGTATCATACTAAAGTCATCTGCTAAGTTTTCCTATCGTAAAAGATAATAAGTGTCCTAAAAGTTGATTCACGCACATACCTACTAGCGACCATTTAGGACCTTTAAGATTTATGTTTTCTTGATCTCCAAGATATCCTCTACAAAGCTAAATGGAAGCCAATGGGTAGGAATTTTGATAAATTTATAGTATGGCCGGCTCCAGTACAAAAACAAAATTCACACGAAAGTATGCGAAACTTAATTAGTAAATAACATTAATTTATTTAGTAATAGAATAACATTTAGATTTATTTGCACGGGTAATTGATTATATATATATACATATATACTCGTACCTACCTAATCTACAATCCATCGAAACAACTCTTAAGAAGTTATTCAGACATATTTCCTTTCACTTCTACCTATATAAATAAGCGACTTCTAGTCTACAACAGGCCAACCGCGAATTTCGAATATCAACATTTCGTTATGTCCGTTTTCATCGCTCTTGCATATTCGAAAGAGAGATGCAAATAGTCGATTCGACGAACGAAGTGCTTCGCGGTTTGTTCGGCTAGCTAACTTTCCAAAACACGTATCTCGATAACTCATTTCAAAAATCATTTAATCTTTTATAATCAAACATAATATACATCATGTGACATAAACAGGATAGACAAGGAAAGCAATATAAAATATGTTATTTCTCTGTCTTCTTACAAAGGCAAACATTACAGTTTAAATTTCTCAAAGGAGGTGTGATTAGTATGAAACTAATAATGGCAACCTGTAAAAAAGTATATGCGGTCAACGACCTGTCCCCCAAAAGTGTGGTAGTGTGCGTGAAGTCTGGTTGTGTGTGAATCAGGGTATTTTGACAGAATCTGAAAATTCTCCCACCTATACCCGGCCCTTAACTAAGTGTGTAGGGTTGTCCTGCTCACGTCTCCTGAATCACACTGTATAAGGATTTATAATTGATAGTACCTCGTGAACAGATTCTTGAAGTTCCTGTGCACTCTGTCCTTGTCACGGAACGCACGCTCCGAGTATTGACAATCGAGTTGCTTTGCTCAATCAGCTGAAAAGGTTTCCACGGAAGATCAGCGTTAGGTATCCCTAGGGTACCTTATTAACACCAAGCTAAGTGAAAACCCTTTCAGCGACGCTATATTTAAAATGTTCCTGTAACAATTTGATGTTTATTCTTTGTATTACCATTATTACCAAGCGTCCTGAATAAAATTATTCTTATTCTTATCACGTTATCAGCATGCATGCTTGGAGCGAGCGTGCGTTTTGTGCCCTGGGCGTTACAGACCCTGCGACTAGATATATTATAGATTATTGGTATTATGTGGTATTATCTTGTAGGTGTCACTGTGCGACATCGATTCGGACATCGGCGAGCAGATATCCGACGAGCTCGGCGCGAAGTACGGACGCAAAAACGTGCTGTTCTGTCAGTGCGATGTGACGGACTACCCGCAGTATGAAGGTACGGACACAATGCTTCATATTATTACTAATTTAGTCGGAGGCATAGACATAAAATAGGAAGACGTGGTCCCACGAAGATAGAACTGTGATTCCATAATAAGCCGGGGTCTTGTGCACACAACACACGTCGTGTCTCGTAAACACGAGAAAATCGGCTTATTATAAATCACAATTTTGTCTTCACTACGGTCACTCATGGCACCGCGTCTTCTTATTTTATATGTCGGAGGCATATTTCATTTCATTTCATTTATTTATTCAATATAACAATAAACATTGTGTTTTCAAATATTACATTATCATAACTTATCCTAAATATTTACATTTTTAAATTACAAATATACAATATATGTATATGTCTCACCAACAAATAAAATTGATACAAAGCAATGAAATAATGTCCATAATAAAATAATAGTAGTTTGTGTAACTGTTACGTAATAAGGGTCCTTAAAACATGAGTGTGGTTTTATGAAATGAGCCGCAGGCGAATTTCATAATAAGATCACACGAGTGTTTTAAGGCCTAATTACCAGTGATCGGAATTGGTAGTGCCATTTCGCGGGACTTCGGTGCGTAAGCTTAGTATGGATATAGTTTTGAACCCCGGGATTTGATATGAAAATTTTATTAAAAAATATATATATTTTAAATTTTTGGTTTAAAAAATGTTTTAAAGAACCTATGAAAAAAGCCTATGAAAAATGTGGTTTCAGTTAGTTATTGGACGTCAAAAGAAATAGATTGACAATAGAAAATATTGAAAAAAATATGGTTTGCTACTGTAATTTCAAAGAAAGTAGTAATTTAATTATGTTTATTTAATATAAAGATGTTTATGTTTCGTGTTTTATTTTATGATTGTATTATTGTTAATTGTAATTGTTAAACGAAAGTAATTTTAAATGAAGGATGTATTTATAATGACAATTTTTTTTACTTTTGCGTTTTGAAGAAAACTTTCTGTGAGAAGTACGAGTCGAAGAATCTCAAGTCTTATCCATGTTCTGTACAAGGTTTAAGGTCATTCACCCGAAATGGCACTACCTATTCCGATCACTGCTAATTACGTACAGTTGCATACACTGCTTTATCTACACTCATATTATTTATTCTAGATGCCTCATTTGGAAACCATAGAATGACCGCCATTGCACCGCCACCATGGCCAACTCGATTGTGCCGGCGGTCGCGCGGGCGCGTGTCGGGCTGTCGGCGAATCCCCGGGAGGGTGCAGGTGTACATTATGTTATCAAAACTCATAGCACATCAATAATTGAGCATGAAAAGTTAAAATTACGTTACTGCTACTGATAAAAAGCTTATCATAGTAAAATCGGTCGTGGTAATGCTAGCCATTGCCTACCGTTTTCGAACACGTTTTAGAGAACTTACAATATGAGTGTAGATAAATAATGTCACTTACATCTAATCTAACCTAAAACCTTGTGTCGTCATCCAATAAATATTCATCTACTGAATAAAATCGCTTTCTCAGCAGAAATGATTTTAGTTCCCTTTTGAACAAGTTGACATTTGTGAGCGACTTTAATTCTACTGGCAATTTGTTAAATAAAACTATAGCTTGATAACTTTCCGTATGTTTAACAACCTGAAGATTTGAGTCAATGGTCAGTGGTAAGTCTTTTCTTCTTGAAGCTAGACGACTTTCTCTTTTCCCTGAGGTTTCAATCCCATCCAAGTCGCAGAGCAATACAAAAATGTACAGGCTGGGTACGTCATAACTCCAAATTCTGCGAAGTAATTCATGCAAGACTCTTGTTGTGGTTTTCTGGCTATGACTCTAATAGCATGTTTCTGAGCAACAAAAGCCGAACGCGTATTGTATTTGTAGCTATTTCCCCAAAGCTTTATACTATATCGTAGTTTTGATTCGACTAGTGCATAATATACCATTATGAGTTGGGACAATTTTAACTCGTTTCTTAGGCTTCTGAGTGCGTAGCAGGCTGAACTTATTGACTTGACCAATGCCGAGAGCTCATCTTTCCAATTTAGGTAGGAGTCTATATGCACACCGAGAAATTATACTGATTGAGTTTGCTCAATAATGTGGCCTTGCGATACTATTTGTAGCGTGTCTCTACTCTTTGCCGTCGTTTTGAAAAGCAAGACAATTGTCTTGCTGCAATTTAATTGTAATTTATTGGTATTGAACCAAGTATAGAAAAGCTCCAAGGCCCTATTTACCTTATCGTTAAGCTCTACCATGTTATCAGCAGATATTATAGCATTGGTATCGTCAGCAAAAACTACTAATTGACTTTCTGTAAGTTGACTATTTATGTAATTTATTAAATTATTGGTAAAAATGATGAAGAATATAGGACCCAGGATGGAGCCCTGTGGTACACCCCTGGACAATCTTACCAACTTAGACCTATGGGATGTTTCGTTGTTATCATGTGTCCATTTCACTTCAACAAATTGATTTCGATTTTGTAGATAAGAACAAAAAACGCTAAGACCTTTCCCCTGATCCCATAATTAGATATTTCTCTGCGCCGGGGTAAGAGCCCTGGGAGTCTATTCGACATGGCATAACTGACAGTCGCATGCGAGACAACTATGATATCACACTTTTGTGACAGTTGATTCACCTAACTACCTACGTCAAAATCAACAGGTCTCGCTAGAGGAATTTATCTATTGGCATGGGCGCCATCTTATTGTTTTGACGTTGACGTCAGTAAATTATGGGAATCCCACGTAAGGCATTTATTTACCTCTAGTAGGTAAAGAGAGCCTTGAAGCATTTTATGAAAACTCATTTGAAAGCGACATCTCTGAATGTCTTCTGAAACTAAATACGTGTGTTAGTATGTGTGTAAATCATACGTGTATTTTCGTGCTAAAATACTAGGCTAGAACTAGGGTAGTGTACATAGACGGCTTACAAGCAATTTTTTAGATTTGACGATGCATTTTTGGGTGTAGCAACTATGACGAAACCTGTGCTTTGGGTAAAAGATATGTGACAAATATTACATATTGAAAAAAATGACTGGTATGAATGATTTTAAGATTTCTTGTAACCAATAAATGTTTTTTGTGACAAGAAATAAAACAATACATTGACTTGTAAACCGACCACGTAGATCCAATATTATGTAGAAAAGGTTTAGTGTAAATAAATTATAATATCAAGAATACAACCTTGATATCTATTTCACGTGTTTATATCGAGACCCGAAAAAGTGAAAGATTACAAAATTATAACGAGTGTATGGTTAAAAAAGTGGTATCTTGAGCGTTGCGGGGGGCACTAGAAGCAAACAAACTGCTGCCGAGAGTATTACAACATTTTTCACCACGCCACGGCAAAAAAATACAAGCGTAGGTAAATACATAAAACAAAACAAATTAATTCTGCCAAATATTTATGGTTCAAAATCATCTTTCTATAACGTAAAGTAATTACTGTTCTCCCTTGTGAAAAAAAAACAATTTTACTGACGCTTTAAAAAAATCAAGATAGCCGGTGGTGCTGATGTGGTGAAAGAGCATTCATACACAAGAAAATAATTTTAATAAGAAAACCTAACTACTAATAATATAATTAATTAATTTTGCAATGTTTTGGTCTGTTTTAATACCTACTTATAGTGCTGCAGTCTTTGTTACGTCAACGTCTATGGAAAGTTTGAGGCATTCCAAAAACATCAGAAAAGAAATTAAATTCGAGAAATAAATGAATATTATAGGACAATCTTACACAAATCGAACTAGGCCCACAGTAAGCTCAGTAAAGCTTGTGTTATGGGTACTAGACGACGAGTATATATATATATTAGATAAATATGGATAAATACTTAAATACATAGAAAACATCCATAACTCAGGAACGAATATCTGTGATAAACACACAAACAAATTCCCTGACCAGGATTCGAACCCGGGACCTCCTGCTTCGTAGGCAGGGTCACTACCGACTGGGCTAGGAGGCCGTTATTTCTATCGGTAGCCTGGAAGTCAGTGCCTTAAAGGATTGTTTGACATTTGATATTTCACGCAGATAAACATAGTAGAAAAATGGAGCAACAGTATAGTAATTATCAAAACAAACTCTGGTAGCCTGGCGGCCAGACGCCCGACTTACGCTCTAAGGATCGCGGGTTCAAACTTGGCTCCTACTACTGCCTCCTGACTTAACTAAGGTTTTAGACCCTTCAAACAATTTTACACATATTCTTCATAGATTCTAATCTAATGTAAGACTCTTATATTACAAAGGTATTCCTAATCCTGAGAGTTGAGGATGTTATGGAAATATAAACATATCAGGTAAATAAATACAGTGCACAGTAGTACTAGTCATAATCCTCATGATTATAACTAATTGCCACTAACAAGACCCAAGTTTTGAATTACTATTTAGGAGACTCGGAATATGAAAACCAATGGGTCTTCATTTCAAAAAAGAAGTTGACGTTTACTGCAAGTAAATGTATTTGTGTATCTGACTGACTTACGTGTAAGTTATATTCCAATATTATATCATATTATATTTCTTATATAATGAATTGATATGGTTACACATGGCACTTTAAACTATACATACTTGTTTCTTTAAACATCGATTTTTTTAAGGGTGTTCAGTTTTTCAGCTGCTTTCGCCACCGCATCTGTATGTTTATTGGATCCGGTGAGGTGAGAAGCCGCCAGTGTGTCTTCGTATGTAGTATTCCACATGCACATGTACACGGGGAATGGCTATACAGCCGCATACAGTCAAGGCGTTGTAGGAGATTTATTGCTAGTGGCTTGCTTAATCTGAGGAAATCTACTCTAACATAGCATCCAAATTACACAAAATAATGCAGAGCACAGTGAATGCAGGGTACTGTAGAGATATTCCCAACAGCAGGGTGGAAGAACACCTACAACTCATCGCACTTTTTGATGTTTATCCATTCGTTCCTCGGCCAGATATCGACATTTCTTTTATGGCATGTTAATTAAACTTTAAGTTAAATAGGTAATGCCAATCATATTATATTTTAACAGTTATATATTTTTAATAAATACCTACAATTAAAAATCATAAAAATTATAAATATTAATGTGTTCTCAGTGAAAATGTCTTAAAATCATATCAATTTTATAATTACTTCTAGTAGGCATCTTACCTAGTTTGAATAGTCAGAAATCAACTTCGCGCAAAAGTTTCGTGGGGGCAATTACTAGAGGTCGCCTCCATCATTCATTACTATCGGTAGCCTGGTAGTCAGTGCCTTAAAGGATTGTTTGACATCTGATACTTCACTACTTAAACATTATAGATACTGGTGCCGGCTATACTGTAAATTTATCAAAAATCTAAAATCATCACGGAGATATTGAAAACATAAAGGTCGTAAATGGGCGCTAGTATGTGTGGCGTCAAGTTGAAAATACAAAAAAAATACGTTAATTTATCGTTACGCTTAAATTTTGACACACGGCGAAGCCCACTTACTTAACAACCCACAAAATCTACATACTTACCAAATGTAAGGCCATTACGGTGGGCGTATAAGGTTTTAAGACCAGTTGACATCGCAATTTGTTGAGCCTTAATTTATTTTTGAGCTTACTGCTCGAAATTTTTACAGAAGCTATAAGACCCGTTTAGTAAGAAAATACCAAATTTAAGACCATACCGGTGGGCGCATAAGGATTTAAGACCATTTTAAGAAATAGTCGGCTTCATAACATCAACTGTAAGACACTCCTCCGTCTACAGCTCAGTCAGCCTCGTAGGTAAAGTCACTAAAATCTTACAGGACCCCCACCATGGAACTGTGGGCTTAGAGGAAGCCAAAAAAGCTTGTTGAAGTGGTTGGCGGGTCAGGATGTTTTTACCCATCCAAATTGCCATTGGAGCTGGGACGACGTATTGTGCCAAATTTCTTCTGAGTCACTCACTCCTAAGCCGCAGCACTGGCTACCGGCTTACCCGTCACCAAACAGGAGGTTTGGTGACGGGTGGACAGCTTTTCCAGACACTGTCAGTAATAATGACATTATTTCTCTACTCATCTTGCTCATCCTTCATTCATATACATAGAAAAGGATGGGTACAGAAATATTGACATTATTACTGGATAGAAATAAGTCAAATAATAATAACATTAAATAATTAAAATACTTTAAAAAAAAATAAAAATAAAAAATATATAAATGTACAAAAATGTATAACATAAAAACGTTAAAAACTAAAATAAAAACGTCTTCAAAGGCTTTTTCACAAAATATGCATTTAATGAATACACACAAATCATATGTAAGTTAACCAGTGAACGCACCGGGTAGTTCGGTTTCACTGGTCCCTATGCACAACATTACATTGTTGCATTGCGCTTGGTGTTACCGAGCGCCTTTGTTCTTAACTCTTCCACCAGTTTTTGCATTCTACCCTCTCCCATTTAGCTTTAAGATAAATATTGTTTTCTCAGTAAGTGATTTATGTAAATCGTTTTGAGAAATAAATGTCTTAAACCGTATAGTATCTGGACCGGCACCTGATTGATTGAAATCTGATTCCGGCTTTGAGTCCGTGTTTGTGCTCCACACAGGTGTTCTTGCGGTACTTAAGTAAATGCCACATGCGTGCCTGTGGGATGCTATATGCGTAGACACACTGGCGGCTTCTCACTTCACCGGAACCAATAAACAAGCAGGTGCGGTGGCCAAAGAAGCTGAAAAACTGAAGACCCATAAAACATTTTTATACATTTCGTAGTCGAGACCCTTGGCGCGTGGGGACCCAGTGCTCAGTTACTTTTTAAACAATGCAAAAAGAGGCTCTTCGACTCAATTGGTGACCAAAGAGCTGGCAGCTTCCTCGCTCAACTCATAAGTTTTGCGATACAGCGGAGAAATGCTGCCACCATCCTCGTTTGTTAGTTTCTAACATGTCGATACATATAATATATATCGGAACCTCGACTAAACAAATACCCACGGTAAATACCCCGTTTTAAATAGTTTTTGTAACTTCCATAAAAAAATTGCGTTCTAGGACGTTAAAAAAAATTGTTTTATTTAGAACGTCATATAAATATTGAATACCATTTTTTTTTTAATAAAAAAATATAGGGGTGAACATTTAAAGCATTCTTTTAGAAACATGAATGAATGAATGAATGAATGAATGAAAGATTTATTCATGACAATTACAAAAAACGTAATAAACAATAACATATACAACCCGAAACATTAATTGCCACGAAATCGTCGCAATTCAGCGTTAAATGCCGGCAGGGCCAGCACTGGTCTTCCGTTGCAACCATTTGACGACACGGCCCCATATAGACATTTGATGCTCACAACAAAACGAATCGATTGATACCATACATGAAAAAAATTCACCATGCCTATTGTATGCTCCCACCGGAATTTAGTATGTAGGTTATTTGAAGTAGACTTTACCGTGAGTACAAAGGAGAATGGGCAAAAATGTATGGGAGCTGGGATCACCCTCCAATAGCGTTAAGATGTATGTCGTTCGATAGGTCTTGTCAATAGGAATAACTTTTGCTTTGACAGCTTTGTTGTCACAGTTGTCCGTTCAGAGATATATGACATTTAAGATCCGAGCAGGGCCCTACATTGGGGACGAGCTAGCCGTTGGCTAGGGCATATTGCCTACGTCTCCTTCCTAGCCGTCTGCGCCGGAGCGGTGGCGCGTCTGCGCTGTTTTCACGCTCCCGCTCCGCTGCCTCCTTCTGCGAGATTACTTCCTCGCAGAAGGTTGCCACCGCTCTCCAGCATCTGTCGCTGCCCAGCATTGCTCCGACAATGCTGTGCAGCGAGAGATCCCGCACCCTCATTGCTGCCGTTATCGTTGCCCTCTCTGTGTTCCAGTGGGGACACCCTTCTAGCGTAAGAACGCAATTTTTTTTATGGAAGTTACAAAAACTATTTAAAAAAGGGTATTTACCGTGGGTATTTGTTTTGTCGAGGTTCCGATATATATTATATGTATCGACATGTTAGAAACTAACAAACGAGGATGGTGGCAGCATTTCTCCGCTGTATCGCAAAACTTATGAGTTGAGCGAGGAAGCTGCCAGCTCTTTGGTCACCAATTGAGTCGAAGAGCCTCTTTTTGCATTGTTTAAAAAGTAACTGAGCACTGGGTCCCCACGCGCCAAGGGTCTCGACTACGAAAGGTATAAAAATGTTTTATGGGTCTTCAGTTTTTCAGCTTCTTTGGCCACCGCACCTGCTTGTTTATTGGTTCCGGTGAAGTGAGAAGCCGCCAGTGTGTCTACGCATATAGCATCCCACAGGCACGCATGTGGCATTTACTTAAGTACCGCAAGAACACCTGTGTGGAGCACAAACACGGACTCAAAGCCGGAATCAGATTTCAATCAATCAGGTGCCGGTCCAGATACTATACGGTTTAAGACATTTATTTCTCAAAAAGATTTACATAAATCACTTACTGAGAAAACAATATTTATCTTAAAGCTAAATGGGAGAGGGTAGAATGCAAAAACTGGTGGAAGAGTTAAGAACAAAGGCGCTCGGTAACACCAAGCGCAATGCAACAATGTAATGTTGTGCATAGGGACCAGTGAAACCGAACTACCCGGTGCGTTCACTGGTTAACTTACATATGATTTGTGTGTATTCATTAAATGCATATTTTGTGAAAAAGCCTTTGAAGACGTTTTTATTTTGGTTTTTAACGTTTTTATGTTATACATTTTTGTACATTTATATATTTTTTATTTTTATTTTTTTTAAAGTATTTTAATTATTTAATGTTATTATTATTTGACTTATTTCTATCCAGTAATAATGTCAATATTTCTGTACCCATCCTTTTCTATGTATATGAATGAAGGATGAGCAAGATGAGCAGAGAAATAATGTCATTATTACTGACAGTGTCTGGAAAAGCTGTCCACCCGTCACCAAACCTCCTGTTTGGTGACGGGTAAGCCGGTAGCCAGTGCTGCGGCTTAGGAGTGAGTGACTCAGAAGAAATTTGGCACAATACGTCGTCCCAGCTCCAATGGCAATTTGGATGGGTAAAAACATCCTGACCCGCCAACCACTTCAACAAGCTTTTTTGGCTTCCTCTAAGCCCACAGTTCCATGGTGGGGGTCCTGTAAGATTTTAGTGACTTTACCTACGAGGCTGGCTGAGCTGTAGACGGAGGAGTGTCTTACAGTTGATGTTATGAAGCCGACTATTTCTTAAAATGGTCTTAAATCCTTATGCGCCCACCGGTATGGTCTTAAATTTGGTATTTTCTTACTAAACGGGTCTTATAGCTTCTGTAAAAATTTCGAGCAGTAAGCTCAAAAATAAATTAAGGCTCAACAAATTGCGATGTCAACTGGTCTTAAAACCTTATACGCCCACCGTAATGGCCTTAAATTTGGTAAGTATGTAGATTTTGTGGGTGGTTAAGTAAGTGGGCTTCGCCGTGTGTCAAAATTTAAGCGTAACGATAAATTAACGTATTTTTTTTGTATTTTCAACTTGACGCCACACATACTAGCGCCCATATACGACCTTTATGTTTTCAATATCTCCGTGATGATTTTAGATTTTTGATAAATTTACAGTATAGCCGGCACCAGTATCTATAATGTTTAAGTAGTGAAGTATCAGATGTCAAACAATCCTTTAAGGCACTGACTACCAGGCTACCGATAGTAATGATGGAGGCGACCTCTAGTAATTGCCCCCACGAAACTTTTGCGCAAAGTTGATTTCTGACTATTCAAACTAGGTAAGATGCCTACTAGAAGTAATTATAAAATTGATATGATTTTAAGACATTTTCACTGAGAACACATTAATATTTATAATTTTTATGATTTTTAATTGTAGGTATTTATTAAAAATATATAACTGTTAAAATATAATATGATTGGCATTACCTATTTAACCTAAAGTTTAATTAACATGCCATAAAAGAAATGTCGATATCTGGCCGAGGAACGAATGGATAAACATCAAAAAGTGCGATGAGTTGTAGGTGTTCTTCCACCCTGCTGTTGGGAATATCTCTACAGTACCCTGCATTCACTGTGCTCTGCATTATTTTGTGTAATTTGGATGCTATGTTAGAGTAGATTTCCTCAGATTAAGCAAGCCACTAGCAATAAATCTCCTACAACGCCTTGACTGTATGCGGCTGTATAGCCATTCCCCGTGTACATGTGAATGTGGAATACTACATGCGAAGACACACTGGCGGCTTCTCACCTCACCGGATCCAATAAACATACAGATGCGGTGGCGAAAGCAGCTGAAAAACTGAACACCCTTAAAAAAATCGATGTTTAAAGAAACAAGTATGTATAGTTTAAAGTGCCATGTGTAACCATATCAATATATTCAATGATCATCAAATTCTATGTTTTTAATTTTAGTTGGTATTTCCACCTCTTTCATTACGTGACATTCACGGTGTGTAAAAAGGAGACGGATATATTTCGTCTGATTTGTCATCAACTGTAACAAATAATCTGGTTGAAGCAATTGACATATGCCATAAAAACGAATTTAAATTCAATGTAGAACGTTGCAGGAGTTCTATCTCACTCGCGCTTAAGACGAGAGAGTGAAATGCACTAGAAACAAATTAAATGTAAAAGAAATGTGAATTGAAATGTTCGTCACGAACACGGTGTCTCATCACAAAGGGTTGGCACATGTACGTATTTTGAATTTGCCGCGCTTTTCTACAGAAAAAATGGTTTGCCGGACTATAATTAAATAGCGGCATGAAAAATACACCTTATGTCTAAATTTTATTTTATTCGTCTTATAGTTTCCGAGTAAAATGGCTGTGACATACGGACAGACGGACTGACGGACAGACAGACGGACTTGACGAAACTATAAGGGTACCGTTTATGCCATTTTGGCTAGGGAACCCTTAAAAGTACTAAAATCGGTCCGATAGAGAGCATAATAGTGGGGGGCGGTGCCTCACTCGCACTCGTTACAAAATTGTCACATTTGACACATATTCACATTTTGATTGTCTGATGACGTCATTACCTCCTTAGTCAAAACGAGACACTCCCTTAGATAAGCTTCTCTGTCGGCCTCACTTTGTGACCGAAGAATGAGATCCACTTCATATACATCCATGGTTCGATACCTACATACACCTACTAAAAAAAAACACCAAACTCTCTGCCATGGGATTCCCAATGTCCTGTCAACATATCTAAAATGGTGGCCATAGCCATAGACAAAACGCTCTAGCGCGAGACCTACTGACAGCTTGACAGTTAGGTGTATTACTCTATCACCTAGTGAGACAAGTGTGAGAGTAACGTCTCGCAGTTTGGCATCTCGAATCGGGGCCCCTTTTACCTACACTTTACTTTTTTTTGTGTCCTGACTAGCATCCTAAGTAGGATCCTTACTTTTTCCAATAAATAAATAAATACTATAGGTCAATCTAACACAAATCGACCTACGGCCCACGGTAAGCTCAATAAGGCTTGTGTAATAGTAAGTTTACTTGCTAAATGCGGTTAGACTTTACTAAATTTATAAACTAAATCATTTAGGAAGCTAACTAGGACAAGTGTAACAGGGCTTTAAGCATGTGACAGCCTCTAAGCTTTTAGAAGCTCGGAAACGGATATTGAAGTATAGACATAGATAAACTTTATTTAGGTCCGCGTCAGTGGCGTAACTTAAGCATAGTGCCCCATGGCAAATTCATCGTATGGGGCCCTTTTTACAGAAAATGTTGGACACTTAGGACCCTCCTTTAGTCGTGGTGTCTCAGACCGGGGGCCCCCCTTAGGCTGGGGGCCCGTGGCAATTTGCCAGCTCTGCCACCCTATAGTTCCACCACCGATTTAGGTTGAGGTTTGCTACCACGTACAGTACACGAGCAGAACGGAGAGGTAGATACCTAAATATTTTTTCAGAAATCCTTATTTGCCCATACCTAGGCCTAGTGCCGAATGCCGCTTATGATCAGGATTTTCTTTGTATGGGCTAGAAGCCCCTACAAAAGTCCCAGGACTGAAAGGCCTCCTTCCTTCAGTTCCTTGTGGTGCTGGTATTAGGCAGGTTGGGTTTCCAAACGGGTCCTTAAAAATTTGACGACTCGGCAACCGTTTTTCACTTACGTAAATAAGTAATAGGCGTTGCTACGTGTTAATCCGCCCTATCGAGCACAAAAATCATGACATGATCTGAGTCAACACGTGAAGCTGTGATATTTTTAAAACTGATTGAAATTTGATCGGAATCTGCTTTCAACGCGAGAAATTTAATTAAAGCTTGGCTTTCGAGATATCCGTGTCAGCTGGAAATTAAATTCCAAACCTTGAACAGAATCGTATTAATTTATCTAATCTTTCAGCGCAGAAGATGGCGGAAAAATATGGAATTTTCTGAAGCTCACAGAGCCGCAGTTGTCTGTTTTTTTATTATTGTAATATTTGATTTAAACAAAATTGAGGGGAACTCGAAGAGTCACAACTGACCCTTCAAAGAGCTGCATGCGGCTGGCGAGCCGCGGTATGCCGACCCTTGGTATATTATATGTACAAACATATTTGACCAAGTAGACACCACCGACGACATATGGATCATATGAATGGATGATACTTTATGCTTCTGGTGATTTACAATAGTGTCTATTAGGATGGGGTTCTGGCTTCTGAGCGATAATTTGTATGATAATTTTTATCAGTATTTTCATTTGACTCAGATTTCTAGTATATTTTCCTCAACGAAGGCCGCAAAAGTATGTGACACTGAGCGTGTCACATATTTTTGCAATCTTCGTTGAGGATGATACTAATATTGCTGGTGACTCTGCCAAAGTCACTAATAGCATTTGTTGTCGTTGTCACTGATGCAAATAGTTTATGGAAATTAAAATAGGATAGGTTCAATGAAACACCTAAATTTCAAACCTTCCTATCTTTCCGTTGTTTTCAAAGTTTCGAGTGTGACATTTGGTACGAAGATAAATAATTTTGTTGGCTACTTAATGGCATACCAAGGTTTCTCTTAACTTATTCAGTTTCTGTATTATATACATTAAAAAAAGTATCAGAGGCTACATATTATATAGAAGGCCACAATCTTAGTACTTTTTGCGGCTCCAAGTCTGAAGTGCCATCTGAACGAGACCAGCCGTATAATGTAGGGCAGAGTACTCTCAGCCCCTTAGCGTCAGCTAGTAAATTACTACTGCCGTTACTATTATTACGGTATTACTTACTACGGAAAATGTGGGTTGGTCTCGTTTAGATGGCGCTATGGCGGATCTAAAAGTTCTTAGACTGTGGCTGTCTATATATATACATACGTATAGTCTATCTCTGCTAGTATGGACGAATTTATATCAGCGTCGCATGTGGTTCTATTTCCGTAGCGACAATTTTAATCCCAAACCTACAAGACTGATTGATTGTAAGTAAGGGATTAGTTTGTTTTATGGACCTGAAGGTGTTAGAAACGACGCTTCTGTAAGCCCGTATGGTTTAATAGGTATGCTGAGAAATACAAAAATGTTAATAGTGAATTAGATTGAAATTCAACTGAAGAACAAATCAAATTATTTTAATATATATTTTCAGCCCTGGGAATCGGAGGATTTTTGGTCACTTTTTCCTTTGTATATGATACTCGTATCGTATATAAGGTGATAATTAAATTACTTACACGAGCAGTGATAATTAACAAACAGGGGGAGAGATTAACAATTCGAAATATAATATGCCGCTAATAGTAGCGTTAAAAGCATCGTGCCGGTAGGGCACTAAAATAAAGCGAGAACGCTGCGACGCGAAGCGACTGTAGACAGCGAGAGTGAGCGAGACGTCCAGCTTTAAGAGTTCAGACTCAAACAGAACGTTACTACTTAAATTTACGTTACTACCATGTACCATGACATAAACCCAAAATTGAAAATATTGATTGTTTGTTTTTGTTGACAGAGGCGTTTGAGATGACCATCAAAGTGTTCAACCGGCTCGACATCGTGATCAACAACGCTGGTGTTATGAACGACCGGTTTTGGGAGCTGGAGGTCGACGTTAACCTGGTAAGTTGGAAATTTGACCTTTAATTCTAGTTGATAGCTTGGATTGGTATGGAACACATTTACAAAGGATGTTAGAGGTGACGATCAAAGTATAAATAAAGTGTTCAACCGGCTGAACATCCGGATCAGCAATGTTGGAGTCATGAACGACGGGTTTTGGGAGCTGAGGTCGACGTTAACCTGGTAAGTTGGAAATTAGACCTTCGACCTTAGAAGATAAAGTTGGGATTGGTTTGGCACACAATTGCAAGGGTGTTAGAAAATGATCAAAGTGATCAATCGGTTGGACATCGTGATCAACTACGCTGTAGTCTTAAACGACCGGTTTTGGGCCCTTCGTACTTCGTACATTGGAAATAAGACCCTTCACCGTTGTTAATAGAGTTGTTGGATGACACAGCTACATTGCTACAGGTGTAAGTCCGCTTTTCACATTATCCGATCCGATATCGGATAGGAACACGAAGAAGAAATTTTTTAAATGAATTTCTATATTTTTTCTAAAAATAAACCAAATGCCCATTGCTCAAAGGAAAGCACTAACGCAAAAAAAGGCGGACTTAATGCCATAGGGCAGGGGTCGGCAAAGCGCGGCTCGCGAGCCGCATGCGGCTCTTTGAAGGGTCAGTTGTGGCTCTTCAAGCCCCCACATTTTTTTTAAATTCAAACATTACAATTAAAAACAGAAAACTGCGCCGGCTTTATAAGCTTCCAAAAATTCCATATTTTCCGCCATCAGGCTCTTTGTCAAAAAAGTTTGCCGACTCCTGCCATAGGGTACTCTCTAGCAGCTTATTTTTTCCTTGGGCAATTCGACATCCGATATCGGATCGGACAGTGTGAAAACGCTAAACTAACTGGGTGTTCTTAGTGAAGAAATGTGAACCTCATACTTATTTGTAGTTTTACAATTTTAAATACAATTTTTCAATAGCGAGATATACTATTATCTCTTCTGTGACCGGGATTCCGATATTTGTCCTTTTCAATACCGGTATCGAATATCGTAAAAATCGGTCATGAGATTCCGGTATTCATGCCCTACCAATCAATAGGTAGGTATTATAAATGCCAAAGTAGGTAACTGTATGTCTGCCTTTCTGTTACGTGCTTAGATAGGTACGTGTTACCATTTCACGTTAAACAAACCACTGAGTAGATTTGTTTCTATGATAATTTTTAAGAAAAAAAAACCGACTTCAATGGGGGTAGCCGGTGAAGGATTATTGTAGATAGATGGTGCACTTAGATTCCATACAATGAAATAACTTGCTTAAAAAACGCAGCGGAGAGGACCAATCGCCAAACGTGAACTATGCGTCGTTGAAGAGTTCCGTTCTGATTATCATCAACAGTTCCACTTCATCAAATGTCACTCTTTTGAATGAAAATGCTTGATTTGTTGATAAAAATACAAAAGTCACTTTATGTATGCCTTTAAGATTTGAGGAATTCCCTCGATTCCTCGTGGAACTCATCATCAGAACTTGAGCTTGACGAAAATTGGTCCTGACAATCTAACTTGCTTAACAAACATAGCGAAGAGGAAGAATCGCCAAACATGAACTATGCGTCGTTGAAGAGTTCCGTTCTGTTCATCATCAGCAGTTCCACTTCATCAAATGTCACTCTTTTGAATGAAAATGCTTGATTTGTTGATAAAAATACAAAAGTCACTATGTGTAAGCCCTTAAGATTTGAGGAGTTCCCTCGATTCTTCATGGATCCCATCATCAGAACTTGAGCTGGACGAACATTTGTTCTGACAATTAAACTTGCTAAACAAACACAGCGAAGAGGACGAATCGCCAAACGTGAACTATGCGTCGTTGAAGAGTTCCGTTCTGATCATCATCAGCAGTTCTACTTCATCCAATGTCACTGTTTTGAATGAAAATGATGGTTTTGTTGATAAAAATATAAAAATCACTATATGTATGCCTTTAAGATTTGAGGAGTTCCCTCGATTCCTCATGGATCCCATCATCAGAACTGCGTTTTGACAAAAACGGGACCAATCTGTATATATATACTTACAATCAAAAAAAGAATTTTCAAAATCGGTTCAGACATGACGGAGTTATGGAGTAACAAACATAAAAAAAAAAAAACAAAAAAAAAAAAAAAAAAAAAAACATACACGCCGAATTGAGAACCTCCTCTTTTCAAATCTTGAAGTCGGTTAAAAATAGGTAGGTGGAGATATGTAGTTTGTTTGAGTTACGGAGAAAAAGTTTTTATCACGGAAAGTAGCGGGCAGAAACTAAGTATCTATAATATATCCTAAAAACCGGCCAAGTGCGTGTCGGATCACGCATAGGAGGGTTCCGTACCTTCAATGGAATAAGAACCAAACTAATACCAAAAGGTCGTATCTGATGTCTATGGAAGAAGGTTTTTGAAGATAACTCAAAAATGGCTGAACCGATAATGTTCAAAACAATTTTCGTAGAAAGTATATGATAAGGCGCATCTCGTAAATTTTTTTCATATTTTTGGACTTACAGTTCAAAAGTTACAGGGGGGGGAGACACAAATTTTCTGACTTTCAAAGCGATTATTTCAGAAAATATTCACTTAATCACAAAATGGGCAAAGAAACCTCAATGTTATTTTTAAAGACCTATCGATTGATGTGTCACATGTTGATATTTTGTTAAAAAAAATTCAAATTTAGTTACATCTATGGAGCGCCCCCCTAAAAAATATTTTTTTTCAAATTTAACTACATAACTAAGTAGCGGCATACAAAATTCACCTCATGTGTAAATTTTATTCAGATACGTCGTATAATTTCCAAGTAAAATGGCTGTGACATACGGACGGACAGACAGACAGACAGACAGACATGACGAATCCATAAGGGTTCCGTTTTTTGCCATTTGGCTACGGAACCCTAAAAATGATGTTTTGAGAGCTGGTAGATTGACAACTTGGTACTTATTGAAAACCGGTTTTCAGTTGCTCGACTTGCTCGCAATATTTTTGAAAAAAACTATTGCATTGACACCCAGCAGGGTCAGCATTTTACCCCATTTATCACTCCATTTTGCTAACTTTAAAATTCAATATCAACATTTTCAGAATGGTGTCATCCGTGGCACCCTACTGGCCTACCGGTTTATGGGCAAGGACCGCGGCGGGCAGGGCGGCATCATCGTCAACACGGCCTCTACCGCGTTCACGAGGCCCCAAGTGTCTACCCCCATCTATACTGCGACCAACTACGCCGTAGTTGGGCTTACTAGGGCTTACGGGGTAAGTTATAAATAACGCCACGCTTTAGATAAAATCACGAGACACCGGAGACTTGACGGTACCAATCGTGAACACGGCGTCTACTGCGTTCACGAGGCTCCAAATGTCTACCCCCATCTATACTGTACTGCGACCAACTACGCCGCTTACTACGGCTTACGGGGTAAGTTATTAATATCGCCACGCTTTAAATAAAATCACGAGACACCGGAGACTGTACGGTACCAATCGTGAACACGGCGTCTACTGCGTTCACGAGGCGTCAAGTTTGTACCCCCATCTATACTGCGACCAACTACGTCGTAGTTGGGCTTACTAGGGCTAGACAGGCCGACAACATCGAGAACACGGCCTCTACTGTGTTCACGAGTCCCCAATTGTTTCTACCCCATCTATACGTCGTAGTTGGGCTTAACTAGGGCTAGACAGGTCGGCACATCGTGAACACGTTGCGTTCACGAGGCCCAAAGTTCTACACACCATCTTTTTTATACTGCTGCCAACTACTCAGTCTTAAGGCTTATGGGGCAAAAATATCGCCACAAATGTTTAACGCACTCGTAGCCCAGTTTGTAGTGACTCTGCCTTACGAAGCAGGAGGTCCCGGGTTCGAATCCTGGTAAGGGTATTTATTTGTGTGTTTATCACAGATATTTGTTAAGCCTTATTGAGCTTACTGTGGGACTAGGTCGGTTTGCGTAAGATTGTCCTATAATAAAAAAAAAATGTTTTTGATATACGATGTTCAAAGTCTTTCACTAGGCCGATATTTTTCTTTATTGGATTTTTTTTAGTTTCCTTAGCAAACGGTTCTGCCGAATACAAAATTAATACCATACCTATAATATTTTAAATACCCTTTCAGGACCAGTACCACGTGGGGCTGACAGGCGTCAGAAGCCTGGTGTTATGCCCCGGGCTCACGGACACTGGTCTGGTCAAGGAGATTCGTAAGCAGCTCATGTCTTCCGAATATGAGGCCGCCTGGCAACGGGACAATGCCAACGCTAAGACACAGAGGTACGTAAGTCACATTGTACAGTCGACGTCATAGATATGTATACACTTTTACACCCTATTACAAAGTTTTATATCTTTGACGACGACTGTACCATAAGTAAAACCTGGTATATCCTGTAACAGGGGGCTAGAAACCTAGTGGGCCGCGAACGTCGAAATTTCCTTATCTTCTTCTCTATCGAACTAAATATGAGCGAAAGAGATGCAGATAACGAAATTTCAATTTTCGAAGTAGCTGATGCCTTCTGAGGAAGACCGCCTGACAGCGCGACAACGCCAACGTGCAGATGTACAGTCGCCATCAGATATATCGGAGCGGCCAAGATGGTCACAAATATCTGAACAACGCCTCTATTGTCAAGGCGACAAAGTGCATGTTCAGATATATTTGAGTACCTACCGTGGCCGCTCCGATATATTTGATGACGACTGTACGTAGAAAAGATACCATGTAAGCGAGCAACATACAGACGTGTATGTGAAAAAGGGAGCATATTTAGATATTTTGACCTTGGGCGCGTCAATTTACGTGAAATGGACTGACTGAAATGAAAAGTAGCGTGTTTAACTCGGATGAAAATTAGAGTGATATCGCATCGGAAATATGCGCTTAGCATCCTTTGCTTAATAATCTACTGTTACATTCGAATCGTCACTATAACAGGGGCCTATTTCTCGAATGGTATTATGGTGCTTCCACACCAGCTGTTATAATTTTATAAATGTTATATAACAGAACAGAGTGTAACAAGGATAAGGCTAAGTAGCACTATGTTGTTAAAGATAGTTGCTGTTATATAACAGCTAGTGTGGGAACACCATTACACTAATATTATGTGTTGACATGGAAACCCATATGATGTGACAGCTACTTTAGGTACTAATATTATTATGGCCTGTTTCACAATCTTCAGTTAAAGCATATCTGTCAGATAAATGTTTGCTGTCCTTTTCTTTTATATGACTGGAGAAAAGGATAGCAATAATTTTAACTGGCAGATAAGTTTATCTGGAGATTGTGAAACAGGCCCTTAGTCTAATATCGTTCGAGAAATGGGCCCGGTGTGTTATACTAACGGAAATTTCGACTCGCTCTGTGTAAAATTCATTCTCGATTATTAATTTATTACTGTGGCATAAAATGTGCAAATAGTAATTCATTTCATTTCATTTACAGTTCAGAGCACGTAGGACGGGCTCTAGTGGAGATCCTCACCAAAGGGCAGAGCGGCTCTGTCTGGATCGTGGAAAACGGCCAACCCGCACGCGAGTGGCGTGGCTAAGAAACTCGAAGGCCTTGTTGATTGGTCTACTATCAAGCTATAATGATTGGAGATCGAGCATAGGCATCAGAACACAAGCTATTTTTTCATCAGCAGTCCTAGTCACGCCCCAACTCTCTGATTGGCCCTTTCAAAAGCCAAACAGAATGTTAAGTACAGCCGCCATCAAATATATCGGAACTGCCAGGGTACTCATAAATATCTGAACATGGACTTTATCGCCTTGACAATAGAGGCGTTGTTCAGATATTTGGCCTTGGCCGCTCCGATATATCTGATGGCGGCTGTACCTACTGAAAAAAGCTGCTTTTTACTTTCCAACACATAATATGCAGATCCAGAAAGACTGGCCATTATATACGTGATTCATGTAAGTGGTAGCGCCAACCAATATGTTACGTACAACTGCATTGTCGGTATGCGTGTGATTTTAGTGGTAACAAATGGAAAAGTAACCCATTTGAAACTCACGCATTGATAAAAGTGGCTGTGTTGGAAAACATACGGTGATAAGTGATAACAAAACTTATATTCTGATATCTATGGTTCGGTAAGAAAGCCAAAGTATTTCTAGTCCAATAATACTTTTTTCGATCACCTTATGTTATGAGGAAGCGCAAGATATTTATCAAGCTTTACCCTGAGAATATATCGCCATCTTAAGACGATAAGAGGCGAGAAAGGAATTCTCCTATATAAATTAGGTATAATAAAATAATTTAGAACAAGAATTTGAATGACTGTTTTGTGTAGGTGACCTACCTCCATCCTATCTATACATATTATGCTCTTTTTTACCCAAATTGTCAAGAAATAGAATCCGTTGCATTGGGATAACTTCGAGGATGGGATAAATTAGAAAAACAAAGCTCACACTAAAAATACTTCATAATCTAGCGATACTTACATAGACAAGGGCGATTCGACCTTTTAAAGTTGTTTACTCTGTACCCGTTGTCCAAGGGACATCTTCATCCCGTTTCATAGTTAATGTTTGGTTGTCCAAGGGACGTAACCATAGCAACGAGGGGCAAAAGTAGATTGACTCACGTAAACACCTTGATAAGCGTGGATAGAACTGTTGGCAGTAGAGAAGCAAGTTAGCGTGTTAGGTTGACATATATGTTAAGTCTATCTTGAACCTCATCGCCGAACATACGTATTTTTAATATTAGCTTTTTTACCCTATTTTCGAAGTTACCTTAACTTATAAACTTGCTTATTGATTTTATAACAAAGATGAAATGATCAATTTCCTTGAGTCATTGTTTTCTAAAGTTTCTACTTTAGAAATCTTTTTAAGATGATTTTTCAATCAGATATGTTTGGAGTGATTGCGTTTTATACTCGATGCTTATGGATTTACTTATGACTACATATAAACTCCAATATCAAACTAACGAACACAATATGAATACGATGTGGTTGTGTAAATATTCAGTTCTTTAGTATTACAAGTGTTTGATTAAGAAGCTGCATTTATATTTTATAAAATACATTTTACAAAAATATAGATATGTAAGCTAATAATAATGTTAGACAATGTATTGTGTACCTATAATGTCGAATTGTATACCTAAGGTCCTGTATAATGTAAGTATGTAATATAAGCGCATACTTTGTTATTGGCTTGCGTAAGTTACGATGTCAGACATTTTGTTGTTGTGCAAGTGGTATAGATCGTTCATGTCACTGAGACGAATAACTTATTATTACGACGTTAAGAGTCTAATAGGCATGATGACACATGTTGAATTTTGTAATAAAATTAAGTTAAATGGATGCAAAATAATGATAAAGTGAAATTAAAAAAAAAAATTGAAACAGTTCAAAGATATTCAAAATTGTCAAAATAACAATTTCATAATTTTTCCATACTGTAAACAGGGCGACTATGCAACCGTGACGTCACTGTTGTTGTTAGCATTTTGTTAGAAGCGTTTTGAGAAACAAAAGCGAGTGCCAGATTTTGAACCTCATTCTTGATTTTGGTGTTGCTTTAACGCAATTGGCCCCATACGGACATTTGATCCTTACAACAAAATTAATCGATTGATACCATACATGAAAAAAATTCATCATGCCTATTTCGGTAGATATTTCGTGAAATGAAATATCTATAACAATTTCCATGGAAATACTGGTATTATTTGTAAGTTCTCAACAGTTTTTTACAAGTTTGTTGCCGAGATTTTTTGATTTGCAATAAAAGAGAAAAGGTACAATTTTCTGTTTGATTTTTCCCTCAACAATTCATAAAAACCATATTGAAGTTTGTAGTAAATGTATATTTCATATTAATACAATCACCAGGTACAGTTTTTGAGTTACAGATTTTTACAAATAGTTTATAATAATGTTGATTGTCAACTTTTGCAAAATAACTTTTGTAGGACCAATTAACAAAATCACCAATTTAACACGAAATGAAACTGTCCTATTCAACTTGATTTAATGAGTATAAGAATCTGCAGTAAAACTTGACGTACAGCACAGACGAGGCGACGCTTCGTTACATTTACTATGTCTGGTAAGTGGCGGCGCCGCCGCAGACAGCAGACCTACTATCACATTTTATTTACTCTATCACTAACAATAAAACAGTCAATAAAACACTAAGTCATCCAATTATTTTCATACATTTAGAGCTCTAATTTTACCATCCTCATAGTCAATTTGATTTTACACCTATGATTTTACGGTAAGTATAGGGAACAAACCCAGAATTGGTAATAATTGAGATTTGTAAGGTTAGAAATAAAGTTGTGTCCTTAAGTATGGTACACCATATTGCACTATTACAAAAAATTAAACTGTAAAAAAAGCGTTTTTATTTTTTTGCTGTTTTTTTTTAAATATAGAATTTTACTTGGTATCCGGCCCTTACCAATTTTGGCAACTCCGCAAGAGCCGGCTTTAATTCTGGCGAAATTCGCCGATCCACTTTGAGAATGGTAAAATTGAACCCTTCACAATTTTCTAACATGTTATCACTAACACATAAGTAGGGCTGCTGTATCTAGTCATTGCCATTTTAAAAATTAGTGGAAGTGCAATGACCTTCGAAAACAATAAAACACATATTTATCTAAGTTTTACAACTTTAGGCACAAACTGCGCGCAAACGAAGCTCGAGGAAAATATATATTTTAATTGGGCATGTTTATAAATAAAGTCTTCAATTATACTATGTCGGCTTCAAAACTACATAGCCTCGATATAATGTACAGGAAGGCGTCAGTCGCCTCACAAACACTTGACACAGCTCATCGGTGAACTTGTAATACATGCAATTTGTTTATAGATGCCAACAATGCCCATGTTCCACTCCACTCGTATACTTACAACATACCGCGCCGCGCGCCTGGACAATTTGTTCGATCTCATACGTACGGGAATTTCCATCATACTCCTTCCATTATTGGATACAACACTATCACACCAAAGCAATGTCCTTCAACTGAATTCCATCCGATAAGTTCCCGCAGCAATATTTATTAACCTTTCTATCAATTTACATCTATAAAACACTTTAATCACCGACACACTTTTCCGTTACTTTTCCATTTGTGATTAGTCCTCGCGACAATAAATAAAGATTCCATATTCGATTCACTTTCCGTGCAGCTCCTACTTGGCTGTGGACAAAACAAAACACAGTTAATACGATCCGAATAAAAGCTCCATAAGAGTCCGTTTTGTTATCTCAGGCATTTTTAAAATAGGTTGTGAGTAGTAGTAACTAGTAAAAAGGCAAAATGGAGTTTTCAGTAATTTCACGAAAACTAGTTGCATAAAATAAGATTATTTTTGTGTTACTACCTACAGTACCTATACATAGTAGATTAATTAAATTTTCCTCGAAGCTATGGCGTAATAGAACCCTTTTTCCATGATGGCACGTTTAATGAGGCGATTGGCAAGCATAGAAATTTGATGATCATCTAATTAATTATTTCAAGCCTTTGGTATATTGTAGTGTCAGAGTACACGAATTTTGATTTACGGATTGTTGATGCCCAGGCTCCTGCGTGATTACTAAGTTTTATAACGGGCGCCCTATGCACGCCCCCTTCCCGCTCCCCCCTCAGTCCCCTTAGTCTTCGTGCCTTCATCATGTGAAGCTTTCGGGCATGTGAAGCATGTGAAGGAGTATTTATCTATCCTAAATAGGAAAAATCAAAAAATCTCAAATGAGTGTCCCACTGCTGGGCAAAGGCCCCTCCCCTGGGTCTCAATGATTGTTGATTTTCTTCCTTCCTGATTCTGATATTTATTAACTTGTGTAAGTTAATAAGTATCGTCGTAAGTTAATAAAAATCGTACTATAGGTACCTATCCCAAGTAACAAAAGCTTCTATAACTAAGGCCTTTTATCACCAAACTGTGATATAGTAGGCAGAATGGTAACCATTGTGACTGCTTGTACCATTAAGGTTTTTAATAGAGCGTTTTGGTTCTATAAATTAAAGAGCATTTCAGTTCTATAATTCAGCTCTTAGAACGCTTAAAGGACTATAAAAAAGAATGTTTAAAGTGTTGCACTGTAATAGATTTTCAAAAAGCGATTATAGTACTATTTAATACTATAGACACTTTTCTGACACTTTTATGTACCTATTATGCACTAATAATGCGTCGAATTAACTTTTATAGTACTAGTATTGTAGCAGTATCGTAAACACTATTACATGACAATTCTGCACTATAAAAGGACTTTGCACGACCATTACGTAATGTTTTAGCTTTTTAAATGCTCCCTCAACATCGCTATGGGGCTAACCAAATCCATTAAAATATGGCTGCCGATTTCTGAAAGTGATAGCACATTAGCAGTACGACTGGAGCCCATGTGTACTATAGCAGCCACAGTCAGTCCTGATTTTATTTATTTAAATTTAATTAAAACAGTAAAAATATGAAGGCGCATTGTCAAATTTATAATCAGCATAATGATTTTATCAATACAATTATTTTCGCAAGTGAAAGTACCAGCAGAGCTAAGGTTCACGAAGGTTTTTTAGTATGTACATTTATAAGTCGCTTTAAGGGACAATGGCGAATGACTTACAGATTTATGTTTAATTTCTTGTGAAACCTCACGACGATGACAGCACATAACACGATTCTTTTGGTGATAAAAAAATTCACTGGATTCGGTTACGGTGCAAAATAGCACTATAAACATGTTTTGGTTACTTTTATAGTTCCAAATTGTGACATAAACGTTACAGACATTTCAATCATAGAGCTGATTTATCACCGTGAGAGCCTTTATGTAATGTTTATAGAATAAATCAGTGATAAAACTAGGGCCTATTTGGGGTTAGGTAAAGGTTTACAACACCATTATAGTGCTAATCATAAATACTAATTAGCACGTTCTAAAATGTTCTCAGAACTTTTATAGTACCAAATTTTGTTACTTGGGATAGTACGATTTTTTTAAGATGTCGGTAGAATTCCTTAGTAAGATTCCGACATCTTAAAAAATTACCACTATAACAACATTGTTTACCGTTGGATTTTTAAGCATGCTGTGTCTGCTATTTTAGGGTGCACACATATGTTATCAAATTTTAAGCTTGTTTCTATTTGCTGTAATGTAGTGTGACATTCAGTTTGTAGAGCATTAATAATAATAAAAAAATAAAACAAATTGCGCTCTTTCCGGCCAGTTGTTAAGAAAAGTGTCAAAAGTCATCCCACTGTGAGTGTGTAAGCACTCTAAGCTTAGTTATATCTCTATGCTAGTGGCAAACATAGCTTAGACGGTACATACCGGCAGCAGCGGTGGGCGCGGGCTGCTGCGGCTGCGAGTTCTGGTTGCGCGGGCGCTGCGCGTGGCTCGGCGGCTGGTGGTTCTGGTGGTTCTGATGGTTCTGGTGGTTCTGGTGCGGCCGGCCGCGTCCGCCG
Source organism: Pammene aurita (assembly GCA_947086415.1). Lineage (NCBI taxonomy): Eukaryota > Metazoa > Arthropoda > Insecta > Lepidoptera > Tortricidae > Pammene > Pammene aurita. Next base: position 26,029,781 of record OX352303.1, on the reverse strand, counting down.
CGCATCGGTCGCCAGCTGGGGAAATACGACATGCTGCATGTTACTTATAGTCTACTGTTCGCGAGTACTCGAAAGCGTTAATTGGAAGGTTATATACCTAAGTGGATTCACTATAATATATAGTCAAGGAGTTTCGCAATTATTATAACGCAAAGAGCTATATCGCAACGAAGTATAGTCAGGATAAATAATGAATGTAAGACAGCCCTCACACTAGCGTGTCCCGATTGTAAGAGCGTTATCAAACTTGCGATTTGCGAGCGAGTTTTGTATGGCAGCGAACACGCCGCGAGTTCGCCGCGTACGAGTTTTGTATAGAAATCGCTTTCAAATCGCTCAAGTGTGATAAGACCCTTAGCGTGTAATCGTCGCTATGGTTGCTTGATACAACGGCAACGCCATCTGCCATAGCGCTGCTTGGACGCTGACGCTAAAGACGTGGGGTGTCTCTAAGTGTAAGGCCCTCGTGGACGCTCGCTCGGCGGGGCGTGCAGCGGGACGGCCGAGCGTGCATCGCTTTGTGCAGCGTCGACTCGGGACACCAGTATGAGTTGCCTTTGTTTAACATGCACGCCGCACGCCCCGCACCCCGCCCCGCTGCACGCCCAACTCGAGCGTCCACGAGGGCCTTATACTTAGTATTCATTTCAGTTTACGTGTAATATCGTCGCCGAACGTCTCCGAGTCCAGCTGTACCCTACATGTACTCACGGCTGCTGCTGGTGCGGGTTGTGCGGGTTATGGCGCCAGCCGCCGCGGCCGCGCCATGGCCACGCCGAACGTCTCCGAGTCCAGCTGTACCCTACATGTACTCACGGCTGCTGCTGGTGCGGGTTGTGCGGGTTATGGCGCCAGCCGCCGCGGCCGGGCCATGGCCACGCCGAACGTCTCCGAGTCCAGCTGTACCCTACATGTACTCACGGCTGCTGCTGGTGCGGGTTGTGCGGGTTATGGCGCCAGCCGCCGCGGCCGCGCCATGGCCACGCCGAACGTCTCCGAGTCCAGCTGTACCCTACATGTACTCACGGCTGCTGCTGGTGCGGGTTGTGCGGGTTATGGCGCCAGCCGCCGCGGCCGCGCCATGGCCACGCCGAACGTCTCCGAGTCCAGCTGTACCCTACATGTACTCACGGCTGCTGCTGGTGCGGGTTGTGCGGGTTATGGCGCCAGCCGCCGCGGCCGCGCCATGGCCACGCCGAACGTCTCCGAGTCCAGCTGTACCCTACATGTACTCACGGCTGCTGCTGGTGCGGGTTGTGCGGGTTATGGCGCCAGCCGCCGCGGCCGCGCCATGGCCACGCCGAACGTCTCCGAGTCCAGCTGTACCCTACATGTACTCACGGCTGCTGCTGGTGCGGGTTGTGCGGGTTATGGCGCCAGCCGCCGCGGCCGGGCCATGGCCACGCCGAACGTCTCCGAGTCCAGCTGTACCCTACATGTACTCACGGCTGCTGCTGGTGCGGGTTGTGCGGGTTATGGCGCCAGCCGCCGCGGCCGGGCCATGGCCACGCCGAACGTCTCCGAGTCCAGCTGTACCCTACATGTACTCACGGCTGCTGCTGGTGCGGTTTGTGCGGGTTATGGCGCCAGCCGCCGCGGCCGGGCCATGGCCACGCCGAACGTCTCCGAGTCCAGCTGTACCCTACATGTACTCACGGCTGCTGCTGGTGCGGGTTGTGCGGGTTATGGCGCCAGCCGCCGCGGCCGCGCCATGGCCACGCCGAACGTCTCCGAGTCCAGCTGTACCCTACATGTACTCACGGCTGCTGCTGGTGCGGGTTGTGCGGGTTATGGCGCCAGCCGCCGCGGCCGCGCCATGGCCACGCCGAACGTCTCCGAGTCCAGCTGTACCCTACATGTACTCACGGCTGCTGCTGGTGCGGGTTGTGCGGGTTATGGCGCCAGCCGCCGCGGCCGCGCCATGGCCACGCCGAACGTCTCCGAGTCCAGCTGTACCCTACATGTACTCACGGCTGCTGCTGGTGCGGGTTGTGCGGGTTATGGCGCCAGCCGCCGCGGCCGCGCCATGGCCACGCCGAACGTCTCCGAGTCCAGCTGTACCCTACATGTACTCACGGCTGCTGCTGGTGCGGGTTGTGCGGGTTATGGCGCCAGCCGCCGCGGCCGCGCCATGGCCACGCCGAACGTCTCCGAGTCCAGCTGTACCCTACATGTACTCACGGCTGCTGCTGGTGCGGGTTGTGCGGGTTATGGCGCCAGCCGCCGCGGCCGCGCCATGGCCACGCCGAACGTCTCCGAGTCCAGCTGTACCCTACATGTACTCACGGCTGCTGCTGGTGCGGGTTGTGCGGGTTATGGCGCCAGCCGCCGCGGCCGCGCCATGGCCACGCCGAACGTCTCCGAGTCCAGCTGTACCCTACATGTACTCACGGCTGCTGCTGGTGCGGGTTGTGCGGGTTATGGCGCCAGCCGCCGCGGCCGGGCCATGGCCACGCCGAACGTCTCCGAGTCCAGCTGTACCCTACATGTACTCACGGCTGCTGCTGGTGCGGGTTGTGCGGGTTATGGCGCCAGCCGCCGCGGCCGGGCCATGGCCACGCCGAACGTCTCCGAGTCCAGCTGTACCCTACATGTACTCACGGCTGCTGCTGGTGCGGTTTGTGCGGGTTATGGCGCCAGCCGCCGCGGCCGGGCCATGGCCACGCCGAACGTCTCCGAGTCCAGCTGTACCCTACATGTACTCACGGCTGCTGCTGGTGCGGGTTGTGCGGGTTATGGCGCCAGCCGCCGCGGCCGCGCCATGGCCACGCCGAACGTCTCCGAGTCCAGCTGTACCCTACATGTACTCACGGCTGCTGCTGGTGCGGGTTGTGCGGGTTATGGCGCCAGCCGCCGCGGCCGCGCCATGGCCACGCCGAACGTCTCCGAGTCCAGCTGTACCCTACATGTACTCACGGCTGCTGCTGGTGCGGGTTGTGCGGGTTATGGCGCCAGCCGCCGCGGCCGGGCCATGGCCACGCCGAACGTCTCCGAGTCCAGCTGTACCCTACATGTACTCACGGCTGCTGCTGGTGCGGGTTGTGCGGGTTATGGCGCCAGCCGCCGCGGCCGGGCCATGGCCACGCCGAACGTCTCCGAGTCCAGCTGTACCCTACATGTACTCACGGCTGCTGCTGGTGCGGGTTGTGCGGGTTATGGCGCCAGCCGCCGCGGCCGGGCCATGGCCACGCCGAACGTCTCCGAGTCCAGCTGTACCCTACATGTACTCACGGCTGCTGCTGGTGCGGGTTGTGCGGGTTATGGCGCCAGCCGCCGCGGCCGCGCCACAGGCCGCGCCGCGCCATGGCCACGCCGAACGTCTCCGAGTTCAGCTTGCGCTCCGTACGCCAGTCCGTCCGTTGGCTACGCCCCTTCGATCTACACAATAACAAAAAATAATTATATTATAAATCAGACAAAAGCTTTAAGAAAATTGTGACTGCCAAATAAAATTAGCTCGCTGACTCGAAGCTCGCCACTGACGGCGCGATGAGCGGCTACCGCTGTCATCTAAACCAGGTTCATACAACTCTTACGTTTTGATCGTGCCGCTTGAAGCGGTGGGCGCGAGCGGCAGGTCCGATCCGCAATCAAAATGTATAAACTTGTAAGCTGTGAACTTGGTTTGAGCTGGATTTACTTTACTACTACGCGGCAAACCGTTACAGAGTACGCGCAATATGTTTCGGTTAAATGTGGTTTTCCTCTATTTCTAGTTGGAATATCCATTGATGTCTTCTTCAGGTTGCCCTCACCGTCATCTCACTGTCAGCCATCATTGTTATTTAACGTACTAACCAAATTAAATAGCTCGATAGAATTTTAATCCTAATAAGCATGCAATTGGATACTAGTTTTCTACCAACTCACCTCTCAACAGCTTCGCAGGAGATGTTATCAAAGAAACTCTTTGCCTTATCATATCCTGAATATCCATCATCATCAACCTCCGGTTCCCCAGCACCCGTCTCATTCCCGGAGTCGTCCTTCTTGTCCAGCTCGCCCGCGACCTCCTGCGGAACAGTCGACGCTGATTGTAGAGATGTGTCCTGATGTGTACAATGGGAAGGTTTACAGTAACTACATGATTTGGTGTGTTGGATGATGAAAATTAAAAAGTGTTTACTAACAGTAGGGGCAAATTTCATAAGGTTTGGTATCTACAGCCTTGGCCAGAAGTGTTGAGCATAGCTCTTTTTTGTTTACAATTTTGATGTTAAGTATTAATTCCCTATCATAACAATGTACGATGACGTAAAATGTTATATTTTACTGATATATTTAGAAAACTTCACTTAATAATGCTTTCAAGGTACATACATACCTATAAAATATGAAAAGTGGAGGTCCCAAAAATGCGAATTTAGGTCGGTGCGAAAAATTGCAAATATTTAATTGATAAAATTAATTCAAACTTCAAAAAAGATAGAAACGCCGGTCTAAACTTTCGAGTTTTGTATGAAAATCGCAAGGGTGCTCAACACTTTGCACTGGCCAAGGCTGTATAAGTATGGAGTACCTGTACCTATAAACCCCTATGCCCCTACTATTAGTAAATACTTTTTATATTTATAGAGTTAACCAAAACAAAACATACATTCCCGAGACTAAACTCATGGAAGAGCGGGATCTTCTGCCCCCACTGCTAGTAAATACTTTCTGTGTTTATACAGAGATAACAAAAACAAAACATACTTTCTAGAGAGTTAAACTAAAGAATGATAATTCTAAATAAATAATATTGACTTTGCTACAAATGATAAAATAGAGTAAACAATTTCACGTCGCTCATTTTTTTTAAGTGAGACAAGTTCATGATTGTAAAGTAGATAAAAATTAAGAGTGAAACTTTAGGAAAGTATCACGTTAAGGCACATTTTAGGGTGAGGCTAGATGAGCGTAATTTTTTGAGTTGTCAGCCGCGTAATTTCTGCTACATTCGGTTTCATACAAAAGCCCTATTTTGCCACACGGCGATGTTAAATGAGTTGTCTCATTTGTATGTAGCAGAAATTACCGACCGAAATTACGTGACTCACAACTCAAAAAATTACGCTCGTCTGGCGTCACCCTTAAAGAGAAATGACGTGATAAAACAACACAGAAGTAACGCGCGAGGTTTGGATTGGATGTTACATAGTAGGGATTTTTGGAGTCACTCGAGTGTGTCAGATTAAAATATGAGTGATATCTTGCAACCCATGGAGACCTCCCTCAATCAATTTTAGCCGCCTATGTTGGTGGGTTGTTGGGCAGTTAAAAAAATAATTGTTGGATTGTGGGTTCGGTCATTTTGTTCCAAGTTGATGCTTTATTGTCCTAATACTTAATGTGACTATTATTTATTAGGATTTCTTTTATCTGATGGTTTCAGTTTTAAAAGTGAGGTTATTATGTGAAGGCCATCGTAAATTTTAATCCCATCATCCATTTTGTCAGATTATCATACTGGGTCATTGGTGACACGTGTCAGTCCTCCAGTTTCGATATCTGACAGTATAAACTTTTTTATTTTTACAATGTGATCTTCAAAATGGTCTAGGTCCTAACGATGCTCGAGTGACTGCAAATTTAGCATCAAGGGCTCCCCTACTAACTGACGTGGGTCAGACTGGCTTAGTAGTACCTTAATGTATAAATTTTGCATGTTGATTTTATGCCGACTGAATACTGTATCTCAAACTAAATTTTCTCAAACATGCAATGAAATATTCTCTTTACGTTCCTTATAATAGACTCGGAAGTATCCTTTTTCGGGCGCAGCATCTCGAGGCGGCCTGAAATGGGATTTCATACAACTTTTCAGGCCTAGGCCTGCAAAGTAACTTTTTTTAGGGTTCCGTACCTCGAAAGGAAAAAACGGAACCCTTATAGGATCACTTAGTTGTCCGTCTGTCTGTCTGTCTGTCAAGACCATTTTTCTCAGGAACGCGTGGAGGTATCAAGCTGAAATTTATATCAAATACTCAGGTCTATTGTCCCTTAGAGCTGTAAAAAAATCAAACTTAAAAGCCAACGCAATCAAAAGATACAGTCGTTTATGCTGCAAATTTTAGAGTTCGGCACTCGCAAAACCTACGGGGTACTTCCCGTGAACTCAGAAACTTGAAATTTGGCACGAAGCATCGTCATATAGCATAGACAATGGAAAAATTACAAAAAGTAGACAATTTTAGTAAAATCATACAAAAAAAAGGTTTTAAATTTTAAACTTACTACCTTTTTCCTCGTAAACGCGTGGAGTTATTAAATTGAAATTCATGTCAAATACTCAGGGCTATTTGACCTTTCAGATGTAGCAAAACCAATTTTTTATGTCAACGCAATCAAAAGAAATAGCAATTTAAGTCGCATATTTTGAAACTGAGTACTCGCAAGAAACTCAAAACCTAAAGGGTACTTCCCGTAAACTCAGAAACTTGAAACTTGGCACGAAGAAACTTCATATAGCACAGACAAAGGAAAAATTACGAGAAGTAGACATTTTAAGTAAAATCATACAAAAATTTTTTTTTTTTAAATTTTAAACTTACTACCTTTTTCCTCGTAAACGCGTAGAGGTATTAAATTGAAATTATTAATAAACATACTACAACTTTTGCTTGTTATAGGTTTGTACGGAACCCTCGGTGCGCGAGTCCGACTCGCACTTGGCCGGTTTTTTGTTTCAACATCCAACCTCATTCAGACAGCGTCAAAGATGGCGGCAGGTTTTACGAACAGCTGATTTTAACTTTTTAATTTTTACTTCATGGTCGCTTTTTAGATTGAATAAAACATTGTCACAAAACAGATTCCCGGCCTCGTATCTACTACTATTATAGTATTTATAGTACATTACATCAGAGGCCGGGAAAACACGGATTTCCGGCCAAGTAGAGATATGAGGCCGGGAATCCGTTTTGTGAATTTATAGTGCTTTTCTCAAACATGCAATGAAATAAAATAAAATAAAAAACCAAAAGGACAATGTTTTATTCAATCTAAAAAGCGACCATGAAGTAAAAATTAAAAAGTTAAAATGAGCTGTTGGTAAAACCTGCCGCCATCTTTGACGCTGTCTGAATGAGGTTGGACGTTGAAACAAAAAAAAAAGTTACTTTGCAGGCCTAGGCCTGAAAAGTTGTATGAAATCCCATTTCAGGCCGCCTCGAGATGCTGCGCCCGAAAAAGGATACTTCCGAGTCTATTATAAGGAACGTAAAGAGAATATTTCATTGCATGTTTGAGAAAATTGTATTGTAACAATATGGAAGCAGTGCAGTGCAGTGGATTGGTTACCTCCGGTTTGGCGTCGTCGGCGATCTTGGTCTTGGCGAGCTGCGTGCGCAGCTCCTGGAACTCGGTGTTGGCCTGCTCGAAGTCGTAGTCGTTGTCGAACTTGAGCGGGTTCTTGCTGCGCGGCACGAACCCGCGCCCCGTGCCGCCCGAGCCGCGCCCGCGCGCGCGCCAGCCGCCGCCGCCCCCCCCGCGCCCGTACCCGCCGCCTACGGACGGATACTGAATTACTCCTACACTGACTGATGACATAAATAACAACATGCATAATTGGGTACTTTACGGGTAAAAAAAAATATACTTCTATTTAGTCCGTCAGTTAGATTATCAAAAAATATTGGACACGTATTTTTTATTTTGTCAATCAAACAAAAATTGGTGAAGATATAGCCCGTTAAAATTCCGCGTGACGTCACATTATACTAAAAATTGTACTGAAATGTGACGACACGCGGAACTTTAACGGGCTATATCTTCTTCACCAATATTTTTTGATTGACAAAATAAAAAATACGTGTCCAATATTTTTTGATAATCTAACTTACGGACTAGATATATTTTTTTAGGAAAGTAGCCAATTGATCTGAAGACAAGTCTATAATCTATTCCCCAAAAACGCATTGGTGCCTGCACGACGTATCGGTTTGGCAGTAAAAACGTATTTCGTGTAAACAAAGCTTAACAACTAAATACATTGCTACCAACCTAACAACCTAAATAAACGCAGCGTTTTTAGGAACAAAAACTTTTAAAAACAAATTACAAAGTTAACCATGACACACTTTGCCGAATTTACGTCTCCCGCTTGTTCAAAGACGGAGAGATACAGATGTCTCCCTACTTATTTGAGTGAAAGAGACGCAGACAATCGAATTATGTTTTCAATGTTCGCTTTAACTCCATTAAAATTTTAGTTTTAATTATATTTCTTTGTATTTGAACTAGATTAAGATTTGCTAATTTAATAATAAAATAACTGCGTATGTTTGTGTATAATAAGATAACAGTGGTGTTAGTATACTTGAAATTGAAATTTATGTTGTTTTAAAGACAGAAACTTGAATTGTTGACGAAATATTCTACAATAGCCAAAGAAGTAAATGAAAATTAATTGTTTTTTACTATTTTATATTTTATCTAAAATTAAGTATGAAGTCGTAGAAAATAGTACATTATTGTCGAGGAGGTGATAGTCGGTGGTGCACACGACAACAAAGGGCATTATACGGATTTTAGTGATGATGGGATCACCTTTTGCATAGTGAGACTTTAGGACCCATAGGCCATTTTAGGAAGCAGAGCTACCTAAATTTATGGTGCGGTGGGGGTAAAAGGGGGGGGGGGGGGGGGGGGGTTAAAATTTTCGCGACACATACAGTCGTGGCCAGATAATTAAGAACAAGGTTATTTTTGCCATACAACTGCATACAAATATGACATTTTAAATTTGATAAAAATATACATTTTGATTATGCTATTTATATTTTAAAAAATACTGACGTATCCGTGGTTTAAACAAGACTCAATATGGGCCATAAACATCTTCCATAAAATTTGAACTTTAAAAAATACAGACGGTCAAATCAATACTTTTTGTAATTAGGAACGATTTTCATACATTGTTCCTAATTATAGTATGAACTTATAAAAAGTATTGATTTGACCGTCTGTATTTTTTAAAGTTCAAATTTTATGGAAGATGTTTATGGCCCATATTAAGTCTTGTTTAAACACGGATACGTCAATATTTTTTTAAATATAAATAGCATAAGCAAAATTTATATTTTTATCAAATTTAAAATGTCATATTTGTATGCAGTTGTATGGCAAAAATAATCTTGTTCTTAATTATCTGGCCACGACTGTAGATTGAAAACTATAAGTCTTAGCAACATACTTCAAAGGCAAGAATTGTAGAGAGTTTCATGAAGAATATTTCCTTTATTGAAAGTTTTGTGGTAACTTCAACAGTTTTTGCAAAAAATATATGAATCTTTCTTTGTGGGAAGTGGGGAAAACAATTGTTATATTTGTAACACATTATAGGGCAGAGTTATTCAATAAAGATTTATTTACGAGGCTTGAAAGTCTCGTATCCAGACCATAAATAAAATAAGTAAAATAATTATTTTCTGTTTTGACTAGATACTATTAAAATATTATTATTGGTATGGTATTTACCATTTATATTTGAGTTAGGTAAACACCCCGTTTCCAATAGTAGTTAAATTAGTATGTTAAAAATCTTATGTTAAACGGTTTAATTAAAAATAATGATGCAGGTAATGTACTAAAGGCTAAAATAATCGATAGGTCCTAGGTACCACTCATCACACCACTAGCGTAGCGTACCTAACCTAAGTTCATATATATTATAATGATATTAGGCGTTGTCCGTTGATAAAAGATTCAAGCGCCCCACGATTTTAGTTTTTTGTCTTTTCAATGCTCTAGCTACATGATGAGAAAAGTGGTATGATGACTGGTACCTTTTTTTTTTTTTTTTTAATACCACGACGGTGGCAAACAAGCATACGGCCCGCCTGATGGCAAGCAGCTACCGTAACCCATGGACGCCTGCAACTCCAAAGGAGTCACATGCGCGTTGCCGACCCTTTACAAAAAAGGAGGATTCACTGTGTTGACGGCTAAAGGAACAAGGAGGTCCCTCATCGTCAACACACTGGGTCCTCTTTGAGCTCTTTGGCAACCTTACTCACCAGCAGGAACACAACACTATGAGTAGGGTCTAGTGCTATTTGGCTGTGGTTTTTTGTATGGTGGAGGTACTTCCCCAGTCGGGCTCTGCTCCAGATTTGAGCGAGATGACATTCGCTGAACGTGCCCTACCACACTTAGCGAGATGCCATTCGCAGTGCCCATACCTCTCTTTTTGGCGTAGTTTAAGGACATACCCAAGTCCGGACGTAGTTTAAGGACATACCCCGGGTCCATAAACCTAAAACATACCTAGAACCTACCGAATTATTTTTATAGCTTTTTGTACATTATCTATATCATTGTTTATCTAAATATATAAAAGAAGAAACTGACTGACTGACTGACTGACAAATCAACGCACAGCCCAAACCGCTGGTTCTAGAGATTCCAAATTTGGCACGTAGGTTCCTTATAAGGTCTAGGGGTGCACTAAGAAAAGATTTTTCAAAATTCACCCCCTAAGGGGGTAAAATGGGGGTCCAAAATTTTTATGGCGAATCAAGATTTGTTAGATTATTTTATTCGAAACTTCACAGGAGTATTCCTAACGATAAAAGAGTAAACACGTGTTTTAGGTTTTTTGAAAATTCAACCCCTAAAAGGGGCGAATGTGGTCACAAAGTCTGAAAATCAACATGGGTATCGTATCCTTTTTGAGTACTTATAGTACGCGGGCGAAGCCGCGGGAAAAGGCTAGTTTTCAATAAAAGCTTTTGAATTTACCTGAACAATACTTATTTTCTTTTCAAGTTGTTATGTTACTAAAACTGTCTAAACTACGCTTACTTTATGATCCGCAATGCACTGTGTTATACTAATAAATCCGTTTCATTTTATACTTGATTGAGAGGTATGTTAAGAAATGTGTAATACGCGGCATTCTGTAGCGGCAGCTATCTTGGATTTTCGGAACGAGAACATTCGCCAAGGCACTAAAGTTACTGACATTGCCAAAAGAGTTGCGCAACTAAAGTGGGAATGGGCCAGATATATCTGCCGCAGGGACGACGACCGATGGAGCCAAAGAGTTCTGTTCTGGGGGCCTCGAATGGGAAGACGAGATGACGGGAAGCCACGAGTCAGATGGTCGGACGACATTAAAAAGACGGCAGGGCCGACCTGGCACAGAACCGCCGCGTCAAGTACAACATGCAAATCCATGAAAGAGGCATATGTCCAGCAGTGGACGCAAATATGCTGAGAAGAAGAAGAGATGAAATTCCTTTGTACCATCGTTGGCGATGCTACAAAATGCGACCATAAAAGCTGTATCAGAGAGTATGCGCTAGTAGTTCGGTCTACACAATCTCAATTCAAGCATTACAGTCGAAGAGTAGAAAAAATATATTAAAAATTAACCAACTTCACTACTTAGGCTACTCCACCTTCCTGGTAGCCTAGCAGTAATAAGGGTAACGCGAATTCCACACTAAAATTCATCCATCCGAACCATACCAAAAAAAGTTAGGGACACCCCATTTGTATTTCCTACATACCTCCAAACTGTCCAGGCTGATGATGCTGATTCTGCTGGTGATGCTGATTCTGCTGGTGGTGCTGGTTCTGCTGATGGTGCTGGTTCTGCTGATGGTGCTGGTTCTGCTGATGGTGCTGGTTCTGCTGATGGTGTTGGTTCTGCAGGTGGTGTTGGTTCTGCTGGTTCTGCGGGTGCTGGTTCTGAGGTTGGGCGGGCGCGCCGCCGCTGGGGTAGCGCTGGCGGTTGTGCGACGAGGTGCGGTTGCGGGGTTGCTGCTGCTGCTTGGGGTTGCTGCCGCGGCGGCTGTCGCGCTGCTGGCCTGAGCCGCTCGCGAGCGATCCCGCCTGGTGGACAGAGGAGTAACCTTTAACTTTTGCTACTGATATAGTTGGATGGTTTACAATGGAGACGTGTCAGAAATATTTACATACAAAAAAAGCAAATTTCAAATTTACTACTTGTACTCTGTATCTTTAGGTACTTAAATAAAAGTAAATAAGATCTACCCTCAAACAATGATATTTACTATGGATGGGTTATACTCATAATAAATGAGCAGAAAAAATACTTCCAGAGTTATTTTATAACCTAGCAACGATTCTGTTATGTTTATCTATTTTGACAATCATTATATCTTTGTCACTCTCATTGTTAGAAAATTACAGTTTGTCTCTTTCTCACGCGGGTGACGGGAGCTCATTCGCACGTCCGCATCTCACGCTGGCCGGTGCGCGACTAGCGACAGTTGTTTGAATTCACTCATATTCAGTGCTTCACTTTTGGAGCGTGCATAACCCATCTGTCATTATTATATATCATAGCTTCATAGCCCTCAAACGGCTCCTTAAGCCACAGACCCAGGCAGTCTTGTATTTGATTGGTTAACCCATAAAAGTTATAACTACCCGAAAATGTAAAAATTGGTTGTTTACTTTTATTTACCTAAAGACATAGAGTATAGGCAAGCCAATGAGGGTTTCCGCGATCGAGTTTTTCACTAGATGGCAGCACCGTGGCGACAGGTCTAACTGTCACAATCCACCAATCATGTTTAACCATATATTTTTTGATTGGTGGATTTTGACAGCTACTGCCAAAAAGACCTGTCGTCACGGTGCTGCCATCTAGTGAAAATCTCAATCGCAGAAACCCTCATTAAAATCGTGTTCTATGGACAACCTGCTACTGCTGTTTTATTTTTCCTGATTTTATTGCTCTAGCTAGTCTAATGCACTGATAGAATAGTGGAGTAACATACAACAAGCCACTTGGTCGTGAAAGGGCAAGGGATCAGGTTATTTGACCAATTTAAAATAATCGCAAAATTAACTCGTTACGCGGCATAAATCACGAAGAAAACATATACGAGAGAGCATTCATCATTCAAATCCACAAAACTTAAGACAAAATCATAACAACTGTAATTGAAACCGTTCAATGACCAAGTTCATACATTCTCAGATAATTGTGCGAACAGTTTCGCAATTTAACCACGTAATAAGGTGTTGACAATTAGTCTTAATACCCTGTATAAAGTGTGTGAACAATGCCTGTCACTAGAGACATTAAGAACCAGTACCTAAAACTTGTAATAGTTGTCAATGTATGATGGAATTGCAAAAAAAATACTGGAAGCCACAGATAAGGTAACCACTAGATAAGCCTTACAAGGCGACTTGGGGTCACCACGCGTTGGAGTAAAACGACTAATAAATTGCGCGGGCGTCAGCCGTGCCGTTCAGTTGCGACCATGTTTTAGACCTGCACGTAGTGTGCGTGTATGCAAGTTTTCAAAAGTTTTCAACTATTCAAAATTCTGGCATATTGTAGTGTAAGGTGGTGTGGCAAATGTTTTTAAACGTTAAGAATCAAAAGAGTTGGAGTTACATTCCACTTTTACTCCAAAATATTTTTTTTACTTTAATATGTTGTAGCCAGCGGAGTTAATTTTGAATTAGTCAATTGAGAAGTAGTTAGTATCAGGGATGTAACAGATGTGGTTTTATCGGAACTGAAAGCGGAATCAGGTGTTTTAAGTTTAGTTTATCGGAACCAGAACCGGAATCGGAACTGAAAACGGAAGCGGAACCAGAATCGAAGCCCGAGTGATAGCACCACGTGGCAAGCGGGGACTTGAGAAAATGACAGGTGTAAACCTGTTTGTTTTTTATGTGCGCCGCTCATTTCCCCCCGCTGCGCTGCTGTGACATCCGATATAACTTCTGTTTGGAAATTAACAGAACCGGAACCGAAGCGGATGTTTAAAACCAATCGGAAGTTCCGACTTAACGGAACCGGAACCGGAGCTCTGTAACATCCCTGGTTAGTATGCCCGTCTCTTTCTGTCATGTTAATAATGCAATGTGCTATTCCTTTCTTACGGAAGCACGTGTAGGATAATGATGTGCGAATGATGTGTACCGGATTTATATACCGGCACCACGTACTTTCGACTTGACAAATATACGAAGTACAATAGAAAACAGAAGATCTTTGTTTTATTTTCTTTTTTCTTTTAGTTTGAGTAGTTGGTAGAATTTAAAGATGTATTCTGTCGGTAGTTTTTCTTTTCATATATGTAGTTATAATAAATATGGGTATTAAGGGTGCCACATGAGCGTTGCTTCTATAAGATACTTTCAATGGGTGTCACATGAGAGTTGTTTTAAGTAACTTTTAATTGGTGTCCATGAGCGTTGCTTCTATGAGACAAGTTCAATAGGTGTCACATGTGCGTTGCTTCTATAAGACGCTTTCAATGGGTGTTATATGAGTGTTGCTTCTATAAGACGCTTTCAATGGGTGTCACATGGGCGTTGCTTCTATAAAACGGTTTTAATGAGTGTCACATGAGCGTTGCTTCTATAAGACGCTTTCAATGGGTGTCACACGAGCGTTTCTTCTATAAGGCGCTTTCAATAGGTGTCACATAGGAGTGGCTTTAAGCAACTATTAATGGGTGTCACATGAGCGTTGCTTCTAGAAGACACCTTGAATTGGGTGTCACATGGGAGTCGCTTCTAAAAGTACTTTCAATGCACAGATAAGGTCATTTTAGATTAGTCTATAAGGCGACTAGGTAAAATTTATTGGTAATTCGTTTTTAAAGTAGGCATATACATATTGCATTATTGTTATTTGTTATCAATTTAGTAAACAGTAAATACCTCAATCAACAACAAATTACGGTACGGTACGGTACAGTACCGTTTACTTGTAGTACACATGTCCCATCACTACGCAACCACGTGATAGCGTGGTGATAGCGCGCAGTCCTTGAATCGACCAATCGCAGCGCCGCTATCACCCACCCGCCCCTCACGTCTTCCGCAAGATTTGGTGACTCGCGGCGAGAACAAAATGAGCAACATTATTACTCTATATGAGGTTCTCTGTGCTGGAAGCAGATCTGTCTGAGGAGTTGAGGACTATTTTTAAGGATGTCCAAAACACAGTATCAGTTCTTCAGTAACATTAAGAATATTAAAAAAATACTTATTATTATCTGGGTATACAGTAGTTAAAACACACACACAGTAACTGGATCTTCAGGAAATTGGATTTTACATGGCTCATTTTACGCAGAACACAATGACAATATTGTACACATGAAAGTAATAAATATTATAGAAACTAATGGTTAAATGAGTATTTAAATGTTTATGGATCCTTCTTACTACACTAAGCAAAGTAAGAATGACATTAATTAGCAACTAACAATGATAAAATTGTGTGCACTATCAATCATCACAACCCAAAGTATAAAGTTATTTTAGAGAATGCAAGTAGACATAAATAGAATATACTTTTAAAATCTATTAGGCGGGACCACACCGAACGAGCCGCTTCGCAAGGAATGCGGCCAGTCTACGCGCGCCTAACCCGAAGCAAACGCATGCGCCGTAATGCCTCAGGCGAGGCCCGTGTACACTGGCCATTTCCTCGCGAGGCGGCTCGTACGGTGTGGACCGGCCTCTTCAAGTAGATTGTTCATTTACCTGCGTCCCTTGATCAGCGGTAGGGCTCTTCCTGTGTCCCACAGCTGGCGTTCCCGACCTCGAAGTGCTCTGCTGAGATCCTCCTCCGATAAGGTCAAGCATTGAACCTAAAAATAAGACACAGTTAATTCAAGGACTACATGATTGCTATTTTTCATCTATTATAACTTTAAAGCAAGGATGTGGTGGAAGGAGCGTCAAAGCTCGGACAAGCAACAGACCAAGTAGAATGCATCTTGCGATTTTCGAGTGAGGTTAGTTCTAACCCTTTGATTGTCATAAGTAGTAGGCGGGTCCAAACCTGACGCACTGCCTCGCGCGGCAATTTCCTTGCGAGGCGGTGCGTCAGGTGTGGACCGCCTAATCTAGGGTTTAACTAAAAATTTGTACTTTTCAATTCAGAATTTGGAGTTATTTTCTTATGTGAATCCATACTACTGGTATTGAGAAAGTGTATTTAATTTTACATACAATAATCAAGTACCCATTTGTAAACATATTCTGGAATAAAATAATTAGTAGTAAGTAAAATTACACAAAATCCAAATTTTGAAAGGTGTTATAGTAAATTAACCCTAAAACAGCCTGCTGATGTGGCATTGCTATTGTAGTACCCCTATTGTTGTGACAATCCAAGGGTTAACAAAACTGTTAGTTGGGTTAGGACACACTTTTGTCTGTTTTATATTACTAGATAGTTTTATAGCATTAGTATTATATACAAATGGGACACACCAGGCACCTTGTTGTACAATTATATTAGTAACCAAGTAAATGTTAGTAGCAGACTAGCAGAAATATTAAAAATTACAAATGACTAAGGTAAATTACTGTTACTAGTTAGATGTGGGTAGACAAATATAATGGAATATAGCATTAATTTACCATATAAGCTAAGTAATACATGAGCATGCATATCATGATTAGTTTTATTAATTATTAGTACCAAAGCAGACACTTGACGCTATACAAAATTGAAAGCATCTGCTTGAGAAACTACAAAAATCGCAATGTAGCATCTGTGAAAGCGGTGGCTTGAAAATAATCTGTTGAAAACCTTGGTCTTTCACTTGGTTGTGGTGGACCACTCCTGATCCAATAGGAGCAGTCATGGGTATGTGCTGCAGTGGCAGCTCGACCGACGTCTGCGATGACAACTCACTCGTCTTGTTGAGTGATGCATGCACACTCCCTGGGAAACCAGCCATGGGGTGGTACTGCGGGTACTGGGTCTGCCCGATGACGGGGTGGCTGAACTGCTGCGGGAACTGGCCAGGAGCGGCGCCGCCACCGAGCGACGGCGGCACCGACATCTGCATGATGGCCGGGTCATTGGGCAGTGGGGGGACATTGTTCAGAACTCTGATATCCTTGATGTCCGTGCCCCGGAAAAGGATGTAGTCATACACCTGGCTCTGAGGAGCGACTGGAAATTGCGTCTCTCTATCCTCAGTCCCGAAGGATCGCACTGAAAAAGACACAGCAGTAAGTAAGATGCTGGCAGCTAAAAAACATTATTATGAAAACAGCTTTTCCAGGTTCAAGTTTAAAGATAACAATTTAAAAGGTGAAATATAAATAGGTCTGTTGAACAAAAGAAAAAATAGTTGTTTACGAAGGAACTAACAGCATTATCAACGTCATCAAAGCCAAGCCGCGGTCACTAAACTTAACATTTTCTGAATGAGGGTAGAGTTACCTACATTTGCCACGTTACAAGGCAATGAGTCGGCATTTCTATATAGGACAATGCTATAAAAAGGTGGAATTTTTAATTTTGTAGTTTGCCAATAAACAATCATAAGCTTCTAAAATAATAAAGGAGGGAAAATATTGGAAGCTTTCCGGAGAAGTAGATAGAAGGTCGGACAATAAATTACATCATCAAAATGCTCAAAATACAATTAGAAAGTGATTACGAGACAAAAAAAGGAAAATGCTATGAAGTAAAATACGACAACAGAATCCATTTGTCAAA
The DNA here is from genome assembly GCA_947086415.1 of Pammene aurita. Lineage (NCBI taxonomy): Eukaryota > Metazoa > Arthropoda > Insecta > Lepidoptera > Tortricidae > Pammene > Pammene aurita. The sequence goes on along the minus strand of OX352303.1, from coordinate 26,012,329 downwards.
CTTACCACTAGCCAAAGCGATGGTACATTCCTGAGGATCGACGGTGAAAAGTCGGCCTTCGTAACGTATGTCGGCTTTAGATATTAGGCTTATTTTGGAGCCCAATTCAGGCATACCAGAACTCATAATGTCACTTTGTAAATCAACCTCCGATGACAAAGATTTTCAATGATTTCTTCAACCATGAAATAGCAGCCACCGAACAAAATGACTGACGGTGACGGACGAAAAGATGGCAACAACTAGCGGCGTTTACAAACAGCTGAGGTAAATATCTATTTTAACACTGGCAACACCAAAAACTAACGGTAAAAAAAAGTTCCTATTGTTAAGGTCCAAGCGATACAAATAAATTATATTACATTTTATTATGCACTTATTATAACGTAAAAAATCTTAATAAAACTTTTATTTTGAAGCAATTGATCATAAACAGGTTAGGTTTTACTTGCTAATATGAATTTCATTTATAAATTCATATTTCTAGGTCTGAAATGATGTCCGAAATAAACTAATAGACCCAATTTATTTTCCTTATATTGTGTTTGTTTATTTTTACTACTTAACGTACTTAAATAACTTATTAATTTTTACATTAAAATAACTAATAAATAATTTAAATATTATTGGAGTTCAAATAAAAAACAAAGCTGGCGTCATGCAGTGGCTGAACGTTGCTTGTCAATGTCTTTTATTCATATTCGTTTGACAGGCGTCTCTTGTGTCCGTTGAGATTTAATTTGCGGATATTATATTTATTTCTTATTTATATCAAGTAAATAAACAGTGCCGTGCATAAGGTAGTTTTAATTTTGAAATATCTATGTACCATGATGGTAGAAAGCCCTATAACATCGACACCAGACCTGGTGCGGTTGAGAAAGAGTCTTAGCGGGAGTAGTGGTACCAGCTCACTGAAGCGGCGTAGTTTGATCCCTCAAACTCGAGCAGCCAACCCTCGGGATGAGGTTTGTATTCTTATATGTTTTATCTAAGATGATCCGGGATAATAGCATCTAAATATGGCATAGCCAAGCAAAACCATAATACACAACATTAGGTTACAAATTAATCATCCATTTTCAGGAGCGAAATGACGATGATGCTGAACGTTCGTCGCTGGTGGCGTCGGAGCGGGCGATTGCCACTTCCACACCGCATTCCCCGCGCCGGCCACGAGATACCATGTCCTCATCTCCACAGAAAGAGCATTTTCAAGGATGTCTCAAGCTGTATGCTGAAAATGTTAGTACAGGATAATTGTTACAGAGTGCCCTGTACAGAGTGCCCTTATATCTCCAGGTTGAAATGACTGCAGTAGAATGACAATTGACAATAAATTTTCTACTCTTGGTGTCTTGGCATTCAATCCTATCCATACTTGGTCAACTTTGATCATTTTCTACAATATTTGTTTAGACAGAGATGACTTTTTATTTTTTTATGTCATATAAACTCTGCATCTATTTTGCATTTTCCCTGCAAAAAATATCTAGAAAAAGCGAAAATTTGTTCAGAGAGAGTAGCAAACAGCATCCTGTTTCAAGTAGTCACCTGATTAACTTTTTTTTATCAGGTGACTTCGTAGGTTTTGACAAGATTCAGATTAATTAACTTTGTTCTGAAAATGCAACGAGCGAATCACTTTTCTGTTTTTAGAAAATAAACAAGGACAATGCATGGAACCTGCAACTCATTGACTTCATGACATCCATGCTGCGTAAGCATGACTCCCGCATGGACAATCTACAGACGGCCTCAACTGTAGTTGATGCATCTGCTAGGATATATTCCTTCAGGGTGGACGCTGTGCATTATGATGTTCTGAAGATGGCTGGAGGGTTGAGCAAGGCTGCTCAGGTAAGATGTCATTCTTGGAAGTTTTTTTTATTTTTTGGTTCCCAATTAAGGCGACAGGCCACAGTGCGACAAAACTTTCATTTATATTTTTTTCCAATCGCCACAAAATGAAAAAAAAAAAATTTGATTGTTATTATATTTATCGAAATTCCATAAACTGTAAAAATAAGGGGCCTCTCATTAAGCTAAGAGGTTCTCTCAATAGTGTTTGGGAAAGGCTACAGCATAGGTTGTACCAGTCACTAGTATTGGGATCTGGCTTATAAGACTAGAATCCACGCCAGAAAAAAAATTGACACTGTTGGTAGGACTGATAGGTACAACCTATGCTGATGCCATCTGTAACAACCTTCAACCCCATGAAAACATTTTTATATAAAGGTTGAACACGCCAAAACTTGGGCACGCAAAATTTGTTTTTAAATCAGTTTGAAAATAAATAACTACATTATGAATACCACATTTAATGACAAATTTAATGAATTCTAAAATCACATTTTTAATTTTAATTAATGTTTACACAGTAAGCCATAGATCGAACTTTTCTACGCACACGGCTCATAAGACTTTGCACCATCTCTTTAGAAAATATTTTTGTCGCCCAGGTCCATATTTTTTGTAGCTCAGGGACCGATTTTAATTCTCCGCCTTTCTTTTTTAGAATTCCTTTCATAATACTCCAGTACTCTTCAACAGGCCGCAGTTCCGGACTATTTGGCGAATTGCATATTTTGGGTACCACCATTATCCTGTTAGCGTTGTACCATTCCATAACTGATTTTGCGTATTAGCAACTGGCTAGATCTGGCCAAAACAGCGGTGGTGAGGCATGCTGTCTTATAAAAGGCAGCAAACGCTTCTGTAAACAATATTTCTGATAAATATCGCCGTTTATTGTCCCGGTGGTAATAAACGAGCGACTTCTTTTACCACAGCTACATATTGCCTGCCAAAGAAGGTATTTTTTTGGAAATTGCCCTCCTTTTTTTAATTCAAAATCTTCAGGAGTATCTGTTCGAGATTTGCTAGTATAAAACTCTTGACCAGGTATTTGTTTACAATCCAATTTTATATACGTCTCGTCGTCCATCACCGCGCATTTAAATTTTGTAAGAAAATCTTCATAGAGTTGTCGCGACCGTATCTTTGCGGATAAGTTCTGTTTTGAGTCTCGATCTGGTGCGGCCTGGGCTTTATAACTCCTCAGTCCTGCCATCTGTTTCACTTTTTGGCCATAGGACTAAGACATTTTCACTTTTTTAGCAACATCACGAGATGAAATCGTATGATTTGAGGCAAAAATCTTTAAAATACTCTTTCCTGTTTCTTATTCTTGACTCCCTGCAACCCACCACTTCCTGGCTTTCTATCTATTGTCAAGCGTTCACGGAAACTTTTTAATACGTGACCAACAGTAGATTGTGGATATTTCAGCCTTTTCGCGATATCTATGTAGCTTAACATGGGATTTTTTACATGTTCGTGCAAAATGCGTTCACGTTTTTGATATTGTACGCTCGACATTTTGCCAACGAATAAATAAAAGAAAATAAAACTATCATCATTTTATAGCCCAGTTCCTTGTGAGAAAATTGTTGTTTCAAAATTTTAAACATCTCCATTTTTAGGGTTCCGTACCTCAAAAGGAAAAAACGGAACCCTTATAGGATCACTTTGTTGTCCGTCTGTCTGTCTGTCTGTCTGTCTGTCTGTCTGTCTGTCTGTCTGTCTGTCTGTCAAGACCATTTTTCTCAGGAACGCGTGGAGGTATCAAGCTGAAATTTATACCAAATACTCAGGTCTATTGTCCCTTGGAGCTGTGAAAAAATCAAACTTAAAAGCCAACGTAATCAAAAGATACAGTCGTTTATGCTGCAAATTTTAGTTTTTCGGCACTCGCAAAACCTACGGGGTACTTCCCGTGAACTCAGAAACTTGAAATTTGGCACGAAGCAACGTCATATAGCATAGACAATGGAAAAATTACAAAAAGTAGACATTTTTAATAAAATCATACAAAAAAACATTTTTTTAAATTTTAAATTTAATTTTTTTTTCTCGTAAACGCGTGGAGATATTAAATTGAAATTCATGTCAAATACTCAGGGTTATAGGACCTTTCAGATGTAGCAAAACCAAACTTTTATGTCAACGCAATCAAAAGAAATAGCAATTTAAGTCGCATATTTTGAAACTGAGTACTCGCAAGAAACTCAAAACCCACAGGGTACTTCCCGTAAACTCAGAAACTTGAAACTTGGCACGAAGAAACTTCATATAGTACAGACAAAGAAAAAATTACGAAAAGTAGACATTTTTAGTAAAATCATACAATAAATATTTTTTTAAATTTTAAACTTACAACCTTTTTCCTCGTAAACACGTAGAGGTATTAAATTGAAATTCATATCAAAAACTCAGGTCTATTGTCCCTTGGAGCTGTGAAAAAATCAAACTTAAAAGCCAACGCAATCAAAAGATACAGTAGTTTATGCTGCAAATTTTAGTTTTTCTGCTCTCGCAAAACCTACGGGGTACTTCCCGTGAACTCAGAAACTTGAAATTTGGCACAAAGCAACGTCATATAGCATAGACAATGGAAAAATTACAAAAAGTAGACATTTTTAATAAAATCATACAAAAAAACATTTTTTTAAATTTTAAACTTACATTTTTTTTCTCGTAAACGCGTGGAGATATTAAATTGAATTTCATGTCAAATACTCAGGGCTATAGGACCTTTCAGATGTAGCAAAACCAAACTTTTATGTCAACGCAATCAAAAGAAATAGCAATTTAAGTCGCATATTTTGAAACTGAGTACTCGCAAGAAACTCAAAACCTACAGGGTACTTCCCGTAAACTCAGAAACTTGAAACTTGGCACGAAGAAACTTCATATAGTACAGACAAAGGAAAAATTACGAAAAGTAGACATTTTTAGTAAAATCATACAATAAATATTTTTTTAAATTTTAAAATTACTACCTTTTTCCTCGTAAACGCGTAGAGGTATTAAATTGAAATTCATATCAAATACTCAGGTCTATAATACCTTTAAGTTGTAAAGGTTTGTACGGAACCCTCGGTGCGCGAGTCCGACTCGCACTTGGCCGGTTTTTCGAATAACTATAGCTATTTTTATATGCCCTGGTTTTGGCGTGTTCAACCTTTAGAGAAAGATGTACAGCGTTATTATATTATTATTATTATATGGAGCATATTCTGTCTCAATTCCACTTTCTGAAGAGAAACCAAATTGGTTGTAGTTATTAAGTATCTAATGTATGCATGTAAATATTGTAAATAAAATACAAGGACTTATTACTATAAGGTTTACTAGTATAGTATATTTAGTATAGATTTGCATGTCTTCATTGGACAAAACATGTGAATCAAAACTTGACATACCACCATGTTTTTTGCAAATAAATTTCTGATTCTGATTCACTGCTGGGTTAAGGCCTCCCCCAAATCTTTCCACTGATCCCTATGCTGTGCTGTCTGACCACTCCATCAAAAAGGAGTCTAGTTCTAATGAACAATAAACAGTAATCGAATTTTCTTAAGCCATCTGTAATCATAAAAATTGAAATAATATCTCAAATAAAGATATTAAGAAATGTGTTATGATATCAACAGATGACTCTCAGAGAGCAAGTCTAGCGAACTCTTAGCCAGTTTTTTTTTCTACACATGAATGTGCCCAATGAGGACTATCGCATATGAATTTTCCGCTAGAGGCGCTTAGTGTAGACGGAGGTCTTCGATATGTCAAATTCCATAGTAATTAAGTGGGATTTGCGGAATTATTTCTAATTAGGCGCGTTTACACCTGACGCTCCGCCTCGCGAGGAAATTACCGCGCGATGCGGCTCGGCTAGTGTAGACGTGCCTCGCCCGAGGCATTACGGCCGCGCGTGCGTTTGCCTCGGCCGAGGCACGTCCACACTATCCGAACTGCTACGCGCGCCAATATCCTCGCGAGGCGGTTCGTCAGGTTTAGACCCGCCTATTTAGCAATCTTTAGCATTATTGAATATTGAAGCCTTAAAAGCGGAACTAAGAAAATCCTCCTTTTTTTTCTCAAATAAAACGGAACTGCGCAATACTGCGGCGTCGTCGATATTTTTACAGAACGGGCCATCGTATTTTAACGTAAATTTGGTTTTTACGAACGTAATAACAATTATTTACAGCTGTATTTCAGGACCTCCGTCTACAGTGGCGCCAACTGGTGAGTAAAAAACGGTAGCCCTCATTATTATTCCTTTCATTTGACAGTCAAAACGTGGCAAGAAAGACGACGACGGCTGTACCCAAGACGAAGGGGCTGTGGACGGTGATGCTGCCGCCCCCACTAAAAAGAAGAAAAAACGGGCCAAGGGTGCAATCGCGCCTAATCCGGAGGTGTTCAATGGGGACTTCGAAGCGAATGATTGCATAGGTTTGTTTCTTTAATCATTTTTTCTAGCTCTTGCTAAACCACAAATTGGAAACAGATGTCCATTACATCTGGATTACCAGTCGGGCATGCTCCAATTACACCAGGCCTTCCTAAATAGGCGTGTCCACACCTGGTGAACCGCCTGCCGAGGAAATTGCCGCGCGAGGCAGCTCGGCTAGTGTCGTGCGGCAATATCCTCGCGAGGCGTTGCGTCAGGTGTGGACATGCCTAATTCATCACAGCGAAGGAGTTATAATGATTTCACTTACGACATCTGTACTTGTTCTGAAGGTTTACAACCTTGAACCCACTCTAGGCACGCTGCGTCCACGCTGTTAAACTCCCGAACCTACAATTTTCCATTGTGTTAAGTCGGCCAGATGCGCTCAGAGCGAAGCCGCGACGCGATCAAATTGTATAATAATATAATATAAGTATTTTTACGGTCACTGACTGTCTTGCTTTGCAGCACAGGCCTCCCCAAGCTTTTGCCCTGCCAATCTGTCTCTTGCCATTCTCATCCATGTTGTTCCTGCCATGTTCTTTATGTCGTCGTTCAAATTGTATATATAGACTTGAATGAACCTGTTTTTGGCGTCATGGAGGCCTTCACCGCGCTGCAATTCGCACGCGGGCACGAGCGACGAGTCTAGTCTTTTTTTTGAGTCCCACTCCCACTGCTGGGCAAAGACGTCTCCTCTTCTGCCACTTGTAACTGTCTGGTGCATGTTCCAAAAACAGTAGATTATTTTTAATATTTCCTATCTATCAATGAACTTCTATTTCAGATCCCTTTTTCGAAAGATTAGCAGCAACGGCTGGTGATATAACATCTTCTAACAGAGCCTTCAATGCGACTCTACCCATACACGATAAGACTTTGGGTCTTATTTTAAGGTAATGTAAAAATATTCATTAAAGGTAGACTTAACACCGATGATCTATCATTTTATGGTCTTAATGTCTAGGCGCGGATCCAGGATTTCATTCGGGGGGGGGGGGCAATTTCCTTCACAAAAAATCTTGCAGTCCGCACCTATGGCCCCCATAGTATACGAGGCTTACGCGTCAGGGGGGGATGTCCCTGTTGCTCCCCTCCCTCCTGTATCCGCGCCTGCCAATGTCACGTCATTTAACTTTCAAATTAAATAAATTATGTGGGGATACCCGTTTGAGCTCAAGATGGTGACAGCGTGTTTAGATTTTTTTTTTTTTTTGCTCATTTACGTAGTTCAGTGTGTAATATTGATAGCTTATTGTGCGGTGACCTAACGAACAAGTGTGCAGCTAATGAAAAATTTGTCTCAAATAACCTCCCTTTAGTTGAACAAACGGTTATCCGGGGTCTCGGCCACCCACATGTTTGTAGGGAGGCTATCACCTTACAATCAGCAAGGCCTCAACCGAACAACGTTGCGTGTATTTTATGAAATATTAATATAATAAGTCTACACCTCGACATTGGCAGAATTCACCTCGCCAAAATCGGCGAGGAGTAAAAGCATTTCTTAAAAATTGATTAGGGATGTGTCAGGTGTGGACTCGCCTATTGAGTTGTTTTTAAAGGCTTCAACCGTAATAGGCACGCCTGCCGCTATATTTTCTGACTTCACTTCAGTATAGGCAGTTGCGTGACATACAATTTTACTTACTGATGTATATATCTAACATATGATGGTTGAACACAATACATTATTTATTTATCTATTCTAGAACTGACGAATGTTTCCTTGAGCCCATCAAGGAGAACATTCCAGAAGACCTGGATCTGAGTGAGCAGATCACCCTGGCCGCCAAGTTGCTTCCAGCCTTCACAGACGAGGACCATGTCTGCGAGCCGTTCACCGGCTTCTCTATTAGTAATTGGGATCCGGAGACCGAGGATACGTGAGTATGATGACAAAGCAGATCACCCTTACAGCCAAGTAATTTACAAGGTACTACATACTCTACATGTTATGTACACGACGCGACCGCTGCTTAACAAAATATACAAAAACAGGTTCAAGAATTTAACTAGAGACCGCACACGCGTATTACCTTAAGGGTGCCTTGCCACCTGAGCTAAGCTATGGATGCGTTTGAATCTACCAATCAACGCGTAACAACAACCAATGGAAACGCGTAGCTTACACATCCTCGCAGCATAGACGATAAAGATATAGCACAAAAAAAGACAATTTACCATTGTTTTCTTTAGCCTACACAACTTTCTAAGAAAAATATCAGGTTTTCTCCTAGTAAATACAGAAATTCTTGAAGAAATCGCAAATTATGTCTGTTTGTGGCTCCTCTGCTATAAGTAATGGCGTGGAGAGTAACAAAAAAAAGGTGAGTATGACAAGGACCAACGATAACAGCACCTTTTCTGTCGTACCTATTGAAAGTGTAATAAGACCATCCCGTTCGATCTTGGTATTGTTATTACCATGACTGGTCTATGGCTAGTATGTCTATGGAAACAGGTAAAGGGTCCGTCAGACTGCCGCGTTTTCTTAGCGGGGCGCGATAAGAGCGCGTCCCGCGCCCGGGCAAACAGACAACCATATATAACTGCCCCTTGAGAGAGCGATGCGCGCGTGTCGTGAGCGCGGCGCTGGCGAGCCGCGAGCGTGATGCGGGCCGCTCTCATCACGCTCCGCTTCCGCCCTGCTAACAGAACACGCCAGTCTGAAGGAGCCTTTAGCGACGCTACCCAGATTCCGTGCGTGTCGTTGGCGGTCCGAATAAATAAACTTTTCTTCAATGTGCTCGGAAATGCTCACCTTACTCACTTACTGTAGTAAAATTAGTACGTGAAGTTCGTCATTAATTAAAAAAAAATAAAAATCATTATTTTCCTGTTTCAGCGGATGACAAGTTGTACTAAAATCCATTACTGTATTGTTTTTTACCTTTTAAACATTTCATTCGACTAAGATATATAAGATATCATTTCAAACAGCCAATTACTTAAGCCACATCTACACCGTCTGAACGGCAATCCCTTCAAACTATAGGATAGAGCGAGATAGTAAGATCAAAAACCTTGGTTGTCTCGTTCTGTGTCATGGCTTGCAGGACCACCGCGTCTGATCGTGCGAATACGGCTTCATATAATCATAGACAATAGTATACTCTAAACAATTTGAACTGAACTCATCCACTTAGTGTCTTATCTTTTGTGTGTAAACCGCAGGCGCGCGTGCCACTATGAAAAAAATGGTTTGGCCACATGTTAACGTTTATTGAATTTCTACTATATGGACCACGCAATAAGATTCAATATGAACTATTACGAAAAAAGCTGTAAGTTCTATACGGTTGCACCCAGTACAACGGATTCAAATGCTCTAAGACCAGCGTAACTCGACACCGAGATCCGAAACAAATGTGCGTAATTGGAGATCGCGCTTGCCCTGGTATTTCGAGCGCACGGCTAGTTAGCGATTAGGCGGCAATTGTAATTATCCCGAACGGGCAGGTAAAACAGGGTTGGATTCTGATTAAACCATTTGGGTGAATATACGATTTACAAATATTTAATATATGAAATATATATACATATATAATAGATTTTAATAAATATTGGGTATTTTAAAATTATAATCAGGCATATAAATAATCAACTATTTTAAAATCGCTTTCTTAATTTTACAGCTTAGACTTACTTTTACCTATAGCAAATTATGTACTGAGAATAACTCAGTTCAAATATAAATAATATGAATCTACATTATAGTTGTGCTTGTTATCAATATCATAATTCGAATGTATTGTAGAAGAATATAAAAATATATATATTGATAGTACATATTAGTCAACAAAAATAATCATATTAATCTTTTCATCATATTAATTTCATTTTTTTTTCTAAATTAATTACGTGCCTGCAACTATTCCTCAAATGAGGGTTTGTCATGTTTATTACATTTCTTATCAGATTTACAAACGTTTAAAAAGAAAATAAATAAATAACAGATTTTAATAAATATAGGCTGAGTATGTTACAATTTAATCAGTCCTTTAAATACCCAAAGTCAAAGTCAAAAATGTATTTATTCAAGTAGGCATAGCAACAAGCACTTTCGAATCGTCAGTAACGATTATTATATTAAGCTATTATATAATTAATAGAAATATATTGATGCAATTATACAAAAAAAAATACGGGGCAAAATGTATCATAATAATTTTACAATAAGATCGACAAAACTTAAAAGATGAAAAAATGTATAATAAAATACTAGTTTCGAATGTTTCTAGAATAAAATGCAAATGTCAGAAGGAAAATTTATATCATTTATTTTCTAATAAATCTTCTATACTATACTATAACAGAATAATCGTCTTCTATACTATAATAGGCTTTAGAAATAAGTTTACGTTTTACATCATTCTTGAATTTATTGAATGATAATTAAAGACCTTATTGAAAGGATAATAAGTGACTTTTATTCCAAAAACATATCACCCACTACAATGATGATATATGAAGAACTAACTAAAGATGGCGCAATATTTCCTTATTCACAACCATATTTATGCAGAATACTGAAGTTTTTGGGCTATCCATTATTCTACTTTAAACACAAGGAAAATATTGATGGACTCTCCAAGCAATCTTGGATACACCAACGTGACGAATATTTAAATAAAATATTGAAATGTCGTGATTTTTGCAAGAATATCGTGTTTAAGTGAAAGTGTGAAAATTAAGAAAGCAATGTTTTAAATCATTACTATCATTAGTTGATTATTAATATGTCACATTATAATTGTAACATACTTGCGCATAATTATGTGTAAGAATTTGTTAATTTTAGATTAATATGATTATTCTTGTTGACTAATATGTAAAAAAAAATAGTATAATTCTACAACACATTCGAATTATGATAACAAGCACAACTATATAGGTAATGTAGATTCATATTATTTATATTTGAATTGAGTTATTCTCAGTACATAATTTGCTATAGGTAAAAGTAAGTAAGCTGTAAAATTAAGAAAGCAATTTTAAAATAGTTGATTATTTATATGTCTGATTATAATTTTAACATACCCAATATTTATTAAAATCTATTATATATGTATATATATTTCATATCTAAATATATAAAAGAAGAAACTGACTGACTGACTGACTGACTGACTGACATATCAACGCACAGCCCAAACCGCTGGTTCTAGAGATTCCAAATTTGGCACGTAGGTTCCTTATAAGGTCTAGGGGTGCACTAAGAAAGGATTTTTCAAAATTCACCCCCTAAGGGGGTAAAATGGGGGTCCAAAGTTTGTATGGCGAATCAAGATTATTTTATTCGAAACTTCACAGGAGTATTCCTAACGATAAATGAGTAAACACGTGTTTCAGGTTTTTTGAAAATTCAACCCCTAAAAGTGGCAAATGTGTATATAAGGTCTGAAAATCAACATGGGTATCGTATCCTTTTTGAGTACTTGTAGTACGCGGGCGAAGCCGCGGGAAAAGGCTAGTATTAAATATTTGTAAATCGTACATCCACCCAAATGTTTTAATCAGAATCCAACCCTGTTTTACCTGCCCGTTCGGGAAAATTCCAATTGCCTCCTAATCGCTAACTAGCCGTGCGCTCGGAATACCAGTGCAAGCGCGATCTCCAATTACGCACATTTGTTTCGGATCTCGGTGTCGAGTTACGCTGGTATTAGAGCATTTGAGTCGCTTGTACTGGGTGCAACCGTATAGAACTTAGCGATTTTTTCGTATTAGTTCATATTGAATCTTATTGCGTGGTATGGACCACGCAATAAGATTCACGCCGAGGTATGTAGAGTGCTTTTCTCAAACATGCAATGAAATAAATATAAAAGGAGATCGTCAATTTTTGTTAGGTTATCTGGCCCAGATTATTTAGGACCGTTTAGGAATGGTTCTTACGAACCATTCCTAAACTTTGAAGAATCGTCATAATTTCTAGATCAAAAATATTGAAAAATCATGCATTTAAAACTTGAATATGACAAGGACAATATTTGAAAGCGTGCTTGCCTATGATTTATATATTAATGTAAAAAAGTACCGATTTTTTAAAGATAATGTACAAAAGCGGACTTGAAAACAAAACGGGAATCATGATGAAATAATAAAAAGTCATATTTTGATCGTATTTATAGTTCCTGTATTTCGGTAAACAAAGACGGCTGTCAAACCATCGTTGATACTATTAACTGAACATTCCTAACACCTATTGCGAAGGGATAAGGTTTACCACCGTTAAGTGCGATAGCACTAGTATCTGACATTGCAATATTGAAAAAAAAATGCGTTTCGTTATCGAAGGAGCATGATATTATGCCATTATGAAACCCACTTTTAATATTCAAACTCCGATCAAAACTGCAAAAATACGCATTTTCAATCTTTAGGCGTTTTAATACAGTCGATTTCTAATTTAAACTTTCGTATTCGTTGGCTTAGATACTATTTTAATATTACAATGTTCTAACTTACAGAACAGTATCAAAACGCAGATTATGTAACGGTATACATTGACAGTGTCAAACGTGTCAAACCAAAAAACAATCCCGTTTCAGGCCAGGGTGAAGTTAAACTTTATGTCAATGCCATAAGGACGTTAACGACTTGTCTTGCTATATTTTAATCGCGGAAAAATCAACATAATGTTTATTTATTTAGTATTTCTAATTCCCGTTTCATTTTTTTGCAATATTTTGTCTACTTTAGTAATAAAATGAGTATTTATTTTACATTGCAGTAGAAACTGTATACGGTTTATATCAGGTGGCCCAGAATTGACGATCTCCTTTATGATTTTTTTTCGGATATAAGGCAATACTCTACTCATAAACTTGTATTATTAAATAATATTGCATGCACTTCAGATACATTTGTACTTAGGTTTTTATGTAAAATTATTAAATAAGTTCAATAAGCCACCAACTGTTTGCAAATTACAACAAAATTTACATGAATATCTAGAAAACGTGTTAAACCAAACTTTTCCACTATTACGACTTAAATACCTACATATTCACCTTGTAATTAATTAACTATCCTATAAAAAAAACTAGAAACTTACCACGTAATGCGTAAAAACATCACGTTATAAAGTCTGGATTGCTAAATTCTAACTTTGCATTTCATTGTCACTGAACGCCGTTTGTTAATGTATAACTACCTATAGTACGTCGTACATTGGCCATTTAAGTATAACCACTTGTATTATGGCCACTTGCATTTGAACAACATCTAAGCCCGTTTTACTGCCAAATTATTAAAGAATTAAACAACTCGACATTATAATTCACAACAATATACGCAACGTAATAAAACATTGAGAATGTTTTTTAAATTTTCCCACTAAAATCCTTTTTTTTACAGACGTAAGTACTATTTTATCTGCGCTGTTTGAGAGGTTACGTTACTTACGTTTATGGCCATTCTATACGAGCTGAAATTAAGGAGAAAAATGTATATGGTGATTGAATAAATTCAGAACGTTATTAATATTGCCTCTGGTCTGTGGTTATGCATTATTATAGAAAATATTCATAAGAAACATAACCCTCCGAATTAATTTTCGCAATTATTAGGGATTCTAATTCTAAATTTCAGCTCGTGTGTAATAGCCCTTGCTGCGATTAATTTAATCAATTAACTAACCTTTCACGGAACGAAATAAAAAAAAAAAAAACAAAATCAGCTGTTCGTAAAATCTGCCGCCATCTTTACAATTTAAAATTATTGAATTTTGTTAATAATGTGTTTGTTAAGTTTATGTCGATTTTATGTAAATGAAACTGCAAAATATATCACATAGATTTTTTTTTATAAGCGTAGTGGCAGAATGTCAAAGAAAATATCGCTTAAAATAGTTTAAAATGGCTGAACGCCATGATCCTGTGCCACAAATATACGTGGAAAGGAAATTAAAAAAGAGCCACTTGCCGGCCTAGGCCTCCAATTTTGTATGAAATTCCATTAAAGACCTCTCGTCTAGCCGCACCCGAAACGTGATATTTTGCAGCCTATTATAAGGAACATAACATCAATATTTCATTGCATGTTTGAGAAAAATAACTTTTTTTAAGGTTTAAGCTTTTATAGTTATGTGAAAGGAGCATATACTGTCTTAAATAGTTTTTGACGAAAATTTATTTTTAAATATTATTTCAATTAACTTTGACAGATGATTGGCAGTATAAGTAGGGCTCTATACACAAAAAAAATATAGTAAAGGGAAGCTAATTCATAAATTCATGATATTTAATGCTAACCTAAATATGTAATTTATTTAATTTATCGCTCATCCACGAATTTATCTTTCCCGTCCTCTGCAATAATGTACTATTGTTTCTATTCGTCACGCTCTTTAGGGCTGTCGCCTTTTAATACTAATACGCGTTAGGACCTATACATAATAGAACCTATACGCATTCTCTTCCTCCTCCTAGCGTTTGTCCCGGCTTGGGGTCCGCTTGACAACCTAATTCAATGAATTGGCGAAGGCACTAGATATTACGAAAGCGACTGCTATCTGACCTTCCAACCCAGAGGGGAAACTAGGCCTTATCGGGATTAGGTACGGTTTCCTTACAATGTTTTCCTTCACCGAAAAGCGACTGGTAAATATCCGGTATATTCCGAAAAAGTCAGTGGTACGAGTCGGGGTTTGAACTCGTCTTACCGCCAGGCTACCAGCTCTCTAGGACCTATACGTATTAGGACCAATAATTACTATAGTCTGGCCAGCTAACGAACTCAGTAGCAATGTACAGCGAACAAAAGTATGGCAACACTAAGAATCTGTGAAAAAAGCTGCAATGATCATCTAATTTTATATTTTTAATTTTAGTTGGTATTTCCGCCCCTTTCATTCGGTGACATTTACGATGTGTAAAAAGGAGACGGATATGTTTCGTCTGATCTGTCATCAACTGCAACAGATAATCTGGTTGAGGCAATTGACATATGCCTTAAAAGTAAATTTAAATTTAATTGGGAACGTTGCAGGAGTTCTATCTCACTCGCGCTTAAGATGAGACAGTGAAATGCACTAGAAACAAATTCAATGTGAATTTAAATGTTCGTCATGAAATACGGTGTCTCATCACAAAGAGTTGCCACATGTACGTATTTTGAATTTGCCGCGCGTTTCTACTGACAGAAATGATTTGCCAGACTATATAAATTAAATAACGCGGTTCTGTGTACTGAAGATTTATTGTTATGATTATCAATATCATCTATAGTTTTTCCCGTCCACGGAACAATAGTGTTCCGGAACTTTGGGAGGCGTATGTGGAGACGAAGCCAACGCGCAGAGGCCCTTTCGACAATTTAATGAAAAGTGAGGGTACACTAAGCGGATTCTGCCTTTACCCGTGTCATGGGACGCACGCAGAGACAGCACCCGCCATGGTGTAAGGACTATTGAGAGTTAATGGAGTCTAAAATGTACTAGGCTATTGGGTGAAACTTATGGACTAACTAGGCTATTGGATGAAGAACCGGACGCCTGCCTAATAAAACGGTATCCAATTTTATTTCCGGAAGACGGTGACTCGCCCTCCGCAAGATGGGCTACCATAAAAAGCGACATCAATCATCTATAGTTTAATTATTAATCTCAGGGACGTACGTGTTACCAACTGGGTGGAAGAGAACAACCGGCTCAATCTATCGCAGCAGGCGCTCGCCTTCGATGTTAACGCTGAAGTGGAACCAGTGCCTCAGGAGGAAGCCCATAATGACCTGTTCGGTAAGTTGGAAGAACATGTTTCACCTGTCCTTGTCTATCCTTTCACCAAAAATCATCTGTGGCACAGAAGATACTTGATCATAATAAACTAGAGATTACTTAGAGATTGTCGTCAGTGAAGTATCTTCCAAGGTACAGTAAAACTCGCTTGAGAAGACGGACTCAGCCAAAAACGCGTCTTAAGCGGGAAAGCGTAACATACGGGACTGTTCTGCCGGACTACCAGTTGCAGGGACTAATATTATTTGTGTAGGATGGCGTATAAAGGAGAAATCGTATTAAACGTGATCGTTTTAAGCGGGTTCTGCTGTATATCTATCCTGCGCCAAGTCCTACTTTGTAACTACATCTAGCTTAGCACTTTGTCTCTACGTGTCCTATATAAAAAAATTAAAAAATTTGATCTATTTACTTCAAAAGACTTATAACCAATTTTTTTCGTATAATCTCTAATATGAGATTATGTGCGTGTTCTATATTTTTATTTTTATGGAGGATAGGCAGACGTTTGACCACGGTCTCACCTGATAAGTGATGATGCGGTCTACGGTGGAGCACGCTTACCTATGAGATACTCTCGCTTTGAAGAGACCCAAATTGTACACAGACTCGGGCAGGCCGTTCCACTCCTTGGCAGTTCGCATAAGGAATGTTGAAGCGAAACGATTCGTGCGTTGCGTATATGTGGACCTACCATGAAGCGATGCCGGAGTGCCGATTTTCTGGTAGTCCGATGACTTCCAAAATAGTTTTTTAAGAATTGATGTCGTATCGAATGCCCAATAATTTTTCCTCGCCTAACTTCGATAGTTCTGAGGATCGCTCTTTTTTTATTAACTCGACGCCAGCGGACGAGTCTCTAAATTTTTTGATGACGGAACCCTTTTGGAACGCGAAATATTTAACGGAGCCCCAAAATAAAAATAAATAAATTATATGTGCTAGACATCTGTCTATCTACAAGAGCTGGTTTTTTAATTTCTTTTTTCTCAATATTAAAAGTATTCTCACGGAGCCCCCACAGAGGCTTTGCGGAGACCTAGGGCTCCGCAAAGCACACTTTGAGAATGGCTGCTCTACCCAAGTAACACAGGAAGCATTATAACTAGACCCCGGACTTTGGTGGCAATGACGTCACATTAGGGTGATTTGGGGAGTAAACGGAACGGTGTTATGAAATACGGTTAGAAACTCGGTTGTTAATTAGACATTTTCAACAAAATTATCTAGTAGTTGATCAATATTATCTTTTAGTGTTTTTAATGGCCTCCTAGCCCAGTCGGTAGTGACCCTGCCTACGAAGCAGGAGGTCCCGGGTTCGAATCCTAGTAAGGGTATTTATTTGTGTGTTGATCACTGATATTTGTTCCTGAGTTATGGATGTTTTCTATGTATTTAAGTATTTATCCATATTTATCTATTATATATGTATATCGTCGTCTAGTACCCATAACACAAGCCCTATTGAGTTTACTGTGGGCCTAGGTCGATTTGTGTAAGATTGTCCCATAATATTTATTTATTTATATTTAAACCATACAATTGTACGTTAAACAGGCTTGACAGTTGTGACGAACAAAGAGTGAGTGACCGACAAAACCAATGCCAGTATAACGTACAAATGCATGGTTTGCAAGTAATGCAAACGATAGTATTGATCAACTTACTAAGTAATATTGTTAAAAATGTGTAATTATGTATTCGGTAAAAAATTACACGTGATATGTGTCCAGACCCCCCTCCCCCTGTGGTGATCATTGGTGATTTTTTCTTGACCCCCTCCCCCCCCTATACAATATGACGCGATTAATGGACGCCCCCTTGTATAATGGCATATCTAAATGCTTTTGTAAAGCCTTTAGCTTTAGTGCAGCAAACCACAACGCAACTGTACAGCTTTCGACTGTTTAAAAGCACTTTAGTGCTTTAGGTTCTACAATAGCATTATATAATGCTTTAAGCTGTATAACGGTTGAATAATGGCATGTATAAATGCTTTTTTAAAGCCTTTAGTTTTAGTACAGCGAACCAAAATGCAACTGTACAGCTGAATGCTGTACAGTTGCGTTTTGGTTTGCTACACTAATGCTTCGGTGTGGTTTAGTGCCTTAGGTTCTACAATAGCATAAATAAATGCTTAATGCTGTTTATGAGCATGAATATTAGCCATTATAATGCCACGTAAATCCGGTATACAGCTTTCAGCTGTTTTTAGTGCTTTAGGTTCTACAATAGCATTTTATGATGCTTTACGCTGTATAACGGTTGTATAATGGCATATGTAAATGCTTTTGTTTAGCCATTAGTTTTAGTGCAGCGAACAACATGCAACTGTACAGCTGAATGATGTACAGTTGCGTTTTGGTTTGCTACACTAATGCTTCGGTTTGGTTTAGTGCCTTAGGTTCTACAATAGCATAAATAAATGCTTAATACTGTTTAAGAGCATGAATATTAGCCATTATAATGCCACGTAAATTCGCTATACAGCTTTCAGCTATTTTTAATGCCTTAGGGTGTACAATAGCATTTATAAGTAGGCAATACGTTCCTAATGCAGTATAATAGCAATAATATAAACCATTATAAAGCCAAGTAATTCACTATAAGGGGCTGTTCATAAATTACGTCATTTCAAATGGGGGGGGGTCTGGACATCGGATGATGGTAGCATGACGTAGGGGGGGGGGGGGGGGGGGGCGGTCATTCCGAAGATCACATCATCAATGTGTAAAAAAAGGAATGAAAGTCGTGTTTCTATAAACTTTTAATGCTATAAAATATTATCTACTAAATAGTTTTTTATTTTACAATTAAGCTTAAAACGCATTTTATTTAATGACGTCACTTTATTTGGCAGCTTTACTATCAGAAAATTGATGACGTAATTTATGAACAGCCCCTATACAGCTTTTAGCGGTTTTAGTGCCTTAGGTTCTACAATAGCATAAATAAATGCTTAATGTTGTTTAATAGCATAATTATTCACGTGTAATGCTGTAGGCATAAATAAGGCATTTTTTAAGGGTCACTGAGCTGCTATTGGACTAAGAGCTAGCCACGTCAGATATGACAAAATAATGAGAGCAACAAAACCCGTCTGGTTAGATTGCTATACTATTCTTATTGCTAGATCCTGGCATCTGGCAGCTTTTAATGGGTGGAGGTCACAGTGACAGACTAGCAAAATGTTTTAATTGGAAAATAGTAATACCAAACTAGGTAAAAATTGCCGAAGTTGTCTCAGTTATAAAGGACAGGGCCTATATTTTAAGGGGCTCCCTGGCGCCAACGACCTTGGATCTGATTCCCTTAGTTTTCTAATTATTTATATAGCTTATCATATTATCAGTAACGGCTTTAAACAATATAGTATACTATATTTACTTCAATATTCATTGTCCACGAGATATTTGACATCAAAGTCGAACCGGTTTAGGCTAAAAAAGTGGTTTTATGGTCATAAATTTTGTTTTAATTAGTTAAAAATTAAAATCTCTACAGTTTTTAGAGACATCAAAGAGTAACCCTAATATGTAGATTACGTATATGTAAGATTCTTTACACCATTCGAATATCGATAAAAGTGTTTTTTAGACCATATTTTAAAAATATCATAAAAAAATAACGGCTCATTTATTTCAAGATCCGGCTCTACAGAATGGAGATAAAAGATTCAAAAACCGATAGTCGTTTGCCTTATAATTCTATCTATAGTTAATATGTTGGAATATCGACTCAAAACTGGTCAAAAATCGATAAAAAAAAACGTTAGACCAAAAAATTTTGTGTATTACCATACATCGGGGTTTTCGGTGCGGGAATGTTTGACATTAGCCAAAGAGTAGGCATTAACTTAAAAAACAGAATATACTCTAGCACGTTTCTACCTAAAGAATAATTGATCGAAAAAATCATAGGTATATACAATTTATATATATAATAGCTGACTATTATGTACATATATTGTAGGTAGATATACCTATGATTTTTTCAAGTATTTTTTTATTAATTCATGTAATGACTGATCATTGTCAACCTCTTCAGTTAATCAAATAGTTCATAAATATCGGACGTCAAGATTAATATTTGACACTTCCTATACCGTGTCTTTGTCTTAGGTAGATCTAGTTAATAAATTTTGGATATGCAATTGCATTTTTAAAATACTAAGTATATCAGTAGTAGTATAGTCAATACAAACATGCCTCTAAGAAAAAAAGCTCGTATCATAGTGTGTAAGCTATTCACAGAGAGGTAGTTATTCATTAAGCATAATATGATATTTTCTCAGACTAACTCTCAACCTATCTGTTTATCTCTACTCTTTCTCAAATCGTTCCCGCACCGAAAACCCCGATGTATGATTATTACGGAAACAAAAACAGTAGGCGAAAACTATGAACTATATTTTATTATACATCGTTTGGCACTACTTTCTCGCAACATAAACTTTTGTATAATTTCTCTTAATATTGTATAGTATTTGTATAGTTTCTCATAATATTGCATCAAACCCAGATCTCTAGGATTTGTTTTCTTGAAATGGTTTGCATTCTTTGACCTCCACTACTTTAAAGCTGCCAGATGTCCAGATCTAGAAATAAGCATAATATACCAAACTGACTAGAGGGGTTTGGTTGCTCTCATTATTGTCATATCCGACGTGGACGGGGCTAGCTCTCCGTCTATATAGACCAACGCCATTTTGTAAATAATTAATAACCTAAAAATAAAATCATGCGGACCTATTTATACAAGGAAAATACCTATATAATAAAGAAATTACTTAATTTAAGACTGCTCAACCAACACTATTATGTTAATAATGCAAAACTCGTTCTATACGAGGATTACACAATTGTTTTGCTTATTTGACGCATATCTTTTTATAATATTTTATAGCAAAACCACAATAAATCAAAGGCGCGTGAAAATTTTCAATGAAACTTATATACACATTTACAGTAAACTACATTGCGCAGTAATATTTGAAGGATATAATAACGTAAAAGTGTCAAAAACTTTTATAAATTTTGTTAGGATGCAAACAAATATGACGTGTCACTCATTCAGTTTTTTGTACCGTCTTCGTCCATTTTATATTGCGAGACAAAGTAGTTAAATCACAACGTTCATTGTATTATAACATTTGTTCCGTCGGTATTAGAGACGTTTTTGCATTGACGTAAGGTTTATTTTACTACACTCTTATGCTAGTATAATGCGTTTGTATTGCGATCGGCAAGTTAATCGAGAGTACTTATGCTTCTTTACTGCGATTAGCAAGTTTTTTGGCCGTATTAATGCTTCTTTAATGCAGTCGGCAACTTAATAGAGCGTACTAATGCTTCTTTGAGGCGATTGGCACTTTCCATGACAACGATAATGCTAATAGCGTAGACATAATGCGCCTGCAATGCTATTAAATGACCTGTATAGGATCTCAAGCTGGGTAATTTGTGCCCATTTAAGACCTATATCAGCACTATAAACGTTTATAATGCTACTATAAAACGAACTCAAAATGCTAAAAGCATACAGATATGCTGTAAGACGGCCGGTATACTGCTTTGATGTGTTACTTGGGTACTCAACACGACGTCATTCGTTATTATTTCTTAACTTATGCCTTTGTCTCCAACACCACATCTCAAAAGCTTCCATTCTATTTCTGTCTCTTTGGGTCAGTTTCCACGTTTCGCTTCCATAAAGGGCAATACTCCAGACCAGACGTACAGAAGATACAAAAAGTTTAATTTCATATAATACCCGTCTATATTGTCTATGCTAACTCGCACTATCCCAGAATTCAAGCAAACGCACTTAGGCCATCTATCGCGTCAATTACGCAGCAGGTCAGTTTAAAAAAAATAGTCGTCGATTTGACGCCCTCAATGTAACTCGCGCTAGCGCTAGGACCTTAACCCGACAAAAGAAGTATAGCCAGAATTATGGAGGAATGCGATTTTGTATATAGGCTAGGACCTCATATGGCCCTGGACTCCATAGTGGCAGTTTTTTTTTTTTACGAAGTAACCTTAAAACCTTTTGAACGCTAATGAAGACCAGTCACGGCATCGGCAAGTCGGCCACTGGCTGACGTGACGCCGCCGATGTCAAACTATATCATATTTCGTGTTTCAGACGACGAGCCCCTCGGCGGCATCGACAGTGACTCGGAGCACGACGTGTTCATGGCGGCGTGCACGGCGCGCGCGGCCCCGGCGCCTCCGCCGCGTCTCACCGACATGCGGCCCGGCGTGGCGCCCGACTCCCGCCTCGAGTACTCCTACTGCGGCGCCATCGTGGCCGCCTGGGCCGGCCCGCGCCACTGGAGGCTGAAGAACAACAGAGGTATTACAGTGTTGACATGCGGCCCGGCGTGGCGCCCGACTCCCGCCTCGAGTACTCCTACTGCGGCGCCATCGTGGCCGCCTGGGCCGGCCCGCGCCACTGGAGGCTGAAGAACAACAGAGGTATTACAGTGTTGACATGCGGCCCGGCGTGGCGCCCGACTCCCGCCTCGAGTACTCCTACTGCGGCGCCATCGTGGCCGCCTGGGCCGGCCCGCGCCACTGGAGGCTGAAGAACAACAGGTATTACAGTGTTGACATGCGGCCCGGCGTGGCGCCCGACTCCCGCCTCGAGTACTCCTACTGCGGCGCCATCGTGGCCGCCTGGGCCGGCCCGCGCCACTGGAGGCTGAAGAACAACAGAGGTATTACAGTGTTGACATGCGGCCCGGCGTGGCGCCCGACTCCCGCCTCGAGTACTCCTACTGCGGCGCCATCGTGGCCGCCTGGGCCGGCCCGCGCCACTGGAGGCTGAAGAACAACAGAGGTATTACAGTGTTGACATGCGGCCCGGCGTGGCGCCCGACTCCCGCCTCGAGTACTCCTACTGCGGCGCCATCGTGGCCGCCTGGGCCGGCCCGCGCCACTGGAGGCTGAAGAACAACAGGTATTACAGTGTTGACATGCGGCCCGGCGTGGCGCCCGACTCCCGCCTCGAGTACTCCTACTGCGGCGCCATCGTGGCCGCCTGGGCCGGCCCGCGCCACTGGAGGCTGAAGAACAACAGAGGTATTACAGTGTTGACATGCGGCCCGGCGTGGCGCCCGACTCCCGCCTCGAGTACTCCTACTGCGGCGCCATCGTGGCCGCCTGGGCCGGCCCGCGCCACTGGAGGCTGAAGAACAACAGAGGTATTACAGTGTTGACATGCGGCCCGGCGTGGCGCCCGACTCCCGCCTCGAGTACTCCTACTGCGGCGCCATCGTGGCCGCCTGGGCCGGCCCGCGCCACTGGAGGCTGAAGAACAACAGAGGTATTACAGTGTTGACATGCGGCCCGGCGTGGCGCCCGACTCCCGCCTCGAGTACTCCTACTGCGGCGCCATCGTGGCCGCCTGGGCCGGCCCGCGCCACTGGAGGCTGAAGAACAACAGAGGTATTACAGTGTTGACATGCGGCCCGGCGTGGCGCCCGACTCCCGCCTCGAGTACTCCTACTGCGGCGCCATCGTGGCCGCCTGGGCCGGCCCGCGCCACTGGAGGCTGAAGAACAACAGAGGTATTACAGTGTTGACATGCGGCCCGGCGTGGCGCCCGACTCCCGCCTCGAGTACTCCTACTGCGGCGCCATCGTGGCCGCCTGGGCCGGCCCGCGCCACTGGAGGCTGAAGAACAACAGAGGTATTACAGTGTTGACATGCGGCCCGGCGTGGCGCCCGACTCCCGCCTCGAGTACTCCTACTGCGGCGCCATCGTGGCCGCCTGGGCCGGCCCGCGCCACTGGAGGCTGAAGAACAACAGAGGTATTACAGTGTTGACATGCGGCCCGGCGTGGCGCCCGACTCCCGCCTCGAGTACTCCTACTGCGGCGCCATCGTGGCCGCCTGGGCCGGCCCGCGCCACTGGAGGCTGAAGAACAACAGAGGTATTACAGTGTTGACATGCGGCCCGGCGTGGCGCCCGACTCCCGCCTCGAGTACTCCTACTGCGGCGCCATCGTGGCCGCCTGGGCCGGCCCGCGCCACTGGAGGCTGAAGAACAACAGAGGTATTACAGTGTTGACATGCGGCCCGGCGTGGCGCCCGACTCCCGCCTCGAGTACTCCTACTGCGGCGCCATCGTGGCCGCCTGGGCCGGCCCGCGCCACTGGAGGCTGAAGAACAACAGGTATTACAGTGTTGACATGCGGCCCGGCGTGGCGCCCGACTCCCGCCTCGAGTACTCCTACTGCGGCGCCATCGTGGCCGCCTGGGCCGGCCCGCGCCACTGGAGGCTGAAGAACAACAGAGGTATTACAGTGTTGACATGCGGCCCGGCGTGGCGCCCGACTCCCGCCTCGAGTACTCCTACTGCGGCGCCATCGTGGCCGCCTGGGCCGGCCCGCGCCACTGGAGGCTGAAGAACAACAGAGGTATTACAGTGTTGACATGCGGCCCGGCGTGGCGCCCGACTCCCGCCTCGAGTACTCCTACTGCGGCGCCATCGTGGCCGCCTGGGCCGGCCCGCGCCACTGGAGGCTGAAGAACAACAGAGGTATTACAGTGTTGACATGCGGCCCGGCGTGGCGCCCGACTCCCGCCTCGAGTACTCCTACTGCGGCGCCATCGTGGCCGCCTGGGCCGGCCCGCGCCACTGGAGGCTGAAGAACAACAGAGGTATTACAGTGTTGACATGCGGCCCGGCGTGGCGCCCGACTCCCGCCTCGAGTACTCCTACTGCGGCGCCATCGTGGCCGCCTGGGCCGGCCCGCGCCACTGGAGGCTGAAGAACAACAGAGGTATTACAGTGTTGACATGCGGCCCGGCGTGGCGCCCGACTCCCGCCTCGAGTACTCCTACTGCGGCGCCATCGTGGCCGCCTGGGCCGGCCCGCGCCACTGGAGGCTGAAGAACAACAGAGGTATTACAGTGTTGACATGCGGCCCGGCGTGGCGCCCGACTCCCGCCTCGAGTACTCCTACTGCGGCGCCATCGTGGCCGCCTGGGCCGGCCCGCGCCACTGGAGGCTGAAGAACAACAGAGGTATTACAGTGTTGACATGCGGCCCGGCGTGGCGCCCGACTCCCGCCTCGAGTACTCCTACTGCGGCGCCATCGTGGCCGCCTGGGCCGGCCCGCGCCACTGGAGGCTGAAGAACAACAGAGGTATTACAGTGTTGACATGCGGCCCGGCGTGGCGCCCGACTCCCGCCTCGAGTACTCCTACTGCGGCGCCATCGTGGCCGCCTGGGCCGGCCCGCGCCACTGGAGGCTGAAGAACAACAGAGGTATTACAGTGTTGACATGCGGCCCGGCGTGGCGCCCGACTCCCGCCTCGAGTACTCCTACTGCGGCGCCATCGTGGCCGCCTGGGCCGGCCCGCGCTACTGGAGGCTGAAGAACAACAGAGGTATTACAGTGTTGACATGCGGCCCGGCGTGGCGCCCGACTCCCGCCTCGAATACTCCTACTGCGGCGCCATCGTGGCCGCCTGGGCCGGCCCGCGCCACTGGAGGCTGAAGAACAACAGAGGTATTACAGTGTTGACATGCGGCCCGGCGTGGCGCCCGACTCCCGCCTCGAGTACTCCTACTGCGGCGCCATCGTGGCCGCCTGGGCCGGCCCGCGCCACTGGAGGCTGAAGAACAACAGAGGTATTACAGTGTTGACATGCGGCCCGGCGTGGCGCCCGACTCCCGCCTCGAGTACTCCTACTGCGGCGCCATCGTGGCCGCCTGGGCCGGCCCGCGCCACTGGAGGCTGAAGAACAACAGAGGTATTACAGTGTTGACATGCGGCCCGGCGTGGCGCCCGA
The DNA here is from genome assembly GCA_947086415.1 of Pammene aurita. NCBI lineage: Eukaryota > Metazoa > Arthropoda > Insecta > Lepidoptera > Tortricidae > Pammene > Pammene aurita. The sequence goes on along the minus strand of OX352303.1, from coordinate 25,986,471 downwards.
CTCCCGCCTCGAGTACTCCTACTGCGGCGCCATCGTGGCCGCCTGGGCCGGCCCGCGCTACTGGAGGCTGAAGAACAACAGAGGTATTACAGTGTTGACATGCGGCCCGGCGTGGCGCCCGACTCCCGCCTCGAATACTCCTACTGCGGCGCCATCGTGGCCGCCTGGGCCGGCCCGCGCCACTGGAGGCTGAAGAACAACAGAGGTATTACAGTGTTGACATGCGGCCCGGCGTGGCGCCCGACTCCCGCCTCGAGTACTCCTACTGCGGCGCCATCGTGGCCGCCTGGGCCGGCCCGCGCCACTGGAGGCTGAAGAACAACAGAGGTATTACAGTGTTGACATGCGGCCCGGCGTGGCGCCCGACTCCTGCCTCGAGTACTCCTACTGCGGCGCCATCGTGGCCGCCTGGGCCGGCCCGCGCCACTGGAGGCTGAAGAACAACAGAGGTATTAGTGTTGACATGCGGCCCGGCGTGGCGCCCGACTCCCGCCTCGAGTACTCCTACTGCGGCGCCATCGTGGCCGCCTGGGCCGGCCCGCGCCACTGGAGGCTGAAGAACAACAGAGGTATTACAGTGTTGACATGCGGCCCGGCGTGGCGCCCGACTCCCGCCTCGAGTACTCCTACTGCGGCGCCATCGTGGCCGCCTGGGCCGGCCCGCGCCACTGGAGGCTGAAGAACAACAGAGGTATTACAGTGTTGACATGCGGCCCGGCGTGGCGCCCGACTCCCGCCTCGAGTACTCCTACTGCGGCGCCATCGTGGCCGCCTGGGCCGGCCCGCGCCACTGGAGGCTGAAGAACAACAGAGGTATTACAGTGTTGACATGCGGCCCGGCGTGGCGCCCGACTCCCGCCTCGAGTACTCCTACTGCGGCGCCATCGTGGCCGCCTGGGCCGGCCCGCGCCACTGGAGGCTGAAGAACAACAGAGGTATTACAGTGTTGACATGCGGCCCGGCGTGGCGCCCGACTCCCGCCTCGAGTACTCCTACTGCGGCGCCATCGTGGCCGCCTGGGCCGGCCCGCGCCACTGGAGGCTGAAGAACAACAGAGGTATTACAGTGTTGACATGCGGCCCGGCGTGGCGCCCGACTCCCGCCTCGAGTACTCCTACTGCGGCGCCATCGTGGCCGCCTGGGCCGGCCCGCGCCACTGGAGGCTGAAGAACAACAGAGGTATTACAGTGTTGACATGCGGCCCGGCGTGGCGCCCGACTCCCGCCTCGAGTACTCCTACTGCGGCGCCATCGTGGCCGCCTGGGCCGGCCCGCGCCACTGGAGGCTGAAGAACAACAGAGGTATTACAGTGTTGACATGCGGCCCGGCGTGGCGCCCGACTCCCGCCTCGAGTACTCCTACTGCGGCGCCATCGTGGCCGCCTACCTTTACGCCACGCCCCTTCCCTGACCCCTGTTTTCAACCGACTTCAAGATTTCGAAGGAGGAGGTTATCAATTCGTCGGGATCTTTGTTTTTGCTATTATTATTATTATTTTTTATGTATGTTCACCGATTATTCGAAGACGGCTGGACCGATTTGGAAAATTCTTTTTTTGTTTGAAAGCGTATCCTTCACAGTTGGTCCCATTGTAACCATGTCAGGATCTGATGATGGGATCCTGGAGAAATCAAGGGAACTCTTCAACTATTATAGGCACACCTATGGTGATTTGAGTGTTTTTTACAGCAGATCGAGCATTTGGTGTTGGAAAGGTGGATGCTTAGTGAAGTCGGTTCTTTTTTGTTTAAAATTATTATATTGTACAATACGGCGACCTTCCTTTGGATCTGAATTTCGTTTTCAAGCGCGCGCGCGTTTACATATTTCTAAATCGCATAAGCCCATTTCGTACACTATTTACAAGAACCAAAATAAAAGAAGAAGTATCCTTTTCAACCGACTTCAAGATGTCGAAGGAGGAGGTTATGAATTAGTCGGGAAAGTCGGGATCTTTGCTTTTGCTATTATTTTTTTATGTATGTTCACCGATTATTCAAAGACGGCTGGACCGATTTGAAAAATATTTTTTTGCTTTGAAAGAGTGTACTTCTCAATTGGTCCCATTGTAACCAGGTCAGGATCTGATAATGGGATCCTGGAGAAATCGAGGGAACTCTTTTATAGGCACACCTATAGTGATTCTAGTGTTTTTACAGTAGCTCGGGCATTTACTTTTATTAAGGCGGAGGCTAAGTGAAGTCGGTTATTTTTTGTTTATAGTACATTACTGCAGAGACCAGTAAGTAAGCTTTCCTGGCTGAGTATTTAGTACAGGCTACAATACGAAGCCAGGTAAGCTGATTACGGTCGAAGCATGTATAGTGCTTTTCTCAAACATGTAAGGAAATATTTTAATACATACCCAAAAATACCACCTAAACTTAAGCAATTTTTCTTATAATTGCTCTAGGTAAACGTACTCATGTTTAAAAAATATGTATGAAAATGAAAAAAAAAATTACATTTATTCCTTAAACGACTAATTTTCAAACTTATTTATATAAAATTACTTGTTTAAAGCTTCAGTTACTGGCTGAGTGATTTAATGTTGTATGAAAATCCTTTACGTACGTCGCGCTGAACCTGCCTTGGAATAGAGTCCCTACTGGTCTCTAATTACTAACGTAACAGGAACATTTCCGAGCATGTTTGAGAAAAAATTATTACTAAGCAATATACCCTTTTTCGTCAGCGTCCGAACGCAGCCAAACCACCGCCGGGCGCACGCTGGACACGAAGAAGCCGACGCGCACGAAGCGCCAGCTCGACTTCCCGGGCGCCGGGCTCGCCTTCGACTGCCGCGCCGAGCCCGCCGGGGACTACGAGCCCGCGCAGCCGGCCAAGATCATGATCAGCAGGAAGACGCTGGCCACGGGCCACACGTGGAACGAGGCCAACTTCAAAATGCCCATCGATAGGTCAGTAAACTAGTGGTTAAGCTACTCGTAGTACCCTCGGGGGAGTATAAGCTTTCCTAGATGTTTTTTTTTATGGAGGATAGACAGACGTTTGATCACGATGATGGTTAGTGATGATGCAGTCGACGGTGGAGCACGTTTACTTATGAGATACCTATTTACTCTCGCTTTGAAGATACCCAAATTGTACTCAAGTGGAAACAGACTCGGGCAGGCCGTTCCACTCCTTGGCAGTTCGCATAAGGAATGTTGAACCGAGACGCTTCGTGCGTAGGTATATGTGAAATACCTACCATGAAGCGATGCCGGAATGCCGATTGTCTGGTAGTCCGATGGTAAAATGGGAGGAATAAGTTTGTGCAGTTCCTTTAAATCATGATTAGCAGGAAAACGTTGGTAGCGGTGGAATGAAGCCAACTTCAAAGTGCCCGTCGATAGGTCAGTGAACTAGTGACAAGGTAAGTTACATGTAGTATATCGTCGTGGGACTATGAACCTCTCCGGACGGATAAAATCGTGATCAGTAGAAAAACTCACTGGCCACGGAACATACGTGGAATGAGGCCAACTTCAAAATGACCCATCGATAGGTGAGGCACTAAACTTCACTTAACTGTGAACCATTAACAGTCGGTTATAGTTCAAAATCTGTAAGAATGAACTTTTGACACTTCAGTATTGACGTCATTAGTGATGGGGCTAAGACGTATCGTTTGTCAAATTTAGCAATTATTTATGAATTGTTCGAATCGATTTTACTACAACCGATTTTTTCTTGTTATATGCCTATATATTTTGTATCACAAATCTTCTCAAATTATAACAATAAGAATAAGAATAATGTTTATTGACTTAAACCTAATACAGGTGTAGGTAATATTTGCACAGTACGCTAATAGCTTAAGAGAGACTTATGTATTAGGTTTGAAACAGTTTCACCGCAGCTGAGCCTCTGTCTCTGCCTCTGTGAGAATATGAGTTGAGATGAGCTGTATGCAGTTATGCCTAATATACAAAAATAAATTAAAAAAGGAAACTTAACTATAACAAAGCAGAAAATATTTTTTTTTAGGAAATGATCATTTAATAATTGTTATCTACTAATTATGTATGGCATTATAATTATTCCATAATCAATACAATATGATAAGAAAGTCTTATATTGTCTATTGATTACATAATCGATTTTATCGACTTACGGAAATGTTATATGAATCGGAACAGCAGACATGGTCACAACACTAAATTAAAAAAAAAGGAGGCGTAGACCGTAACTGTTTGCATGCTAAATTGTTATCGTAAAATATTCAATAACTAAGATATGAAAAAATTTAACATTAATTAAGTTATGTTTATAAAAAGTTAAATATTGTGTTTACGTACTACATGACAAGCTGTAAAATCGTTATGGGATTTTGTTTATAATTTCAAAGTGTCTTGCGCGTTTACGTTCTACGGGCGCACAGTGTGAAATTTTACATCAAAATCGGACATGCCATTAACCTGAGGCAGTTTATGGCATTAATAGATAGCTTTAGAGGTGTTCGACGAAATAGCAAGGTCTGTCTATGCAAATTAATGATACTTTTTAAGATATTCATATTAATGTGCCGACTTAATTTTTTTTTTTAAAGTGAAATTCTTAATTTTTTCTAAATGCTTTAATTATTGGCTTGAACTTTACTGCTTATCGTCAGTATATTGTTACACAGTATTTAAGTTTCAAATAGCAATGTTCCTAATCCTTAAATAACAAAGATATCGTACTTTGTACAAAAAAACTAAATATCTGTCTTATTACCTTTTGATACTGTAAGCGAAGTTAGTTTCAAGAAAAAATATTCTTTTACTTAATTAAAAAATCATATCAAAAATTCATTAATTATCGTCTCTGGATTTGGAAGTTATTAAACTTCTATGTTTTTCTGATAATTCTGATCTTTAGGGTTATCACACGACATTTAGTTTAATAAAACAGAAATCGAATAACAGTAATTACTGTAAAATTACCTAACTATGATCCGGTCATCCAACTGGTTATTATCAATGATATTTACTATGAATGGGTTATACTCTAACAAAATGAGCACAAAAAATACTTCCAGAGTTATGCCATAACCTAACAAAGATTCTTTTATGTTTATCTATTTTGACAATCATTACATCTTTGTCACTCTCATTGTTAGAAAATTACAGTTTGTCTCTTTCCCACGCGGGTGACGGGAGTCATTGACACGTCCGCATCTCTCGCTTGCCGGAGCGTGACTAGCGACAGTTGTTTGAATTCACTCATATTAAGTGCTTCACTTTTGGAGCGTGCATAACCCATCTGTCATTATTTATTATATATCATAGGTTATTATTAGTCGGTTAGTAGGTAGTCTGTGATTTGACACCATACGTATAGGTCGAGGACTTCACGGTGCTTCAATTTGACCCATTTCCTGCTGCCCAATTGAGCTGAAATATAGTGTAGCTACTTTACTCAGATGACATTACAATGTTTTGGAACCATGATGCTGCAGCTGGTCTGATGATGGAGATCTGGAGGTAGCCATAAGGACTAGGTTATATAAAACAATGCATTCATTGTGCTTAGAGGTTTGTTAGAATCGTCTCGATGAGTAGTAGACGAGACGACTGTTGAAAGAAAAGTATAGTCGGCGATAAAAGCTTGTCTTAAAAATTTTGTTTTTGTCACAAAACTTTATGACGCAAACGCTCTATGGAATGAAAAAAACAGTGTGCATGCATGCCTATATGGTAAAACTCTATCCTACAAGCTAACGCGCGAATAAACAAGTCAAAACTTTTACTAAATTATTTTGCACATGTGTGAATAAAGCGACATTTTCCCATACTGTTTTTAAAGGAAAAAAAGTGAGTGAGAAAGTGAGAATAAGATCTCTTCTGATACCTGAATGACCCTGATACCTGTATGAAAGTTTTCTAGGATTTGAATTACTTCGTCCATCACACCCCGGTCACTTTTCTCTAATTTAAATTAAGTAGTTTTTATAGGTAGATACATGCACAATTTCTCAATCGTTATAAAATATTGGAGTCCTCTGATTCCAATAGACTCCAATACACAAATGATGGTGGTTAACGTCACGTTTTTTTAATTATGTACCCTTTTCGTAATAATAAAATGCTATGTGGTAACTTTGCTATGTTAGATGTATCAGGCGCTTTACCAAGTAGCAGCCCTAACACAAATATTTAATTTGCTTTAAATTCTAAATCCTTTCATTAACGTTATTCAAATTAATAATGTCGACTAAATATGGTATAAAGAAGTCTCTAGTTAAGAATTAATTCCGCATACCTTAGGATTTTTATTTAAAAAAATTAAATAGTTTAACTACTAAATTGCAAATTTCTCAGATCAGAATAATTTTTTAAGGATATTTTTGGTCTTAAAATTATCAGTCGGAAGAGATATAACGTTTAATATTACACGAAAGTTTATAAAGGCACGTATTCATGAAATATTACCACTTCTATGATTTTTTTGGAGTTTCTGAAAGCAATCTTAAAAATGTGGTTTCTTGAAAACTATAAGGAATTAACTAGTGGGGATTACATATTTATATTTAGTATTAATTGAGCTTTATATTACGCCATTATTTAACCCATGTCCGATTTTTATGTAAAACTCCACACTGTGGGGCGTTGCGATGAGTCAAAAGTTCATTCTTACAGATTTTGAACTATAGCAATCGTCATAAAACTGACGGTCAATGTCAAATCCCATACATTTTGTCAGGAATGCGTTTAAACGTTACCGGAACACTATCACAACCGGTCTGGATTATTTGAGTCAGAGAGATGTTTTCTTGAGATTCTTCCATAATGTCTTAGAATCTTTGTGCTGTGTATTTATCAAAGTGTTAAGTGGATTCCACTACGAGTATATATGTGTATACGTTTTGAACAGAGGCCTAGACGAGTCCCACTTCCGCAAGCTGTTCCTGCGCAGCAGCGTGACGTTGCTGCGCAAGCGCGAGCTGGAGCGCCACCGCGCGCCCGCGCCGGAGCCCGAGCCCGTGGACGGGAAGCCCTACGACTACAATAACGAGAACGACGCCTCCTACTGCGCCAACAACGCACTGGTTAGTTTACTTATACTGCTAAATGTTTTTCCACAAGCCAGGCGAAAATCGATCTTAAATCAATGGCATGAAAGACATTTATCACTGTAACTATATACGCCTTATTCGTAAAACCCTTTGAGCGCCAATGACGGCCAGTCACGGCATCGGCGGACCACTGACGCCACCGACGTGAGTAGCCGTCCGTTAAAATAGGGATGTGGGTGAATAATTATTAGTAACTTTTATGTTAAATTCGTAACACAAATGAACCGGCGGTTGGAACGCTTGGAAAATTTACCCGTGTCATAATACTCATAATATTGCTGTGTCTGTCTGTAGCAGCATCATGGATTTATATGAGGTGGATTTAATTATTCGGTGACAAAGTGAGGCCGACAGAGGTTATTTAGGGGACTGTCTCGTTTTGACTAAGGAGGTATGAGGTCAGACAATCAAAATGTGTTAAATGTGACAATTTTGTAACGAGTGCGAGTGAGACACCGCCCTTTATGCTCTATCGGACCATTTATACTAGTCACCTATGAACGACAGTTTTACTCGCCCTCGGTACGAAGGTTCAACCTTGGTTAGGGAAAAAAATTTAAAAATTAGATCCACTTCATTTAAATCAATGGGCAGCATAGCGCTAAAACGGTTAACTAATTTAAATGTTTACTACGAATAGGTTTATTCTAAATTTAAATTAACAGACGCCATTTTAAGTGTAATACTTACTAGACCGATTCATCAACCGACTTCAAGATTTCGAAGGAGGAGGTTATCAATATAATATTTTTTTTGTTTGAAAGAGTAATCTTCACAGTTGGTCCCATTGTAACCAGGTGGTCAGGATCTGATGATGGGATCCTGGAGAAATCGAGGGAACTCTTCAACTATTATAGGCACACCTATAGTGATTAGAGTATTTTTTACAGCAGCTCGAGAATTTGCTGTTGGAAAGGTGGATGCTAAGTGAAGTCGGTTCTTTTTTGTTTAAAATTATTTTGTTGTCAGGATTACATGTCCGCCAGTTTGAAGTATTTTGAACTCTACATACTCAGCCGATTACATGTTTTTTGGCAGGATGGCGACGATTGGGGCAATGAGGACGGCACGGCGGCTGGCGAGCTACATGAGCAAGCGAAAGCCACGGAGCCGGAGGAGATAGGAGACATGCTGGAACCGCCCACTAAGGTTTCTATTCTTATATCATAACATAAGTAGGGCCCGGAATTTTGCGTGCGGTTTGTGAAACGTCATAGGGAGAGAACACCAATGTTTATCGACATATCGATAAATCGGGAGTTTTTTTATTAGTGTCTTTAGAAAATAATACCTCAAACTTTCAAATGATACATAAAGTAAAAGTACCAGTGCTCGACACGCTAATGTCCAATAGATGACACCCTTCTGTCACCTCTTTTGACAGTGACTTAAGAATAAAGGTGGCATCCATTGGGACAGTGTCGAGCACTTGTACGTTTACCGTACATCACGCTTTATAAAACTATTATTTATTATTATATATTTTAATTATTAATTATAATTTATTTTATATGTTAAGCTTTTTTCGTGAATGCCCGTTAAAAAGAGTATGTATCATTTGAAAGTTAATAATACCTCAGTATTATTTTTTAAAGACACTAATAAAAAATCTCCCGATTTATTGATATATCGATAAACATTGGTGTTCTCTCCCTATGACGTTTCACAAACCGCACGCAAAATTCCGGGCCCTAATCATAAGTATCATAATGCTAGTCGCGCCTACGGGAGGTCGAACGCAAAGCTCGCTCCTTTAGTTGTCTCCCGGTCGTGTACAGAGTAATACACGTTCTTAATTAAGCAGTTCTGTTTTATCTTTTCAACTCCCAGATAGTTAATTCCTATAGTCGCTAACCATTATCTGTCATTTTCATTGCCTCTTTTTTTCACCAACAATAGGCGTGTCCACACCTGACGCACCGCCTCGCGAGGAAATTGCCGCGCGAGGCGGTGCGTCAGGCGTGGCCGTGCCTCGGCCGAGGCAGACGCACGCGCGGCCGCAATGCCTCGGGCGAGGCACGTCCACACTAGCCGAGCTTCTTTGCCACCGTCGTGGTATCAAAATAATAATTGAATCAAATACTAAAAAAGTTTTTAAAGAGTACTAATATTTTTTTTCTTTTCACGACTTTATATCATAAAATATTTTGACAGAGTGGTCCTTGTCCTCGAGTGTATATTGAAACATATTATCACTTATGTCCTTATAGACCTTATGTCGCTGCAATAAGGTTTACGAATTATATGCCTGTTCAATGTTTCAGAGAAGACTAAAATCAATTTATCACTTATTGTAACAAACTGAAATTACATTTACTAATTTTATTGAGATATTTGTATTCCCTTTACTTATTTATGTACATATTAAATTTTCGTAGGTGCCTGTCGTTATTTCATTAAAGCACTTACAACTCTATTTACAGGTCGCTAAAATCTTCATACCCTACGCCATGAGAGCCAAGAAAGTCGACATGAAACAATTGAAGAACTGTACATGGCAGATGTTGACAGAAAAATCACAAGGCGAACAAGAAGACGTGACGGAAACTACATTCGCTACGATTTACAACAAGCTACCGAGCAAACTTTCCACTAACATGCGGGAGTCGCTCAGTGTGCCGCTGGCCTTATTATCAGTGTTGCATTTGGCTAATGAAAAAGGACTGATATTGCAGAAACGAGAGGATTTGAAAGACTTTAATATTGTTGGTCTGATAAAGAAATGAAGTATGTTATGGTATGCGTAAGGCCACCGACTATTGAATACTATAGATATTGATCGTGCCGCTCGGAACGCTAGGCGCGACTTGATCAAAATATACAGACTTGAATGGACCTGTTTTGGATAATAGCGGCGGCCGCTCGTCTCGCCGCGTCGCACTTCGCAGTCCGGTCGCATGCATGTCTGTGGCCTAAAGCTCATTCATTCATTTGTACATAGGCTTGCATTTTGAGTATTTTTTTAGGTTATTTTAAGGATTTCTAGGTAATACAAATACCCTATTTTTTGTTTTGTAAAACAATTCAATGCATTCATTATAATGGAACATTGTATAAATATTTTATAATTGATTTAGCATATTTCGTATTTTTTACGGTATTTTGTAGATTTTCAGTAAGGACTAAACATCCTTTTGTTTTACTAGTACAGTAAGCTGGTCTCATTGTAAATAAAACGACAATTGATTTATACAAAACTTTTTTTTATTTTTTATTTTTAAAACAGTAAACAGTTGCAGAAATAAACATTTCACAAACGTAACTTATTTGTGAGTAACTCTTCTGCTGCATTATGGAGCTGCAACATTTATTAGCTTTTCGATTAGGGTGTATTTAACAGAGGCACAACATATTTCGTTCCTTATTGCTAACCATATTGCTTACAATGTCTACGAAAAGTGTTGGGTAACACAACCGAATTTAAACAATAAACATATAATCGTATTCCTACCTAACTTAGTAAACACTAAACAACGTCGAACGTAGAAAAATACGAGTATTTACAATGTCACAGTATCAAACATCAAAGTCTTCAAACGTTTACGTAAATGCTATGACCAAGAAATGGGAAAACGAACAAATAAAAAACTATTGGGTTTAACGGATTAAAATTAAACAAAAAAAAGTTGTCTTTTACACTTGAAAGTAACAAATCAATAAAATTTTCGTAAAATAGTTTACGTACGTAATCAAGTAAACGGCTTAAGTTAGTTAAATTCTAGAATAACAAATTTAACAAACGTATCAAAATGTTTAGAGAATCTAAATCTACAAAAGATAAGGCTATTCAGTCTAGTGTCTGGAAGTTTCGATTTAACACGGAAACTACGTGGTGACTGATGGAAGTCATTTTACATAGTCAATTGATGCAACATTGCCCACGATGCTTAACTTTGCCTAGCTTGAAAAATATGGCGTTCTTCTCGAAACAGATACTTATAATTTAATTCTGAGATGGAAGGAAGGCGGCCATTATTAAGAATTAAATTTAGGCATAGTAGGCAATGTTGCAGGAGTTGATTTCGCCTATAATAAATAATCTAATACAAAACAATCTCTAGACACTTTAATACAATTTTGAAGCGAAGATAAGTATAAAGTAACTATCACAATCAGGCATCGCTTCGCACTATTAATACAATTAACAAATGAGATTTTTATCGTACAAGACTTAATTAAAAAATATATCTTTAGTCAATTGTTTTAACTTCTTCGACTTTACTGACGTCATTTGATTTAACGCTAGGTTCAGTATTTTCTTTCGATTCAGTTTTGACTTCTACTTTTGTGTCTCCTACTTCAACATCTGATACCAACTTCTGAGTTTTAAGTTCTGATATTGTTCCTACATCTGATTCTAATTTGGTTGGTTCTTTCATTGGGGAACCATCTTTGGTACCATCACTGCTTGTGTATCCAGTGTCTGTGTTTATGGAATCCTTAGAATGGTCTCTTTCTGGAGTCTTTATAGTACCATTGGAGCTCTCCAACGTTGAAGATGAGGTGTCCTGTTTAGGGGATTCTAGGTGTTCTTCTTTATGGTCACTGGAATCATTTAAGCTGTCCGGGTTGGCTTCAAAAGATTTGTTCTCAATTACAGTGTGATTGCTTTCTAGGCTTTCGTTTAGATCAGGATGCGACGAGTCCAGCTCGTTGGCATCTTCAAATTTATCTTCCTCCTCAATCTCTTTGTCGGTGTTAACCTCTGATTGATTTTCGTTATCACCTACTAATACTGATTCGGCAACTTCCTTTTCGCCTACTTCAGTAGAATCTACTTTTTCCTGTGTTTCAACTGTTATTTCCGGTTCAAAAGCTTCGGCAGCTTCCTTTTCGCCTACTTTAGCAGAATCCACTTCCTGTGTTTCAGCAGTTATTTCAGCTTCAGAAGGTTCGGCAACGTCCTTTTCGTCTACTTTAGTTGAATGGACTTCTTCCTGTGTTTCAATTGTTATTTCCGCTTCAGAAAGTTCTACAACTTTCCTTTCGCTTTCTTTAGGAGAATCTACTTCTTGTGTTTCAAGGGTGATCTCCTCTTCAGAAGGTTCAGCTACTGATTGGATCGGTTCTTTAAGATCTTCCTTTTCAATTTCCAAGGCTCCATTCTCAGAACCGGTTTCACCTGTCTCTTTAGGTGGTGTATCTATCTCAACCGTCCTCTCCGTCGGATCTTCAATATTTTCCGTAGCTGCACTTTCAGGTATATTTTCCGCTTTTTCCGTTTCACTGGGTTTCGAGGAGAAAAGGATAACACTAACATCTTCTCCATTAAGAATAAGTTTGACTAGCGCGGGCTCCGAAGTGCTGTCCAGGAATTCAATGTGGAATGTGGAGCCGTTGGCCATGAGCTCGTCGAGTTTGTTCCCGGCGGCGGCGGCTCCGTCGGGGATCGCCAACCGACAGCACTTGGCTAGGGGTTCTATCGCCGCTATCTCAGCGGGCAGCTGCCGGAACTCCTGGCACTTGGCCTTGTTACCGTAATCCAGGAACTGAACGTGGTAGCTCGCGTCGCAGAACTCCAGAATTTTACCGCGATACCACTGCTCGTCCTCGGCCCAGAACGCGGCGCATATCGAGCCGACTTTCAACTCCGTCGCCGACTCGAACTCTGGGGCGTCGCACATGACCTCGGTTACTTTATCGAGTTGTGCCGTGTTGTCGTCGAGGTGGACGTAGAACTCGTGCAGGTCGTGCACGTAGCACAGCGAGCCCGCGCCGCGCAGGGGCTGCCCCTCGGGCGCCGGGCGCTCCCCCTCGGGCGCCGGGCGCTCCGCCGCGGGCCGCTCCGCCGCGGGGCGCTCCGCCGGCGGCCGCTCCTCGCACAGCCCCACCAGCTCCTCCGTCACCGACCTGCCCGAGAGGTACAGCTCCACGATGGAGATGTCGCCGGACGCGATGAACTGCACGTTGAAAATGGTGCGGCCTTCGGCGGCCAGCTCGTTGAATTTGATCTCGGATTTTCGGGACCACGATTTGATGTCCCTCGGCTTTTGGAGTGCGCACTTGCGGGACAGCGCGGGTTTAAGCTTCAGCTCGTCCGGGAGACTGCGCAGCTCGGTGGCGATGGAGGCGTTGCCGTAGTCCATGAACAGCACCTCGGTGCCCTCGGAGCCGTCGACGATGACCTGCGCGCGGTACCAGGCGCCGTCCTCGGGGTACTTGGCCGCGCACAGTACGCCCTCCTCCTTCGACGGCAGCTCGGGCAGGTTCTCTGCGTCCTCCATGGCCGCCTCCATGGCTTGCAGCTCTGTCGTTGCGGACTCGAGTTGGACCCAGAACTCGGAGGGCGAGTTGACGTGGCTCGCGAAGCAGGAGGGGAGGTCGCCGCACTCGGTGGGCTGCTCGGCGCGCGCGGCGTGCCCTCGGGCCACCAGCTGGTCCGTCACGTCGCGGCCGTCGACGAACAGATCGACGTACGTCGTGACGTCTTTGAGGACTATGAGAGCGTCGACGGGGCGCTGCGTGTCGCCGACGAGCGCCTCGAAGCAGTCCCCGGCCGGCTCGGACCACTGGCCGGTGCCGGTGGGCACGGCGTTGACGCCGGAGCGGACGGCCAGGGGTTCCACGGTGCGCAGCGACTCCGGCACGGCCTTGATGAGCCCCGGCGAGTTGTCGAGTACGTCAGTGTTGCCGTAGTCGATGAAGCGCACGGTGGTGATGTCCGCATCGAGATCCAGCACCTCGGCGCGGTACCACAGGTCGTCGGCGGAGTACTTAGCGACGCAGAGCGTGCCCATCTCGCGCGCCGCCAGATCTTCGTACTTGTCAGCGTCTGCCGCGAGCTGCGCTTGTATCTCGTCGATCGTATCGACCTTATCGGCCATCTGGAGCCAGAAGTGTCCGGGGCTGTCGATGTGGCTGATGTAGACCTGGGTGCAGCCGGGCGGCGGCGCCACGGGCTCGGGCTCCGCGGCCTCGGGCTCCGCGGCCTCGGGCTCCGCGGCCTCGGCTGCGGGCTCCTCGGTGGAGGCCACTTGCGGGGTGGCGAGTTTTTCGTTGACCAGTTTGATGGATAAATCGACTCCGTCTAGGTGTAAGCTGGCGAGCCAGCCGTCGGAACCAAAAGCGAGCGTAACTTGGACCTCCTTGTCAGTTGTCCATTCGGACAGCTTAGTTACGGCATCGTCATTTAACGCAACCAAGCCTAAGCTGGCAACGAGCGCCAGGCTGCAGGGCTCATAGAAAGACTTATCCAACTTCTTGACCATGTCCTTGGCGACGGTCTCCGTGTTGCCATAGTCGGAAAACTGTAGGGTAACGTCATTGTCTGTGGCGCTGAGGATGGTGGCGCGGTACCAGTTTCCGTCGGATGACTTGGCAGCGCATAAGGACTCAGGTTCGAACTCCGCGAGAGATTCGGGTGTGCCTAAAAATAAAAAATAAAGTTAAATTTCAAAACGAATCAAATTTAAGCCTGTAGAATTGTAGATAACTACATAATTATACTTAGCGTACTTTCCAAGCATCGGACAAATCGTGCCACTTACGCTAGAGCAAAATTTGCGCGAGCGCACTCGGTTGTATTTTGAACGTGATATCACGTGCTGGCGATGAGCTCACGATTTTCCGTGCGCTTGATTTGACGGTCAAAGCGTTCGAACTATACACCTTTGGAGGGTGCATAAACTGAAAGGGACAGCACAGCATGTCTGATTTAGAAAACGCCATATTATTTATTTTTAGTAACCCTTTGACCGCCAAGCATCGGACGGAAAAATCGTGGCCTCAGTTCGAACTATACACCTTTGGAGGGTGCATAAACTGAAAGGGACAGCACAGCATGTCTGATTTAGAAAACGCCATATCATTTATTTTTAGTAACCCTTTGACCGCCAAGCATCGGACGGAAAAATCGTGCCCTCAGCGCCAGCGTGCGCGAACAGGCGAAGCAAAAAAGCTTATATTTTGGACGTGATATCACGCGCTTTCCGTGCGCGTGACTTGGCGTCTTTGGCGGTCAAAGGGTTAAATAAATTTCAATCAGTTTCTGTTTTACAAGTCGGATAGACCGTGAGAAGTCTAAGACACGTCCAGCCTTTACGTCTCCAAAATGGCTTTAGAAATTATATTATTATTATAAAGTAGGACAAAAAAAATTACACCTACCTTCATCATAGAAGACATAAAGCCTATCCAGCAACTGCTGCACCTTGTCGATGTCCGCGACCTTCTGCAGGTAGATCTCATTAAGATTCTCCAGGTGTTGAATACTGCAGAGTCCGAAGTTGTAGTTGAAAACGGTTCGCGCGCACAGGGTGACTACTTCCTCGAAGGCGCCTTCATCTGGCTCGAAGATGGGGAGCTTCTTGCCCGTGCTGATGTCGTATAGGGTGGTAACTAAGCTGCAACGGAAAGATAAATTTTAAAGAAAAAAGAACCAATTTGTCTTAGGCTACCTTTCGAAGACCACGGGCATTTGCTCTTGGAGCCACTGTGAAACATACTCAAATCACTATAGGTGTGCCTATATGAAGAGTACCCTCGATTTCTCCAGGATCCCGTCATCAGATCCTGACCTGATGAATTTATCTAGATCTATTATATAATATCGTCGCCTAGTACCACACAACACAACACAAGCCATAATGAGCTTACTGTGGGACTAGGTTGATTTGTATAAGTCCCATAATATTTATAAATTATTTATTATGCATGTATAATGTACTAGCTTTTGCCCGCGGCTTCGCTCGCGTTAAATTCGGGGTAACACGGTTCCCCTTTGCCCTCCGTAATGCTCCATACAAACTTCCACCCCCCATTTTAGGGAAGTGGGGGGTTAAAAAGAGACAAAAAGTAGCCTATGTCACTCTCCATCCCTTCAACTATCTCCACTTAAAAAATCACGTCAATTCGTCGCCCCGTTTTGCCGTGAAAGACGGACAAACAAACAAACACACTTTCCCATTTATAATATTATGGATTTTCGCGGTGGAAACGGCGGGCTGTTGGGGAGCGGATGCGAAAAAATTTGTACGTGACTTAGGCACAAGGGAGAGGACTCCCGCTCCGAGTCGTCGTGCAAAGACTGTCCATGGCTATCCAGCGTGGTAATGCCGCGAGCGTTATGGGCACTTTTGCATTGGAAACGACAACGAACGGTAGCAATGATCTTAGTTAAGTTTTGTAATGTAATTAGATTGCGCCGCTAACAGCAGTCGGCCCGAGTGGGCCCTAGCGCAGGCAGCGTCTAATGCGCAACCTTACAGAATAGTACATTACTTACCAAGGACTGTAAAAGAAAGAAAGCCCGAAATCGCAGGTATTTGTGACCCGAGCTGCAGGCGAGGGTTGTAAATATGCGATAGAGGGCTTTCTTTTTTACTACCCATGGTGAGTACACAATTTTACGTCTCCTTAATTCTTCCTCCTTAATTTTTAATGTGAGTATTACCGCACGCTACGCGTACGGTAAAACTCGCATTATGGCCAGGTGTGACGTAAACAACATTAAATCGTCCAACATTAAAAGTTCCCCGCCATGCCGCGGCCGGCGCACAAGGGAGGACGCAGGCGCATCTCGGGGGATGCCGCGGCATCCTGTAGCGTGCTCCTCGATGCTCCGGAGAGATCACCGTGATGCTCCGAGGTCAGTCTCAGAGTACTAAAATGTATACATACCTTATTGTGATTGAAATAGCAAACTACATACGCCATACGGCCAATATTAGCGGCCAAGGTCTGAACAACGCCTCTATTGTCAAGGCGATAAAGTGCATAATCAGATAATTTTTGAGTAGCTCCGCTCCGGCAGTTTGCGCTGGCATTTAGGAATGGAAATAAACAAATAGGGATTATCTTACCGAATGCCCTCAACGCTGTCGACGTACACAATGAACTTGTTGCCAGTGAGCGTGGTCTTCAGTTCCTCGAGCGGGATCAGGATAGTGGAATCCGCCGTGTAGTTGTTAAGGCAGCACTCCAGGGATTGGTAGTAGTATACGCTCAGTTCCGTTGGCAGAATCATCAACTGTGGGGAATATTATTTATAAATTAAAATTTCGTTATTTGCTCCTGTAAAAAAAAAATTGAATTGTTCTGCATTATCATATTATCAATTATCCTCGTAGCGTTTGTCCCGGCTTTTTGCCTCGGCTCTATTGAGCCTAGGATCTGCTCGACAACCTAATTCCAGGAATTGGCGTAGGCACTAGTTTTTACGAAAGCGACTGCCATCTGACCTTCCAACCCAGAGGGGAAACTAGACCTTGTTGGGATTAGGTCCGGTTTCCTCACGATGTTTTCCTTCGCCGAAAAGCAACTGGTAAATGTCAAATGATATTTCGTACATAAGTTCCGAAAACCTCACTGGCCAAGCCGGGATTTGAACCTGAGGCCTCCGCATTTGAAAGTCTCGACGTCTTACCGCCAGGTCATAAAGTAGAAAATTATATCTGTCATATCCAGACATAGAAGTTTTTGTGGCAAAAATGTCAATTAACTAGGCACTTCCTTCCAATAATAAATTTATCGATAACTTTCGAAGTGACATTTCATAGCACATAATAAGTTTACCGGGTAAAGTATAAACTAACCTGTAATGCTGATAACTACCTATCGACGTTATGTAATGGTGATTTGTTATATTTTAACACTTATTAGAAATTAAAAAAAATAACACGAAACAATTTATAGAATCAGGCGTTACTTTGCGGAAGTCTCAATTATTAACTACAACCGCGGAATATATTGTAAACCAAGAAATAATTTTAACAACTAAAACAAAATGAGTGACAATCATTTTCATAATCGATTTACAATAAGTTTGTGCTGTATATCATAACCGTCATAACGATTTATCGATAAATTAATGTAGTTGAGAAGTCCCTATGACATTTTCATTCCAGCCACTAAAACTTCTATGTCTGGTCATATCTGATTAAAGCGCTAAAGGAGCCGCTTCCGATAACATATTTTGAAGAATTTACTTGTGTATTACTGTTTTGAATAAATACGTCCCGCCGAGTTTCTTGCCGGTCATAATACCAGGGGGGTGTCACTACGCAGTTTAGGTACATTTGGCCGGCGCGCCTCCCGGGCAGGCGTATGGCAGTGGGCTGCCGCTCGGCTCGCACGATACTCGTGTCTCGTGGCGCGAGCGCTAAATTTAAAATACACAATGTTCTCGAAACCTAAACCTCGACCTAATCCGTATAAAAGATATAATATTGGTTGCCCAAAAACAATATTAGGAACTGACCGACATATTTTCAAAGGAATACGGCTGTGGCATACCTACTTCCGTGAGAATCAGACATACTATCTCCGGATAAAAAAAATATGTTTACAGAATCAACGTTTGTAATTCCTACATATTTATCTAAAAATAAAAATATTAAATCAGTAGATATAGGTACTAAAACTTGTCAAGTGACAGCCCCGTGCCGACGCTCACAGCTCGGTCATAAAACTTCGGCGCGCAAAGAAGATTCACGGTTCGTGCGCGGTTATAAGTTTCAATTTTGCTTGCAGGCGGCGAGTATAGGTATAATTTTATACCTAAATCTGACTTTTGTGAAGGATTGAATTTTCTGTACGGTAGTACTATTAGTTATTCTGTGATAATACTTCTCGGGTCAGAGCTGTAGGGTTAGAACCGGTAGTAGTTTTTTTTCTCTTTCTGACGTTCATAAGTGCATTGTAATGTGCCTAAATTTATCTTCTCTTTTTTGGCACAGGTCACCAGCGCTTGAATCTTAATAATGAAATTTGTGAAAGGTTTAACATTAAAATGGCGCGGTAGATTTTACCCTCGTGCTTGAAGGCAATCCGTCTTTTTTTTATTATGGGACTGACCAGCGATTGGCCCTAGTCTGACCTGATGGAATGTGAAGACAGGGCCTAAGATGGAGCTCACCGGTACAGTAATAGCCTATTCACTCTTGGTTTAAATATACCGAGATCGTATTTGTTAGGGAATACAGATGGCGGGAGCGCATTCCATTCCTTGGCAGTCCCTGATCCCTGATTAAACCGGTATTAGACATTGTAATTTGTAGGGCCCAATCTGTTGTGTACACTGCCTCTGTCTCATTCCCTCCATCAGCTCCATAAGGGCTCTAACTCTTATTACACCTCCCAACCTTACAGATTGGACGCAACTTACATTGGCCAATGTCGTGGTGACGGTGTTGCCATAATCAGGCAGGACGGCAACAACGTTGTTCCCGTCAGACGTGTCATTCAAGATGGCGCGGTAGATTTTACCCTCGTGCTTTACTGTGCAGTGAACGCCGTCCGTTAGCGTGTCTTGGGTTAGTGGCGTCAGCTGAAAGAGAAGTTGTTATAAAATATTCAGGATAAAAAAAACCGGTTAAATGCAGTAGCAATGTACATCAAACAAAACTATAGCAACACTCTAGGGCGAATCGAACAGACGTATTGCTCCTTAGAAAAGCAGCAATGTATACCAAACAATAGTACATTACTTACCAAGGACTGTAAAAGAAAGAAAGTCCGAAATCGCAGGTATTTGTGACCCGAGCCGCAGGCGTGGGTTGTAAATATGCGATAGAGGGCTTTCTTTTTTACTGCCCGTGGTGAGTACACAATTTTACGTCTCCACCTGGGCATAATGCGAGTTTTACCGCACGCTACATTATATTATGGCCAGGTGTGACGTAAAATTTAGTTTTTTTAACGCCTTTCGCGCGCTTGCCTACGTCATTTCGAAGCTATAATATTTACCATTATTTTGTGATAAAAATGTTGAAAAAACATAAAATAATAGCTATTGAAACGTTTTTACTTTAGTTTATACTTTTTTTTTTTATCGTATGGCTAAATGTCACTGGATATAGATAGGTATTTCTTCCCTGGGTAAGTGGGAAAGCAGATGATAAGGAAAATCCAGTGAGTGCTGCGAGGTCCCGATGGGACAGTGCAGCTGCCAAGTTTGTTACTCTTTTAGCACCACCCGGGGATCACGTGTAGGGTTATCTAAGGTGTTTCCTACGGACGCAGAGTGAAGTTTATACTAATTTCAAAGAATTATTATGATTTGAAGTAATGTGAAACGGAACGTGTTTTAATCCACCAAACAGCGTCTGGTGACGTCACTCCTGTTATGACAACTAATGAGGTTGGCAACCGTATATGGGATCCAGGTCAAAAAAAAAACAAGAATTTGACACTGTTGAGTTGACGAACAAATATGGCGAGTGACACACATGCGTGTCGTCACAGGAACTGTAAATCCGTTACACGCGAAAATTTAAAATTACACTTTGTAACAATTTTTGACTATAAATTATAGTATTTTATTTTTTTAAGTATTATATAGTTTATTTTTTTTCAAATGAAAATATTGCATCTTGCCTATAGCGCCTTGAGCCATCGTGCCTACAGTGCCAAGAATACCTATAAGTAGTGTTATTGGGTATGCTATTAAACTAACCTTCATACTTTCAAGTAAAGTTTAATTTATATTGACTCGCCTGCGTCCGTGAACTTGGCGTGTGCGGCGTTCTTGTACAGTCGCCATCAAATATATCGGAGCGGCCAGGGTACTCACAAATATCTGAACATGCACTTTATCGCTTTGACAATAGAGGCATTGTTCAGATATTTGTGACCACCTTGGCCGCTCCGATATATCTGATGGCGACTGTACATGACGTATAGTGTTCAAAAAAATTAAAATGACTTACCAAGTTGACGTCAAAGTTGGCGATGGCGTTCTCAACTAGCTCCGCCTTCTCCAAGTCGAGTTGTACATAAAACTTCTCGTACGACTCGACGTGCGTCACGCGACACGGGATCTGCTGTCCCACGATTATGGTCAGGTCTATCGCTTCGTCTGAAAAAACACACGGTAAGCTCAATAAGGCTCGAGTTGTGGGTACTAGGCGACGATATATATAATAGATATATACATATAAATACTTAACACTTTCGCAACCAGGCAAAATTTTGGACAATACCCCAGAAACCGACAGAACTCTCCAGGCGGGTTACGGCATGCAACGCAATGCCGCACGCCGGGTGCCCGGCATCTGAGCAAACATTACGAGTTCTCGGTAGTCAAAGTGTTAAATACATAGAAAACATCCATAACTCACGAACAAATATCCGTGATAAACACACAAATAAATGCCCTGACCAGGATTCGAACCCGGGACCTCCTGCTTCGTATTCAGGGTCACTACCGACTAGGCTAGGAGGCCGTTTAAAGAATAACAAATTAATTTAATTGGTTGCTCATAAAAAGCAATTAACGATGTGAATATTGAGGAAAGTGGACTATTTTGCTTATTGAAGTATTATGCAGTCTCTTTCTTTTATTTTCTGTTCAGTTTGTTCTTTAAACGGGCATTAGACTTCACTTCTCTCGGATCTGATCGCTCGTGTACCCTGCCTCTCTCTAGGTGCCCTATTAAAAAAGAGTTGAAAGTAATGCGTCCGGAGAAAAAACCTAATGGAATTGACTATGCTACTCCCCTATTATTACACCTCCCTCCTCCTCATCTCCCTTTTTTAAATAGGCCCGATGAAAATAGATCTAAAATCGGCATTAATATTTATACTATCCACCTGAAAATTACCCAATCCACATATTGGGCTAACATTGGCTAATCTGAGATAATATGCTATTTCTCTATAGAGATCAAGCGATATTATAATCTCTTTCTTCGTCCTATAGATTGTTCTGCATTGGTACAACGTGTGGACCAAGCATAAGAGCCATTTCAAAGTCGCCATCAAATATATTGGAGCAGATAAGGTACTTACAATAATATCTGAACATGCACTTTATCGTCTTACCAATAGAGGCGTAGTTCAGATATTTGTGACCGCTTTGGCCGCCCCGATATATCTGATGGCGACTGTACGCCTAGCTGATGTTTACCTTTAAGAGCGACAGACGACTGCTGCTCTGACAGCACAGCTAATTGCTTTTCAACAAGCATATCCGTAACGCTTGCACTGTTATTCCACAAAGACACCTGATACTGCCCTTCAACACATTCTTGGAACACACACTGGTAACGGGGCGCGTTGAAACACAAGTCTATCTCAGGATTGGCCTTCCATTCACCCTCTATTGGGGCTACTCCGATCAGCGAGCAATGTATTGCCATTTTTGGCAGTTCGAGTAATTGCCTATCCAACTGCCAAATATCTTTCGCGTCAACCAGCTGTTTGTTCCCGAAATCGACGTACTGGACTATGAATTTTGAGAACGGCTGAACGGAGACAACAGTAGCCCTGTATAAGACACCATCGGCCGGGTATCTGGCGAGTACTGAAGCGCCAACTGGTACGTTTCCGGAATAGGATCTGACTCCTTTGTACAGCTCCGGTATTTGGTTCATCATCTCTAGGAACCTCGGTTGGAGCGACATTATTTGCGTGTAGAAGCTTTTGGGGGATATTATCCAGGTGACGGAAACTTCGTGTTGCGCTTGTGATTCTACGTTTGGTTCTTCGAATAGTGACTCCAGTGGGACGGGGTCGGTGAGCTCTTTATACTGCACTTGGGTGAATTTGTCGCGAGGTTTAGGACCGGCGCGACCGAAGCTTCTGTCTGAGCGTTTGTCAGAGTCGGATCCGAATGATCGGTCAGCGCGTTCACGTGGGGTGAAGTTGCTCCTCGTTCTGTCTCTGTCGCCGCGGCTATTCTCGCCCCGGTCTCTGAAGTCCCGCTTGTCTTTCCAGTCTTTCTTCTCGCCCCATTCTCTCCTCTCTCGGTTCTGTCCGAAGCGCTCGTTGCGGTTCTGTGTGCCGCTGCCCCAATCGTCCTTCTTCTCTTCCCATTCGTCTTGTTTGTTGAATTTATTGTCACTGCAATGTGAACGGGTTTATATTAATTTCGTAACTAGTTGGTACAGTCGGCTTTGGAAATGGCTATGCAGAAAACAACGCTCAAAAAGACGTAAAGAAATATTTTGAATATCATATTTATTTAATGGCGACTAACTAGAACATTCATCAAACACTTTATTTTATTATACATACTTAGTAAACTCAATTTTTGTCGATAAATTGTAGTTTACAGGGAAGTTACAAACGTCGACGCAACCGCAATGAGCGTGTGTTGACCAAGAGTGGTCTTGCATGGTCCATGAAATAGTTAAGTATTTATGTATTTGAGCATTTTCTACATAGCAATTTCGACTGCCGTATGCGAAAACAAAATAAAATTGAGTTACTTCTGTTAAATTTAGCAATTGGGTACTTTTCTGGGTAAAAAAATATAATAAAATATTGAACACGTATTTTTTATTTTATCAATCGAACAGAAATTGGTGAAGATATAGCCCTTTAAAGTTCGGCGTGACGGACTTAATATATTTTTTTTTGAAAGTAGCCAATTAATGTATGTTATAACCTTATAACAGTTAATTTCGTGATATGTATGAGCAATTATACCTTACATTATAGTTTAGTCAGAATAAAGGGCTAAAAGCTCCATCCTCGTCTAGTATACCCCAACCACTTGGGTGGATAAATGTGTAGCTTGATAAATAATAGAGTAGCTTCTGTTTTGTTATTTAATTCATAATTAGCAATCTACAATGAAACAAATTGAGGTATCAGTGGATTACAGTGCTTGAATATGAAGACGGTGATATTAAACTGAAAATTAATCAGATTAATAAAACATTGTGCAACAACTACAAATAAAAACACCACAACCAAGCTGCAGAAAACAAAAGAAAACGAAGGGATTAACGAAACACAGGCCTAGTGCTGGAATGATGAACTGAAAAGTGCATAAGACGAGACAAATAAGTAGTGAAGACTGTTTAAATCTGTACAAAGTCGCATGATGACGCGACTTCCACCTGGATCTTTCAACGCATCTTAATCTTCGATTTCATATTAAAAAACTAGCAGCGCAATCTAATTTCACACTCCTACGCAAGGCAACTCTTACGTTGCGTCTCTTTAACAATAAAGGATGTGACTTTAAACAGATATGAACAGTCTTCGTAATTAACTCGTCTCCGGTAGAGAAAACATCGACCGTATCGAGTTCGACACGTAAAATAAATTCTGTACAAGAACATCCAAGCGTGACAAGCAAATAGGGCGGGGAATCGAGAGCAATGCCGATTTAATCGTTAATGCTTACATCGTGTACGTTAATTATCGATACTCATCACAAATGTTGAATTTAGATGAAAATGCTGCGAGTGATATTTAGTGTTAACTGTTAACACAATTCATTGTTTTGCGCTACGGCCAGTTACTTTTCAGCTTATGTGTGATAGACTTCCAGATTTACACTTAATAAATATATATTTTTCTTGTTCATGGAGTATGAACTAATTGGTAATGAAACGAAGCGGAACTCGACAGCTGGAATAGAACTGTTGAGTCGATTTATAATATTGCACTTATTTGATACTTGATGTAAAGAAATAAAAGAACTGCGAAATAGTAGTTTATGTAACTGTTACGTAATAAGGGTCCTTAAAACATGAGTGTGGTTTTATGAAATGAGCCGCAGGCGAATTTCATAATAAGATCACACGAGTGTTTTAAGGCCTAATTACGTACAGTTGCATACACTGCTTTATCTACACTCATATTATATATATTAAATTAATTGTTCGGAAACCATAGAATGACCGCCATTGTACCGTCATGGCCTACTCGATTGTGCCGGCGCTCGCACGGGACCAATCGAGTTGGCCATGGCGGTAACATTATGTTATCAAATTCGATGTTCCAAATTTGAAACTCATTGCTTAACAATATTTGAGCATGCATAGTTAAAATTACGTTACTGCCGCAGATAAGAAACTTATCATAGTTAAATCGTTTGTTGTAATGCTTGTCATTGTCTACGGTTTTTGAACGCATTTTAGAGTACTTACAGTATGAGTGTAGATAAAGTAGTTTTTTAACTTTAAAATGAGTTCGAAAACATGTTATTGTCGTTATTGAAAGGAAGTACGCATGAAGAACAAAACAAGGCCAATACCTACATTCGTGTGTTTATATTTTAATTATTCCACCCGTGCCTTATTGGTAATAATGCTAATCATTTGTTAGTAACTTTTCGTAATTCATAAAAAGGGAAATCGAACGTTTTTGAGGAGAGGTCAATTTTATAAGCAATAAAATAGTTTTTTCAAATATGTCCCGCAAGGTTCACTTTTACGGTCTAAAATGAGGCGACGAAGTGCCCAGTTTATGGTCAAACAAAAATTTATAAGTTACAGAAATTGCAGACTCGATTTCGCGACAAAAATGTCGGATACAAATTCCATTTTTATGGAGATACAAACTTTTTAAAGCCGAAACACAACATCTGTATCTATTATTTATAATGTTGGTACCGCGACTTTTTAGTTATCTCAAATAGCTTGCGGTATCTTCGGAAGAAAAATACACTACCATTTTTTTTTAATAAAAAATATATATACACGGCAAAGCTTAGCGTGTACCGCGAACATAGAAAATTTAAGTTTCGACTATATCTGTCTCTGTCACTCAAAATGGTGATAGGGATGGAGATATATGATTTGAATCGAAATTCTATGTTCGCGGGGGCGGTTATCCTGTTAACCTAGAGGTTATTCTGAGATACACTATCTATGTCAATATTGTTTTTTTGTTCACCATCGTGCTGGTATTTGGCTGTTTTGCATCATTTTTGAAAAAAGCACTATATTGGACTCGGCGCGATGGGCCATTGCTGGCTTCGTATTAAATTAAACGGACTCCCAAGGTCGTCCGTTTAAACATAATACTCAGCCCGCAATGTGCTACTTCGCCTCCTCGGCAATAATGTACTATTATCTACACTCATATTGTAAGTTCTCTAAAACGTGTTCGAAAACGGTAGGCAATGGCTAGCATTACCACGACCGATTTTACTATGATAAGCTTTTTATCCGTGGCAGTAACGTAATTTTAACTTTTCATGCTCAATTATTGATGTGCTATGAGTTTTGATAACATAATGTACACCTGCGCCCTCCCGCGCTACCGCCGACAGCCCGACACGCGCCTCCCCGACCGCCGGCACAATCCAGTTGGCCATGGCGGTGCAATGGCGGCCATTCTATGGTTTCCGAATACGGCATTTTGGATAAATAATATGAGTGTAGATAAAGCAGTGTATGCAACTGTACGTAATTAGGCCTTAAAACACTCGTGTGATATTATTATGAAACTCACCTGCGGCTCGTTTCATAAAACCACACTCATGTTTTAAGGACCCTTATTACCTAACAGTTACATAAACTACTAATTTTATAGCGTCGAATAGTTAAAATCTATGTTGGAAACATCTTAATTCTTAAGTAAACGTCGAAGATATGTATCGCCGTTATATTGTTACTAAGATAAATGTGTCCCCGAATGTCCATGTGCATTTTGTGATGCACGTTCATTTTTTGTTTTCATTGTTATTGTCTCTCAATGTACTTGTATTAAGCGTCACAAATAAATGTTTCTTTCTTTATTTCTTTCCAAGTCACATACGGCTGCTATCAAATACGGTTTCCTAGAAGTTATATTAGCTTGAAGGTTTGTTGACGGCCCTACTGTTAATTTAATTATTGATTATTGTACATAATAAGTTTTACTGGCGTCATAATCTTAACTGATGACAACTTCTACTACGATGAGTATGAAGTAGGGTAGAGCGGAAAATACTGTTTTATTAATTTGGACTTTATAATAAATAGGTTTAGAGCTGTAAATCGACATCTAGAGGTGGCGCATTGAGATTGAAATTGTGATAACCTGAAACAAGGTTTAAAATTGCAAAAAAATAATTGCGTAATATTAATTTCGAACTAACAGATCCTTAATAGCATTATATTTAAGCGATATCCATCGAAATCACGATAACTTTAAAAAACATCACCTGTTAGAAACTTTGCATTACTACATTTAAAAATTCTGAAATATACCATTTATGGGTTATTACCTTAGCCAAGATGACAATCGTTTGTAGAAAACGTATCGAAACGTTATTCGTCTCTCTATTGCACTAATATGCACGAGTGAGCGAGAGCGTGTAGCGTTTCGTTTCGTTTTCTGCAAATGATTGTCATCTTGGCTACAGGGCCTGATATCTAACAATGATCTGGTAAATGTAAACTAGGACAACTCGCTTTAAAAAAAAGTACTGGTTGCGCAAGTAAGGTGGTCGATTACACATTTATTGATGTGCAATCAGTATTATGGTTAGGGTATGGTAACTTTTTTAGTGTGCTATTAAATACTAGCCATTCAAAATGAGACCAATATTAACAGCGATGTAAGCATCAAACGATCGGTAAGCACGAAACGGTTACAGCAAACGACCACATCCACGGTACCGTTTCAGCCTGTCCTGAACAGATCCCTTCGCCCCAGTCTGGGTCTTCTGAGCGTCGGCCGACGCCGCCTCGGCCGCCTGTCTCAGCCTCTTGCCGACTCCGGCCGAGTCTTTGTGCTTCCAGCCTGGCTTTTGGCCAGGTTTCTCGTGCTGGTCCGGTCTAGGCTTTCGTCTGGAGATTTATAGGGTAAACCGTTCAATTCTTGGCACTTCTTGATTGGGTGATAATGACGATTGAATGTGACAACAAATTATGGATCATGAGAGGTGCCAGTAACTGGGTTGTTTACCCTATTCGTAAGTCCTAAAAGGCAAACTTATTCTAGTATTTTTTTCTAAATATTATCAGATTAGCTAAAATACACTTAAGCTCCATTGGAACCTTTTATCGCCGTACTTAACCACTTAAGACACTTACTACAACAAACTTCAGACACTTAAGTTTTTTTCTCGTGTCATAGTGCAATGAAGTACCTATAAATGTCACTAATAAATAGTAAGAGCTCACTTGCTCTTTTTTTCATAAAATAAATATATTACTTTAGAAATAGTTGTTTAAATATAAGTTTGAAGACCGATCGATTAGATCTTAGCTGTATCTAGAATATCGATGCAATTTTTTGGAGGTATTAACTTATGAGTAAGGTAGTGTAGTGCCCATATTCATGTCCAAAAAAATCACATGGATCTTTTAGATTTTGAACCATAAACAGGTAACTAGCGTACTGCGCTTTCCTAAGCAGCAACCCAGTCTCAACCGATGTTCGTTTCGGACCGTTAAGCAGACACGTGTGACAGGTGACGTACCTGTTGTCTCGGTTGTTGTCTCTGTCCCGGAAGTGTTGGCGGGGGGCCGGCGCGGGCGCGGGTGCGGCAGCAGCAGTCTCCTCCCAGTCATCGCCGGAGGGCGCCGCTGGACCGTTGTTCTCCCATGGTTTACCGCGTCTGTGGAGATATGTCATTGCAGGGAAAAAGGTCCCACTTTGATAACAGCAAAGTTGTTAGTACTTCCTTAAACTACTCAATATACTCTATCTGTTAGTGAATGAATGATGTTGATGTCTATGTGTGCGAACAAGGTGGGACCTTTCACTTAACTCGTTCTCATATGATATATTTATTACCAAAGTGTAAATTTAACTCATCTCAAAAACACTTTTAACGTTATAAATAAAACAACATCGAAACTATTTCAAGATTCCGAGTATTCAGATAAAAAAATAACTGCCTAAATTGTGCACTAAAACGAATCATAACTTCGCTCAGCCTCCACCTTTCCAAAAGCAAATGATCGAGCTGCTGTAAAAAATATTCAAAAACTATACTATAGGTGTGCCTGTAATAGTTGAAGAGTTCCCTCGATTTCTCCAAGATACCATGACCTGATTACAATGGGACCAACTGTGAAGTACACTCTTTCAAACAAAAAAAGAACTAATGTTAGTAATAAAAAAAAAAACAAAATCAAAGTTCCCAACGAATTGATAACCTCCTCCTTCGAAATCTTGAAGTCAGTGGTAAACCAATAAATCTGACGAAACAAGGCATTCTGTCTGAAATAACGGTAAAAATGCTGCTCATGCAAATGCTTTATATCGAACATCGGTATTTACGGTATATAATCTAAATTTACTGAAACATAAACAGTAAAACACCCACCGTTCTCCCTTATCCGGCCTGCCACCGAATTTGTCACTGTGCCGGCCCGGTCCCGACCGATCGAACGGCTCTCTATTCTCTCTGTAATGGTAATAATTCCTCGCCATTGTATAACAAATCACACACAAAACCACATTTGAGTATACAATTTAAAGGCCAGATAGTTCTAGCCTTATAGCCAAGCCTAGATAACCTGTATACACTTGAAACTAAACAGATCTAGGGTACAGTGTGAACTGTGGAACTTCTAAAAATCACCCGCTAGTCGAGCGGAGTTCAAAGAACCGAACTCAAGGTCAGCCGTGAGTCACGCAAGCCTATTTCAGTAAAAAAACTGTACAAAAACTGCTATTGAAAATATTCCAATTACGCTTTGCTCTCTCACTTGAGATGTTAAGTGAGATAAACTGGCCAAATCATCGCCTTGTGCCTGTTATCTTTGGATTTGAGATAGACTTATCCTATTTCATAGTTGACGGTGAAAATCTATGTGAACTAGAATATAAACGATAATGTTTCGATATCAGTAACACAGATCCGACAAATATTTTCTATAATAGATACCCAAGATTAGAATAGGGAATGATCGGCACTATTTGCGACGTTTTCGAGTCAAAGGTAAATGATTGTTGGCTGGCATTAGAGTTGATTTTTAAATGATTTTTTATACAATGATGTGCTTTTGACTGGAAAATGTCACATTTGTTATTCTATGTCTATAATTATGCATTTACCCGTTATCCAAAACCATCGGTATATAACTTAACGCATATTCGTTAAAAAGGAGAAGTTTAACCCTTTCACCGTTACAGTCGGCTGTGGCCGACATCAAAAAGTTATGCCATGGACGCCAACGACGGCTACAGCCGACAGGCTTTGTAATGCAATAGGGACCTACGTGGGCTTCCGCAAAGTTCAATTTCGCTTGACAAAACGCGATTACGTGGCGTCGGTGGCGCGTCATTTTTGTTCAATGCTTGGCGGTCAAAAGGTTAATTGTGTATTTTAACACATTATATAGAAACCCGCCAAGTGCGTGTTAGACCACGCATAATGCAGGGTTCCGTACCTTCAATGGAATAAGAAACTATCTAACGAAAGATAGTATCTGATGCCTACGGAAGAAGTTTTTTGAAGATCACTCAATGGTAAACCGATAAGGCTCAAAACAATTTTCGTAGAAAGTATATGATACGGCGCATCTTCTCAATTTTTTTGATATTTTTTAGACGTACGGTTTAAAAGTTACAAGGGGAGGGACACAATTTTACTGAATTCACATTTTTTTCTGTGAATATTTACTTAATCACAATATATTCAAAGAAACTTCGATGTTATTTTTAAAGACACAACATGACAAGCAACATGTTGATAAATGCAATGGTAAATATCTTTTATCTACACTCACAATGTAAGTCCTCTAAAACGTGTTCAAAAACGGTAGGCAATGGCTAGCATTACCACGACCGATTTTACTATGATAAGCTTTTTATGTGTGGCAGTAACGTAATTTTAACTTTACATGCTCAAATATTGATAGGTTATGAGTTTCAAATTCCGAACATCGAATTTGATAACATAATGTAAATCCTGTCCTCCCAGGGACTGATTTCGGTTACGGTTTCACCGGTATAAAACCGGTATTCTAATACGATACCGTAATGGTGTAAAGGTTACTCGCGCCGCGCCAACACAGCGGTACCGTAACCGTTTTGAAATATCGGTTACCAGTAATCGATTTTTTGTCACGATATGTTTAGAGCTGAAAAGACTCCTAAAAAATAACACTTAGAAATACAACTCCAATACGTCAAGTGACACACGTCACTGTCAACTCCTACGCGCCAAACTCTCATTTAGTTCAGAGCACCGCTGAGATGTATAAAGAAATGTTTACCTCTCAATAGTCACTTGATTATTTTACAACATAGTACTGTAGTCTAGTATGGTACAGTACACTTATACTGGGTTTAGCTTATTGTAATCATTATTATCATTAAGCACGGGTGGGAGGGTTACTAATATTCGGAATCACAAAGCTCGTATAATTGTAATGGAACTTCACTTAAGGTAAGTTCGTTTAATTACTAATTATACTTCGCTTTGTGATTCCTTCATATTATAATAACTTGTAGATGTTCAGAGACTCGTAAAATAATCAGAACTAGATCCGCATATAAAACAGTATAGTTAACTAGAGAACATCAGAGAGAGAGAGATCTATCTGGTCCAAGGTATGAAACAATGCCAGGTTTAGTTTTTTATTTCTGGTCAATCAACGTAAGTTAGCTTTGTAGCATTAAAGTGAATTATAATAATTATTTACATATGGATTAACACTACACAACCGTGATAGCGATTGGGTTAAATTATATAATTATATGTTTGGTTTCAAAACAAATGAAATTAACATAATAATCTGTGGATCTTGACCTGATTGTGGACAAGAAAGTTTATAAATATTATTTATGTATGTTCAATCACAAAAGAAAATGTGATTTGTAATATTTAAACAACGAAAATAATCATATATTATTAGTATCATGACTTTTACATCTGATGAAAGTATACCTGCTCGGCACATGGTATCACTACAGAACCAAACAACCCAATACCTGTGACTGTGAAGATCCAATAATTAAAATATAAAATATTTTTAATAATATCGTATCTTAATAAGAATGATCTGTAGAATTCTAAGTAATGAAACAAGAAAAAAAAAATCAAGTAGTTTCATTACGTTTTAAGGAATTCTTTTTGAAGAGGACCACACCTGTTAAGTCAATTTAGAGAAACCCCCTAAATAATTAAATACTTATATCTGTTTATGTGTCATGAAAGTATTGACAGTATATAATCATTATAATGAACCAAATCTTAATAGGACACAATCTTATACGAGTAGATGTAATATGACAAATAACAAATATATTTATTTTTGTGACTATTACTATTATTATATTATGTTATGCAAACATAGTCAACATAGGTATAAATAGGCATGCCTTTATACAATGCAGCCCAATGTAGCAACCCAATGCGGAATGACCGCCAAGGGTTCAAAGCACTTCCTTGATAAGTATTCTACCAATATATATAAAACACCGGTTCACAATATTAATTAAAATTACAAAATTCATTGCATAACTCTGCTACCAGACCAGAGATATTTTGGCTACCACTATAGGTACCTATATGCTGACATAGTATTATTTCAGGTAGTGCTTGAAGCATTTTGCTTTAACGTGCTTATATAAATTATTGAATCAATAAAAGCATAAAATACAGCATTATTACATCATTAAAAAATCGTTTCTATGGCACGTCAGCTAGGAGGCTCAGAGAATCCCAACTGTTTAGAGTCCATTCATTTACTTCCATATCTTTTGATACCAAATGGTGACGATGAGCTAAGTATGTCAAGTACCATCTTTCTTGAAACATCATGACAATAGATGTCAAAAATAGGTAAGATAAAGTAGGCATGTACACAAAATTTGTAATAGGTGGCATAGCCTTCAAGTAAAATATTAATGATTTGTTAACTGCATTATGTTATATTTATGATAATAAAATCAATAAGATGAGCAGGGAACTTATCTTACTGAGCAAAACTTTTGCTGTATAATTATACCTTTAATAATTATTAAAGGTTATAACTAGGTTTATAGACAATTAGACACCAAGTGCATCAATTTTGTGATAACCTTACTCATATAAAAGTATGTGTTGAGTACACACAGAGTATATCAGGATCGAGCATTAATTTACGCTAGGTTTATAAACAAGAAACATATTTTTCTCACAACGGTATGCACTGCTTTTTACATTTCAAATAAGCATTTGACACATCAGTTTGCAATTTACTAGAACAAAGGTAATCCTTTACCTAAAGAAAAGGTTTTTATCTTTAACAGTCTACATATACTTAAACCTTTAAAAGCGGGCCTAGTCCGCCTAGCGGTTACGATTAGGTTTAATATTTATTTCAGTTAAAGAGTTTAATTGACAAATAGTTTAAACTAATAAGCGGTAAGCGTAATTTCCACTGAGTGTCATAATCCGTCAAAGATGTGCCACAACTGCCACAAGGGCATAGGCATATTAAACAAAACAAAAAATATATCATTGTAGTCGGGTATATAATGTTTCAAATTAAGCATGGCAATATTTTATTTTTCCCCCTTAGCTGATATGGAGTTTTGTTACATATCAAAATTTTAGCAAACAATGCCAAGTAGTTCAAGAGTAACAAAAAAAAAAACATAAGCAGATTTAACAGAGAGTAACCATATGGTTACCTAATGATCATAGAGGGATTAAGTAACAGTTGCTTTTATCAAGCAGTTATTATGGCTTGTGCCAATAGGCAATTGTTTGTCTTTATAAGACAAAAAATTCGTTTTAAATGACTTTATATATTGTCAAATTTGATCCAATGTAAAATTATATTAAGTAGCTATGACCCACAAATACAGTGGTGTGGGCTCCATTACATATCAGCATGGTAAGGGAACCGAATAGTTGTGCAATATACTTGCTAATATATGCAGCGCAGAATACTTTTATATTAGATCCATTTAATTTAAGTATTGTTGTAGACTTTCTTAACACTGGTAGTTGTGTCTATATCGAGTCCGACACACCAAACATTAATCAGGCTTTCTGCTGTTGTTGATAGGTACTGAAAATGATACAATTGTAATAACATAATATTAGAGTAGTAGATAATAAATGCATCATGTTCTGTTTATTTTAACACAATTGCTGGATGTTGCTTTGAGTACTATCCAAATACGTGAACCAAGTTCTAACGTAACTCTAACAGTGATGCATTTTTCTCTGTTAATTAGGCTAAAACATAATAATAGCCAGCAGTGCAACAATTGGTAAAATTTAACAACAGCTGGAATAAAACCGAATGAATGTAATAATTATACAGCCTGGATTTTAAGTATGCCTGGAAATTAAGTAGTTGCAATAAACTCAAGTTTTTAGCATCATATAGAGCCAAAAATAGAGAATACATGGACGCATACAGTCAAATTATTACATCAGTAGAGCCTAGGAAAGCAGAACCACGCATGTTCCACTGCAATGCCATCATTGTTAATTTTTTGCTTTGAGTAGAGCCTAGAATAGCAATACCACAGAAGCATACGGTCTGAGTCTGACTCATAATCGATGGCAGCAATGTTTTCACTGTTAAATTTTTGCTTCGTGTAAAGCCTAGGAAAGCAGAACCACGCATATTCTACTGCAATACCATCATTGTTAATTTTTTGCTTTGAGTAGAGCCTAGAATAGCAATACCACAGAAGCATACAGTCTCGAGTCTGACTCATAATCGATGGCAGCAATGTTTTCACTGTTAAATTTTTGCTTCGAGTAAAGCCTAGGAAAGCAGAACCACGCATATTCTACTGCAATACCATCATTGTTAATTTTTTGCTTTGAGTAGAGCCTAGAATAGCAATACCACAGAAGCATACAGTCTGACTCATAATCCTGGGCAGTAATGTCTTCACTGTTAAATTTTTGCTTCGAGTAGAGCCTAGGATAGCAATACCACAGAAGCATACAGTCTGACTCATAATCCAGGGCAGCAACATCCTCACTGTTAAATTTTTGCTTCGAGTAGAGCCTAGGATAGCAATACCACAGAAGCATACAGTCTGACTCATAATCCAGGGCAGCAACATCCTCACTGTTAAATTTTTGCTTCGAGTAGAGTCTAGGATAGCAATACCACAGAAGCATACAGTCTGACTCATAATCCAGGGCAGCAACGTCCTCACTGTTAAATTTTTGCTTCGAGTAGAGCCTAGGATAGCAATACCACAGAAGCATACAGTCATAATCCAGGGCAGCACGGCATAGCATGTACTGCCTTTATTTAAATTTTTTGACTGGTTTATAAACACAGATATAGATAATAATGCCATCATTGTAGATTTGTTTCAAGGGATAGGCTTAGCATAAATAAAAGTGCCATAAACTTTGTTGTTATGTTGTGCTTAATACAGCAGGATGCAAAAAATTTTGCTAAGTGATTTGGTTAATATTGTGAGTACTGCCTTGTTCAAATAAATATCCAGCGAGACCACAGCTGTCATAGATTACATCAAGCATTGCTTTGATCAGTATACCGTGGATGTAAAACTGAATTATGAATAATCAGCCCAGTAGGGTCTTGATATGCATCATGACGGTTCATGCTATAATGATTCCATGCATCTTCATCACAATGACAATTATATCTGTATTTCGTATCCCAAGTATGTAAATTTTGTCAATATAAATCTCAAGACGCTTTTTCTTAAATATGTACATATTTCTTGTATTTTCATCAAGTGAGACTTAATGATTTACATCATTTTATTAAATAAATTTCTAATTTGGTTGCTCAGTTACATCATAGTATGCCATTGTACACTATGTATATGTGTTAAGAAAATTAAATAATGTAATTGTGTAATACTTGTTCATGAATATAACATATTCTTACTGATTTATTGGACATTGATTTGGTTATTATTATCATTTAAAGTTCCAATTCTATCAGTTTAGTACAATATGGGACTTCTTATGCGTATTCTACATGCATGCCATTATTATTTTATTTTGCATTACTTACAAGAGACTAATCTAGGACTATTTAAGGGTTTATTACTCATTGAGCCTTTTAATGTTTTATTTGTACTTTTATATTATGTGACGGATATATGTACTACACGAAGATGTTGATGTTAACTCTTATAGAAAGTCACTTTCGTTTACGGTTCAACCAACATAACCTTAAAGTATAATCGACAAGAGAAGGTTACCTCTTTGACGTAATTTGTTTTACATAGTCCACCGTCTTGACATCATTAAAACCTTTAATAGTACATTCACAGTCGAAATTGCAGCTAGTTTTGCTTATTTCGGCGTTTTCTTTCGTCGGCGTCGGCGTCCTTTGTCGGCATCTCCAATGTTTTCGTAATGCATTTTTCTTGCAATAAGTTAATTAGGAACCTGAAATACACTTTCCACCACTTCATATGCTATATTTAAGCAGCAATGCATTTTGATTTTCAACTTTCAATCGGAAATTCATTTAAAATATGAATAAAAGAAAGAACTATAGCGCGTGACGTTAGGGCGATAGCACGAAGATGAGAGTTTGGCGCGTAGGAGTTGACAGTGACGTGTTTCACTTGACGTATTGGAGTTGTATTTCTAAGTGTTATTTTTTTAGGAGTCTTTTCAGCTCTAAACATATCGTGACAAAAAGGGCGTAAGCGACGAGCTACTACAAGTTATTATAATATGAAGGAATCACAAAGCGAAGTATAATATGAGTGTAGATAAAGCAGTGTATGCAACTGTACGTAATTAGGCCTTATTACGTAACAGTTACATAATAGTAGTTTATGGAACTGTTACGTTTTAAGGCCTAATTACTAGACCCCGTTATCGGAGGTGCAATTTGGTAGCTTGTCATTCTTAGGGATGGGTAAAAATTATTTTGAAATACTAGCTGCATGTCGATATTTTTCCTTTGACATAATGAGAGAGACTTTAATTAAACGTGAATATTTTGTAAAACATGACTTATTTAATAAGTATTTAAATGAATATTTATTTACCTTTTTCATTTTTATAAGTAACAATTTTAATCTTAATTTTTAGGGTATTCTGCGAGAAGTGACTCCATTTTTATTATTATGAAATATTATATACGAATAAAATATGCTCGTAAATACAGCTAAATAATCGAAAATATTGTTGTGAGATGACATTTAATCTATTGACGTAAATAATTTATTTTCAGTAGTATGGGT
This sequence comes from Pammene aurita, assembly GCA_947086415.1. Lineage (NCBI taxonomy): Eukaryota > Metazoa > Arthropoda > Insecta > Lepidoptera > Tortricidae > Pammene > Pammene aurita. Next base: position 25,949,642 of record OX352303.1, on the reverse strand, counting down.
AAGGTACCTTACCCATAGAGATATAATACTGGCCACTGGTACAGATAAATGTCAAAAGAGCATTCAGACACGGCCCTGCAACTCGAAACATTAGAAAAGTAAAATAGCAGCCATATCGTTATTGTTCTACTGATAATGGTTTCTACTTCTGATGACAATGATTATCATGGGTGACAAAAAAAAACATGTAAAATTTTAGTCTAAAAATGGTATATAAAACAAATTGACAAGACAAAGGTCTTCCTTTTTCGATCTTCTTCCTCCTTCCAGGTATCGATATCGACATCATAAATATTTTTACCATTCCCTAAGAACGTCAAGCTACCAAATTGCACCTCCGATAACGGGGTCTACTAATTACGTACAGTTGTATACACTGCTTTATCTACACTCATATTATATATATTAAATTAAGTGTTCGGAAACCATAGAATGACCGCCATTGCACCGCCATGGCCAACTCGATTGTGCCGGCGGTCGGGGAGGCGCGTGCCGTTGGTCAGGAAGGAGCACAGGATTTACATTATGTTATCAAATTCGATGTTCGAAATTTTAAACTCATAACGTATCAATATATGAGCATGTAAAGTTAAAATTACGTTACTGCCACAGATAAAAAGCTTATCATAGTAAAATCGGTTGTGGTAATGCTAGTCATTGCCTACCGTTTTTGAACACGTTTTAGAGGACTTACAGTGTGAGTATAGATAAACTACTATTTTTAAATTGAGTTTACGAGACCACGAGCGTTACGGCACGCTCGAAACGGCAGGAAAAGTAAGTGTACGCGATTAAGTCCCGGTTTTGTCATAATATTGAGTGAAAATCGTGTAAGTTTAAATCAGTACATGAGTTTACGTAGGTTTAAATTTAGTACGATATTATTGCAATGCTACCAATCGCTAATTTGATTATCGAAGTTACATGCATTCACTGGATTTTCTTCACGATCTGATTTCCCACTACTACTACCCCAGGGAAGAAATTCCTATATATATCCAGTGCGATTTATTTAGCGAATACGATACGCCTCAAGAGATGAGACAGGAATGCAATGATAATTAACTAGCTTCTAAACAGATTATGTTTAACGCTCAACTAGGCAAAATACGAATATTTATCGCTACCCAATTATATGCGCTAGACCGAGTGCGTTTTAGTATTTTAGATAATGATCGCACAATTCAAACAAATAACCAGTATTCGTGAGATTTCCACTACAATACCTTCATGCCAATGTGCATTTTTGACTGGAATCGAGATGCGCCGTGTACTTAGGTAGGGGCCCCAAGGGGAAAACAAGTCTTTCTTTTCACCTCATTGCTCAGCTCAATTTGAACATACCTATTTCGGAAACTTCCACCTCGCTGTCCGAAGTCGTCATCATCCCGCGGCCGCCGGTCTTCTCTGAAGCTCTTCTCTCGCTTGAATTTGCCGTGATCGCTCTCTGGCGAACTGAACTGTTCGGGGGCCGCTTTGCTTACCGGCGTAGTCGGTTTAGTCTGGAGACAAGGTAATGATTAGTGTAAGGCCTGAGTGGACGCTCTAAGCGGAGCGTGCAGCGTTGCGGGCAACCGTGCATTCGCTTTGTGCAGCGTCGACTCAGGACACCAGTATGAATTTCATCTGTTTAACATGCACGCCGCACGCCCTGCCCTGCTGCACGCAATGATATTTAGTATGGATGGGTTATACTCTAACAAAATGAGCACAAAAAATACTTCCAGAGTTATTTCATAACCTAGCAACGATTGTTATGTTTATCTATTTTGACAATCATTACATCTTTGTCATTCTCATTGTTAGAAAATTACAGTTTATCTCTTTCTCACACGGGTAATGGGAGCTCATTGGCACGTCCGCATCTCACGCTGGCCGGTGCGCGACTGGCGGCAGTTGTATGAAGTCACTCATTTTAGGTGCTTCACTTTTGGAGCGTACATAACCCATCTGTAATTATTATATATCATAGGCTGCACGCCCAACTCGAGCGTCTACTCAGGCCTTACACTTAGGCCCGATTGAATCAGTGACAATATTAGTTATGCGATTCACACACCGATGCCTAGATATCGCGAAGACGTTTTCGCACGCAGGACGATCTGTTTATTTATCATTGATCTCGGTGTCATTGCGCTGTGTTAAGTCCGGAGCAGGTCGATTCTTCTCTAATATGAATAACATATGACTAATATGATAGGACTAACATTTATTTCCTTATTATTTAATATTAATACATGTTAGAAAGAAGGAGTTCGTAGTTTATGTAACTGTTACGTAATAAGGGTTCTTAAAATACGAGTGTGGCTTTATGAAACGAGCCGCAGGCGAGTTTCATAATAAGATCACACGAGTGTTTTAAGGCCTAATTACGTACAGTTGCATACACTGCTTTATCTACACTCATATTATATATCTCAAATGAAGTGTTCGGAAACCATAGAATGACCGCCATCGCACCGCCATGGCCAACTCGATTGTGCCGGCGGTCGCGCGGGCGCGTGCCGTTGGTCAGGAAGGAGGACAGGATTTACATTATGTTATCAAATTCGATGTTCGGAATTTTAAACTCATTATAACGTATCAATATGTACGCATGTAAAGTTAAAATTACGTTACTGCCACAGATAAAAAGCTTATCATAGTAAAATCGGTTGTGGTAATGCTAGCCATTGCCTACCGTTTTTGAACACGTTTTAGAGGACTTACAATGTGAGTGTAGATAAAATAATTAACATGTAGCTGCGCGTCTTTATAATAAAATTGGTGTAAAATGTACTACCTAACCGCTAGGCTTCGACTGAATCAAGACAAAAATAAAGACTCAAAAGTTTGGTTGTTATTACGAAAAATTATATCGAATGATAATAGCAGTTTTAACTTTTAACGCGGAAAACTCACTAGGCGTTTCATGTGCATAGAGCGATATTGTTTTTTGGGTCCGAATTTTTGCTTTACTGGCAAAAATTAAATGCAAGTCTTCTTTATTGCACGCCTCCATAAAAAAGACGAAAAACAACTGTTTCAAGACAGTTTAAGACAACTGTAAAGGTTCTAATTCCTTTGACTACAATAAGACTATCGCCGACTCCGCAAGCTTGATGTGAAACGTATATAAAAGCTTCGTGCCTTCGCACAAGTCATGGCGTCCGCTATTTACTAACATATAATTTACACATGTGTCATGGATTGGAGTCTCGCATTACGATGGCTTAGGAGCGCTTTGAACCTTGAACGGTTAGATAACATTTGTGTAGACTGCTAGAAAGGTAGTATGGTGATCATGACAGTAACCACGAAATAGAGCAAGACATACTGGTATGCATATTGATTGATTTTTTTCTTTTTATTTGCGTTTTTCATTGATTATTGAGCCGTAGCAAGAGTAGCATCGCATGTCATACTTGCATTGCATTCAATTTACCATTCCAAAAGTTTTTGCGCCAAGAAGACCAATAGTATTTTTTTTATACCACGACGGTGGCAAACAAGCATACGACCCGCCTGATGGTAAGCAGCTACCGTAGCCTATGGACGCCTGCAACCCCAGAGGTGTCACATGCGCGTCGCCGACCCTTTACAAAAACAAATTGTAAATCACTTTGTATGGCAAGTGTTGTGTTGAATTAAAAATACTACAAATGTGTTTATGTAAGTTGTTATTTGTCCAACAGCTTCATAATCATAACAAATATGAAAATTTTATCACTATTTAATTATTTGATACTAGCAAAGTCGTCAACGTCTCACAACACTTATTTATTCGCACTGCCATATAAATCTTTTGCTTCACTCGATTCTATAATAACATAAAGTTCTTTTAAAAATGTAGATTGTTACTAATTTTATTCACTTCAATTTTTTTGTGGCATTGTATTGACATATATCATACGCTGTATGATTTGATTACCTATTAGTTGATCCAGTCTAAATTCTACATAAGAGTTTACGTAACGGTTTTAATACTATGCAGCTGTATATAGACGGAGAGCTGGCCACGTCAGATATGACACAATAATGAGAGCAACGAAACCCCTGAAGTTAGTTTGCTATACTATGCTTATTTCTAGATCCGGACATCTGGCAGCTGTAAAGTGGTGGAGGTCGAAGAATGTAAATAACTTGATGAAAACAAATCCTACAGTTCTGGGTTTAATGCAATATTATGGGAAATGATGTAATTATTTTGGTTATATCATATCCAGAAGGTTCTGTTGGGGGAAAGTAGTGCCAAATGATGTAAAATGCAATTTTCAGTTAGTCGCATATTGTTTTTGTTTCCGCAATAATAGACAATGGTTTTTAATCTAATGTTAAAATATAGGCCCTGTCCTCTATAAATGACACAACTTTGGCATTTTTTACCTATTTTGGTATTACTTTTTTCCAACTTAAAAACTTTGTTGGTCTGTCACTCTGACCTCCACCCATTAAAAGCTGCCAGATGCCCGGATCTATCAATAAGGATGGTAAAGCAGTGTAACTAGACAGGTTTCATTGCTCTCATTATTGTGTCACATCTGACGTGGCCAGCTCTTAGACCAATAGGTGAGTAAGCAACTTTGATTTGTTGTAGCTACAATGTAGTTAATAATGAACAACTTAACTCTCTTAACAACGCATTTCTTTTACGAAGGTATGTAACCCACTTGAAGACCAATTTTCATTCTCCACTAATTATATCGAAACCTCGTAATTATGCTCAGAAGAGATATCAATCAGCTGTCCAATATTCCTAAAGCTCGTTAGTCGAACGTTTGCCAAACTCAAGATCCGTAACGACCGCGATCCATATTGGTTTATTTATTATAATCAACCGAGCGAGATACACACGTATCTCTGACAAAAAAAAAGTTTGACACCTAGTATCCGATACGTTTGCATAAGTGTAAAAGAGAACTTGTCATGCGTTAAGAAGGGACAACATGAATCGTGACGTCACAGTGAGACCTCTATATAGTACTATTATTTACTCGGTGACTCAACCGCGATTAGAATAGGATAAGAGTTAACATGGAGTTGACAGACTTCCCATTAGTTACTTCAAAATTAGTATGGATTGACTGACAGCTAACTCAATCGTATTATCGTCGCGGCTCAGTAATACATAAATGTACGACTCGCTTGCACCTAAAGCGATTCGAATAAGATTCAACGTTTAAAGACGCGCTGTTATCGTGCGGTCACGTCTAATAGGTATCCGTAGCACTTAATTCTGGCCAACAAGGTTGAAAATTGCGCAAATAATTAGACATGATTGCGAAATGCGCAAAAAGAGGGAAAGTAAGCACATATTATCGCGCTCTATTGCACATTACTAATTATTTGGTTAGAAAGAAAGAGCTGCCGAATCTATCCTTGTCTGCTGTCGTAATCGGAACGTCGGTGAATTTTTATTAGGTGTGTTAAATGCTTCGTTAGGCTCGTGATGACTTGTGAAGCTTTTCTTTTGTTACATAGAATTGATAGGTATTTCTTTAACTGCTTCTTTACTTTGATTGTGTTATTGGATGCGTTTTTGGATTGTTTTTTTTTATTTTGTCAAGCATACTCATGTCGACGAAGCCGCTTAATAAAGTTATTCAGGGATGAAAAAAAAACCGTTATAAACAGAAGTTCCACTATTACTTTAATCCCATCAAAAACATAAATGTGAATGAATGCAAAGTTCGTAAATGGTTTCGCTCATAAAAGAAATGAGATCTAACTGGAAACCAAGCTCTTTCCGAGCCTAGGGTTGCCAGGTTTCCGGCTAAATAGCCGGACATGTTTGGCTTTTTACGGGTGTGTCCGGCCAAAAAGTTCCTCGTCCGGCCTGTCCGGCTTTTGTTAGGCTTTTGTCTGACTTACACTACGCGCCAGTCACGCCAGTGGCACGATTCGAAAGACCAGCGTAACGTATGCAACACCGCAAATGACGCGCCGTCCGGCTTTTGGGATCTTATGTCCGGCTAAATTAGATCGATGTTTCTGTCTTACAATAATAATAAATAATCTTTATTGCACACCTCATACAGTTACAAGCACAAATTTTACAATTAGATAAATTTAGGTAGAGGTAACAACAGGCGGTCTTATCGCTAATGAGCGATTTCTTCCAGACAACCTTTACAATAATGTTTATCAAGTGCTTAAAATGTTTTGTTGTGTTATTTTCTACTTAATACTGCGACTTTTTTTTCTTTTTCAAACAGTTACCTCTATTGATTGGTCTGTAAGTACCCTTACTTCGATCTTCGACGCATTTGTTTGATTACTTGAACTGGTAAAAACTTACCAAGTTGCACTATTAAGAAGCAAATAACACAACAAATAATTTTAAGCAATTGATAAAAATTACGTATCTTTGACAGACACATTGACCATACACTCACGGCAGGTGTGTCGCCTCTGCTCTGGGAACTTGGCTGACACACTGCCGTGTCTAGATTTACTTACCAAAATTTTCATACTAAAACTTAACTCTTGTTTTGTCGATTATTCAGTGCTATAGCGTCTGGTAGATCGTATATTCGGTATTCGGCCAAATCCTTTATTTGTAACATTTCTACTTAGTAGTCTAGGAATACTAGGAAGGGAAAAACTAGGAAAAAGGAAATACTAGGAATATGTCATATATACAGGGTGACTGGTAATTCGTCGTATTCCTTCAAGGGGGTTATTCTACAGCATATTTGGAGTGATTTAAGTCTTGTCAAGCAGGGGTCAAAACTCATTGGTTTTCAAGTTATTCAAGATTTTAGATTTTTTTAATAAATACCCGCTTTTTGACCTAAAACTAGTATTTTTTTTTAAACTACGTATATTTCAAATAAAAAAAAAATATTTTCCGAATAGCCAATGAATCACTGATTACGTAAAATAATAAAAAAAGTACAAAGCATATCAAAATTTTGCAAATAAAAGCATCTGAAGTCAGAAGTTTTTGTATTTTTTTTTTTTCAAATCTTGTTACATTTTAAGGCATAACTAAAAAAGAAGTAATAACACTTCGCGTACAAATTACAGAATTTTTTTCCTCAGTTCATAAGCTTTCTAAAAAGGTACAATTTATGACATTTTATGCTCATTTTTTACAATTAATAATAATAATACCAGAGCAGGTACAGGACATAGCGTACTTGACTTTACTTGTTTGTGTCGTTTTAAACTCGCCGAAGGCATAAAGAGTGTATTGACAATTATAAGGACACGTGAAATGTGTAATAACTTTTTAAAAGTTTATTATTTTGCGTAAGTATGTTTTGGGCATTTGGTTGGAAGGCCTTTTTAAACGTTTTAGTGTTGACTAAGACACCTGTAACCTTTGCTTTCGGGCGACTTTTCGTCGTTTGCTTCGGACGTTTCTCATCAGATTCGGACAACGTTTATTGTGACCAGTTTCGACGCTTGAGCCAACTTTTTTTTTATTTTTTTACGGAATCCGCTTCCGTGAAGCTTTGCCGAAGTTTTCTCTTCATGATTGCCCATCACGTCCTCGATGGGACGTACCTAAGGGTAATTTGGCGGATTCATATTCTTAGCAGCATGACTCACGTCGTGGGTTTCCATCCACTCTCTGATGCAGGGGGCACAGTGGCAACTATCCAAATCGGGCCTAAATAAAGTAGAGCCCCTGTGGCGACTAATCAGTGACAAAATTCATTTTGTCCACACTTCTTTATGTAAAGATTGGCAGTCATCGTGGAAGTAGTGACGAACGCCGTAGATTTCATACTGCATTCGCATATTCATATTACCTACCACACATTGTCTTAGATCCAAATTTTTCGGAAAATATTGACGTTTTGTTCTCATTCAGGTGTTCTCCTTTGCGAATAGTAGAGTACTACAGGCCCGGTAGAACAAAAAATCCAGTTTGAAGGGGTTTTCGTCGCTTAGAATTATGCACTGTTCATTTTTAAGTAAAACTGTGTCATATAAATTTCGAAGACGGTGTTTAACTTTTGCAGCCTATTTTGGAGTTGGTTTGGCTTCCGTTGCTTCCGAGGGCTACCCAGTCGTTGCGATTCTTGGCCCTTTGAACCATTCCTACAGAAGTTCTCTACTTTTTTACACATATCTTATTGAAGCACTGAGTGAGTTTTTGATTTTTCGATATATCTTTGAGTCGATGTTGCGATTATTCGAGCCAGTTTTTCGACGATTTTTCGACTTGTCATTAAAAGAGAAGTCTTACCCAAACTTTTTAATGCAATTTAAATCGCAGAAACACACACCCTCACGATTTTAGCGATCTTTCTCATGGACATACCGTTTTCTCGTATGTATTTGTCCAAGAGTATTTTTCGTTGCTCCTGTGTATGGCCTCTCAGTTTATGAAATCAAAAGTGACCCGAAAAAATAATTCTAGTAATTGATTTAACATCATATCATCTACAACATAATAAATAATTTATGTTTTTAAAGCAAATAAAACAAGAATGACGGCTTGTTGCAGTTGTCCTTATATTTGTCAATACAGTCTTTACTTTGTCTACAGTTTCTTATCTTCTGAGACTTTAAGTTGCCCGGGGTGATACTTTGGTAAGTAATTAAGTAGGGGAATAAGAAAAATAGGAAAAATACAGTTTCATTATTAAATAAAATTTAATCTTAAAAAGGAAAAATTATAAATCTTGCTCGAACTGTTTGCCCTGCCTGCGTATGCAAGAACGAAGCCTTCTTCGTAATTCAGTGATTGTCACTCGCCTCGAAAGCCCGTCTTTCATCGTCTGTGCAGCTGCTAGGATTTTTTGCCGTAGGTCTTCTACGTCACGTATCGGTCTGTCGTAGACCAACGCCTTCATGTGACCCCAGATGTAGAAATCACACGGAGTTAAATCTGGGCTCCTGGCTGGCCAAGGGGTTGGGCCACCTCGACCAATCCATCTTCTTGGGTAGTTTTCATCCATCCACTGCCGCACACCCCGGTAAAAGTGAGCAGGGCAGCCATCGTGCTGATAAATCATGTTAATTCTTGTCGAAAGCGGCACATCTTCCAGTAGCGTCGGTAGCTCATCCCTCAAAAAAGTTTCATACGCGATGCCGGTTAATCGAGCTGGCAGAAAAAAAGGTCCGATTAAATTATCGTGCACGATTCCCATCCACACGTTCAAAGAAAATCTTTGTTGGTGAGCTCCTTCGTTTGATTTCTTTGGGTTTTGACCTTTGGGAGCCCAAAAGTGCAGATTGTGGTAATTTGTTATCCCGTCACGGTCGAAATTAGATTCGTCCGTCCACAAAATTCTCTTTAGGTATTCGGGATCTTCGATATCAGCATTAATTAAAAATCTGCAGAAATCCATCCTTCTTGCTGGGTCTCCCTCTTCAATAGCGTGTACTGGAGTGTAATGATACGGATACTGTCGAGCTGAGTGCAGGGTAAACCACACCTTCCACTGAGACATACCGAGCCGGTTAGCCATAATTCTCGTCGAAGTAGTACCGTCTGCCCGGAAAAAGTGCAAGATTTCTTCTTCTTCAGCAGGATCGTATTGTTGAGGTCTTCCAGCATCAGCTTCACGGCGTTTAACTGATCCTGTTTCCCGAATAAGACGGTACGATGAACCAACCACGCTTACGTGAGGTAAACGGCGGTTAGGGTAACGAAGTTGGTACTCCCTTCTAGCTGCAGCGGCGTCACCATCACAGACTTTGTAACAATAAATGATATCTGCGTATTCTTCAAATTCGTAAGTAGCCATTTGAGAAAAAACTTAGTTATCAATATCGTCCGAATTGGAAAGAAAGTTGAAAGTAACTAACTGATTAATTACTACATGACCTATTTAAACCTGGTTAGTCTCACCCCCACCCCATGAGAAGCATCGCCACCCAATAAAATTAAGATAAGATAAGGAACAGAAGGCGAAAAACCCGCCGTAAGAATTAAAGTGACACAAACAAACTAATCAAAGTAATTTAACTTCATTAGCTCATTAGCTAATGACCCTTAATCAGTTTGTTTGTTTCACCAAAGGCAATCTGCAGTGCCTACTACCTCAAGGAATAAGATAAGATAAGAAACTGGAGACAAAGTATGCCTTCGGCGAGTTTAAAACGACACAAACAAGTTAAGTCAAGTACGCTAAGTCCTGTACCTGCTCTGGTATTATTATTATTAATTGTAAAAAATGAGCATAAAATGTACCTTTTTAAAAAGCTTATGAACTGAGGAAATAAATTCTGTAATTTGTACGCGAAGTGTTATTACTTTTTTTTTAGTTATGCCTTAAAATGTAACAAGATTTGAAAAAAAAAATACAAAAACTTCCGACTTCAGATGCTTTTATTTGCAAAATTTTGATATGTTTTGTACTTTTTTTATTATTTTACGTAATCAGTGATTCATTGGCTATTCGGAAAATCTTTTTTTTTATTTGAAAAATACGTAGTTTAAAAAAAAATACTAGTTTTAGGTCAAAAAGCGGGTATTTAATTTAAAAAATCTAAAATCTTGAATAACTTGAAAACCTATGAGTTTTGACCCCTGCTTGACTGGACTTAAATCACTCTAAATAAGCTGTAGAATACCCCCTTGAAGGAATACGACGAATTACCAGTCACCCTGTATATGACATATTCCTAGTGACAGCTGTGATTGTGCACAAGAGGAGTTAAGGCTAGGTAGATTTTATTGCATATAATTTTAAGGGGCTCCACACGTTTTTATCGATTTTTGACCAGTTTTGAGCAGAGTTCTGCCCGGTATCCCCTTCGAGGGTTTTTGAAAGGGTTTTTCGTAAGGCTTTGCCGATGCTCCTCAAAAACAATTCATTAGGCTATTAAAGCGCTTTAAATACAGTATCCCCTTCGAGGGTTTTTGAAACGGTTTTTCGTAAGGCTTTGCTTACCAAAGCCGATGCTCCTCAAAACCGATTCATTAGGCTATTAAAGCGCTTTAAATACGGTATCCCCTTCGAGGGTTTTTGAAACGGTTTTTCGTAAGGCTTTGCTCGCCAAAGCCGATGCTTCTCAATACCCATTCATTTAGCAGTTAAAGCGCTTTAAATTCGGGTAAGCAGTTCCCCTAAAGAATAGCAGATACCTTCTCAAGCGCTTAAAAAAGCCTTTCGAAAGTGTGGTGTTGGTAGCTCTTGAAGGGGTTTCCCTTTCAACGTTCATGTAATTTTTATCCTTTTCCAAATGACAATAAGAGCCAAATTGTAAATTTACGTTAGACGGCGGTATGTCTAGCGCGGTGCCGACACAGTTAACGAATATCAGATACCTTTTCCAAGCGCTTAAAAAAATTCTTTCGAAAGGGTTTTCTATCAGTAGAGGTAGCCTCGTAAGAGAAACCCCTTCATACGGCTAAGTAAAATGAATGGGTATTCAATCGATATCGGACAGCAAGTGATTTGGGCTGTTAAAGGAACGACTAGCCGTTCAAAGGCTTTTTTCTGGAAAGGGGTGGGCGGGTCCCTGGTCTTGAGTTGATATTCCAACATTTGCACTACCAATCCATACTAATATTATAAATGGGAAAGTGTATGTGTGTGTTTGTTTGTCCGTCTGTCACGGCAAAACGGGGCGACGAAGTGACGTAATTTTTTTAAGTGGAGATAGTTGAAGGGATGGAGAGTGACATAGGCTACTTTTTGTCTCTTTCTAACCCCCCACTTCCCTAAAATGGGGGGTGGAAGTTTGTATGGTTTGTTACCCCGAATTTAACGCGAGCGAAGCCGCGGGCAAAAGCTAGTAGAATTATAAAGCAAATGGCTATCGGTTCTTGAATCTCTTATCTCCATTCTGTAGAGCCGGATTTAGAAATAAATGAGCACTTATTTTTTACGAAATGTGGTCTAAAAAAACACTTTTATCGATATTCGAATGCTGTAAAGAATCTTACATGTACGAAATCTACATATTAGGGTTACTCTTTGACGTCTCTAAAAACTGACGAGAGATTTAAGTTTTAAACTAATTAACACAAAAGTTATGACCAGAAAACCACTTTTTTCGCCTAAAATTGTTCGACTTTGCAAATTGACAAATATCTCGAAAACAATGAATATTTAAGTAAATATAGGATACTATATTGTTTAAGGCTGTTACTGATAATATGATAAGCTATAAAAATCATTAGATAATTAAGCAAGTCATTGGCGCAAAGGAGCCCCTTAATAAATTAATATCAGGTAGAAACATTCAAAAATAATTGACTTACCTCAACATTGCTCCTTGGTTGTGACAGCTGGTTCATCTTTCTGGCCACATCCAGAGGTGGACTGTTTGTGTCATCTACCAAGGACACTAGCATGGTGTCACTGGACAGAACACCTACTATGTTGGCTGTGAGGGTTTTTTCCAGTGCCAGCATTTCAAGCTGGTTTGACGTCTTACTTTCTACTGGTTTGTTTTCAAAGCCCTGAAACACAATGATATTTTTATGATGTGGTCAGTTGATTTAAAATTTTATGTAAATTATGCTTTTATCATGAAGTGCCCTAATGCACCAATAACTGTAGATTTCATGACCAGTAAAATCGTGTTGAAATGTGTATCATCAACTGCCTACTATGCTCAACTTTGAGTGGTTAGAAAAAGTGTGAATCTCTATCTGTACCAGTGGCAGTGGGACATAATTTTTCTTAGTCAAACCGGAGCTTAATTTAGCTTAAAATTAGGTAAGCCGACGGGAATCGAGTTCTGTGAACGCGCCGCCACTGATTTGTACTGAATATACATTTGATTCTTCATAATACTTGCTTTTCCTCCATGTCAGGAATAAGATATGAACATCTTTTTTGAGAAGAACACCATGTATTTCAAGCCAGGTAAAATTGAGCATAGCAGTTAATGGTAACTAAGGTAAATAGGCGGGTCTACACCAGCAACAGCCTCACGAAAAAATAGCCGCAAGAAGCAGCTTGGGCATTGAAAATAGGCGCGTTTAATTTCCTCACGAGGCTGCTTGGTCTGTGTAGAACTGCCAATTAATTTTCCCTATACCTTAAAATGTGTACAAAACGAAAAGTTTGAATGTTATAGTTTATGATTAACCAAAAGAACTCATAATACTTACTTTCAAAGCACACTTCATGGCTTGTGCTGGCAATCTTATCAGATCAGCAGTTATGGTTCTCAGGTCAGACACGTCAACTTCCTGCTCATTGCCATAGTCCACGTATGCCACGAGTACCCTCTTGTTCTTAGAGCCCAGGACCTTCGCTCTGTACCAGTTGCCGTCATCAGGGAACCTTGCACAGCAAGCAGTGCCAATTGGTATGTCTCCAGGGGACGATGTGCCCTCACAGTGGTCCTTCACTGCGTCCATCACACCAGTCAATTCGTCAATCTTGTCAGACAGTTGAGCGTAGAATTTGATGCAGCTGTCTACGTAAGACACAAGTACGGAAGCTCTGCTGCCTGGCGGAAGCATGTCCATCCATTTGAATTGTAGCTTGTCCTTCACATTGGCTAGCAGCAGATCCAGCACATTCTTGTTGTCTAAATACAGTTCTCCATATTGTATTAAAGGCGGACCTTCCGGAGCTACCACTCTTAGTGTCATGACTTTCCCATTCACTAGCTGCTTAAATGCTTCATTCAAATATGGTCCTTTCTCTAATTTCTTCACGCCAGATAAGCAGAATCTCATGGCAAAAACATTGGGTTTGACAAACTCTTCCGGAATGTCAAAGATGTCATAGTATGATACCATTTCTGTATCACCAAAGTCAACAAAGAACAGTTTGCACTGTGAACCCGATAGGTTCATGACTATTGCTCTGCAAATTATTCGGTCTCCGGACATTCGGCCTAAGCAGACTGTTCCTATCATGGGAGGCTCGGCAAGGCTACTGTGTGGCCTTCTATTTATGTCATCCATCATATCTTGAAGCTTCTTAGCATCCGTCACTAGCTGCACTGCAAAGAGCTCTGGTCCTTCCTCTGCAAATGACACAAACACTTTGTGCTGTGAATTCACTTCTAATAGGCGACTCTTGTATGTTGCAGACTTTTTGGGAGACAAACTCTTGTTAAGAGCTGCCGCTGGAGGTGGAGTGGTTATCTGGACAGGTGGAGAGTTTAGAGCCACTTGGGGCTGTCTTATTGGACCTTTAAGGTTCACTGGGCCTCTGGAAACTTTATTGACTAGGAGCCTCTGGCTAATGGCTGATGGCGGAGGCACTATAGCACCATTAAAGGGCACACTGGCATTCTGCTGCAACCGCATTGCAGATGCAGGGTTGGATGGGAAGTTCTGGTTCATCAGAAATGGTACATGCTCAGCGTACAGGGTAGATTCGGATATCAAATTTGGCGCCCAATTTGGTCCTTGTTGGTTGTCACCTCCCATAGGCTGCAGCATCAGCACCTCTTGTTTTGCTACTGGCACTGCTATACCAAATCTGTTTGCGACAAGATGTGTTGCGAAATCAGTTCCCTTGTATTGTATGGCTATAATGGGCAGTGTGCGTGTTTGGCCTTCAACAGCTGCGGGATATTCTGCATAGCACAACAAGCTCTGGAGCTTGAGCAACAGCGGCTCGTCCCAGCGTCCGGAAGGATGCATAATGCGACTTAGGTAGTAGTCACTCGCCTGTCCGCGAAGCTGAAGAAACATCGGGTCATACTTGTCCAGAAATCTTATAGCACTAAGAGAAATAATGTCTTTGTTACCATAATCTATGAAATGCACGCCCACTAAACCGGTAGACAAATTCGTCGTGTTTATAATCTTCGCCCTGTAGTAAGTTCCATCTTTGTATTTGGCGGCACATATTACGCCTTCATGGATAGCTGCCGGGGGAACTGCTCCGATGCCCTTCTCCAAGTTTTCGAGAGCAGACTCAAATAGGCTTTCGACCATTAACGGAGACTGTTGGTCGAGCTGGCCGCTTATCTTAAGAAAATGACCCTCTCCGTCCACATGGGTCACATAAAGTCGAAAGGACCTTTGTGATTCGGCTGGCGAAGCCATTGCATAAAACTTTTAACTGGCTAAATCGGTTAGAAAATTTAAAAGTCTACACGAATTCACATAACTAACTATAATAGAGAAGCGCTCACCGTACTTCAACAGAACTTATGAAAAAAACTGCCGCTCTCTATTTCCGTTTACGTTTTTCAACAAATATGGCGGGCAGACAGCACAGGCGCCGAACATAGACTAGAGATTTTATATTTTTGATTTTGTATTTTTTTACACATACCGTTACAACCGCTACTTTAAATGACGTACTTGCGACACCCTGAGCTTAAAACAATGCCTTAAATAGTGTACAGTATAAAAATCGTTTAAAAACTACATTATTTTCAACGGTTGTAAAATTATGCAAATTTTTCTGTTTAATTACTAGCTACAATGATATTCAAATGATTAAATTTTTACAACTAAATGTATTTCTTATTAAAATTTGGTAATTTTGTAATCATTCAGTGTTTATATTATTGATATTAGATTTATATTTTCTAATAGAAGAGATATCTAAACGTTACAATTGTCTAGTTCCTAGTATGTTGTCGATATTGACTGTCATTCTATTTTATTGAAATGTCAATGCCGTCAATGGGAGTGAAGTGAACTTTTTTTATTTAATATTTATTTTTGTGACGTGTAAAACACCAAAAGTTATGTATTTATTTATTTTACACAACTAAATTGAGATATAATTACATAATTGTACAATTAAACAATATATATTAGAAGAATACACGAATTTGCTACCAGAATGATTGAAACATGTTCCAAGAAATGTATGCTATTTGGGACAGTTTCTCTTGGAATGTAAGTGTTAATAAATTCTAAAACAATTAAATAAAACTTCAGTTTTGTCACATTTAACATTAAAGAAATGGTTATTGAATTGGTAAACATTTGGTGATTCATGCCATTATGTACTAGAAATCAGAGCATCTGTTTTACATTGGCTTCCGTTTTTATTTCAGCCTAACGATTGTTATTTTGATATTGGAGTCCCATTTGGCTGACTCACTATCAGGCAATCACAAGATGAAGAACAAGACGTTTCCCACGGAAAACAACTCGACATGCTGGCAGCATCAGCCTTATTCCATTATCAGTGAATGCCATCCTTGCTCAGGTAATGCATGATATAACTAATTTTTTTGTGACTAATAAGAATGGGGCAGAGGTAGACTAAGATAGAGATGACAGCACAACCTGGACACATATGTTGAAGAATGGCTGGAGTGTGCATTAGACAGGGCCAAATGGCAGGAAAGAGGGGAGGCCTCTACCCAGCGGTGGGGACACCTTACCAGGCTAATATAAAAAAATATTAGAATATTATATTGCACACATTCCTACAAGTTGCAAGATTGTGTTTCTTTCATGTCTAAAATTAAGAATAAACAAATTTGGTTGAATTATATAACAATGTAATAATCCAAATCAAATGGCCCTTATGGTGGCCGGCGATTATGCCTTTATTGCTTGAAAATTATATTGAATTTGTGCAAATACCACAATGTAAACATCTGTGCCAGGCTGCCATAAGGGCCCTTGATTTGGATTACCACATACAATTCTAGTAGAAATTCATTATAATGCTAACTAATCTCACCTCTTTTCCTATTCAACAGTTCTCCACATATTTCACTTGTTATACTAAATGTTTATCCCTTACACTTCCAGACTTTGAAATAAAAAGCAAGAGTATAGGTGTGTGTATACATACTAGCTTTAAGGAAATACTTAAATGTGCAAATGGAGAGACAGTCACAAGAAGGTAAGATTCATTCATTATTTTTCTTGAGACTAGTGTTTAGACAAGTCTATCTATCTATCTATTTAGCCCTTTATTCTGGATTAGAGTATATCTCTAATTTCAGTGTGCCGCTTGGCAAAGGCCTTTAGGTTTAGACAAGTATAATTTACTAAAGATTTTTATACAAAATCTGGACCCCGCAGCACTCACTAGATTTTCTTTATCATCTGCTTTTCCACTACTACTGCCCCAGGGAAGAAATGCCTATCTTTATCCAGTGACATATAGCTATACGATAAATAAATAAGTAGCTCTGAATATAGTAAGAGTGAAATACAAATTTATGTGTCACTTCACTCTGATAATTTTAATGATATTTTAATTATAGTAATGTCATAAAGCTAACTATTGTAAAATAACTCAAATTATATTACTGTCATACTGTTTGTTTTCGAGGAAGTATTTTTTAGGAAATTAGATGTTACAATCAATAAGTTAATGTTTGATACAGATATTTTTGTTTCATATAAAACATAAAATTGCCATAAATTTAATATGCATTGAAACATGTTTTAAATATTATACATGTTTGTTTCCAGCTGTGACAGAGTAGCTTATTTGGAAGAAAGGGCCTATTGGAAATTCACAATTTGGTCTTTTGTGATTGGAGCAGCATCCTCAATAACAGTCATGCTACGTACCAGGGTCCTGAACTACAGGGCTAGAAGAAAGGCTCGGATAGCACTCAGTAATGGGGCTATATAGCATATCTGTAAATCTATATTTATTTATATAAATAAAAGTAATTAATCAGTCAACTAATATCTTTAATAACTCTGATATCACTTTGACATTCACACTGTTCCCTAATAATCTGTAGCACTGTTTTGTTGAAGTCTTTTCTGGAAACTCATAGTTTTTGGGAAAGGCCATGAGCTGAGACACTTCTTTTGGAGTGAAGTACCTTAGTCTAAGGTCTTTTAGAGCACTAACATAAGCAGAGCTGCCAAGTTCATGAGTATTTGCCTCCTTATAACATTTGTCTACTGTTTCTGGGCTCGCTTCTGTAAATACCGATCCAGTACCATCAACATAGTGTGTGTAAGCTTTTGTAAAACAACATGACCTTCTAGAGTCTCTGTAACATATATCAAATACTTTGGCCCATTTTAGCACCTTGTCTGGTAACAAGTACTTCTCTGGCACATTTTCTTCAATTACTTCATTAAGCATAAATGGGTCATCATGATCTTTTGGAAGTCTGTCCATCTGAAAAATAGCATTTTGAATATTGGTGTTACAAATGTTACAATACAAAAAGTACTTTATGCATATAATTAGATAATTTTACGCTTTTCTGACTTTCAAAACAAATGAAGTTGAAAAAAATGGCTACTTACTATTTCATCCCTTCTTTTGAAATTCCAAGATGGATTCCGCCTGGCTAAACAATAATACCTAAGCCTTTTATTTGGCACTCCTACAGTCGATGGACAAACAAGAAATTCCTGATAGACAAACTGACATTCCTTCAACTTCTCTATAAATAAATCTCTTACAGTAGAACACTCAAATCCTTTTACGTTCTCCATTAGCATATACTCTACACCATCCAACTGACTCAGTATATCAAGTAGGTAAATAAAAGAGTTAGTCCTTGCATCATTCTTGTCTAGAAATTTGCCGTTTCGTGTAAAAGGTTGACATGGCGGAGACATAAGAATGATGTTTATGTTCATCGTCTTTAGTTCTTTTGGTTTAATTGATTGGATATTTCGGGCCAAAACATTGGTCTCGGGGAAGTTGTGTTTGTAGACCACGTTAGCAACAGTATTTATATCCACTGCGGCGACTATTGTTCCTGGTAAACCAGAATCTGAAAGGTGAAATGTATACGTGACACGTTAGCTCGGTTACTTTAGATGTGAAGTGTAATTAGGTAATTTTAAATGTAATTGAACAACCTTTCCAAGCACAATGCATGCCACCGATGCCACTGTATAGTTCTAAAATCCTGTGTGTCATTTTTTCATTAATACACAAGTAAAAGAAAGTAAACAGAGAAATAACCTTTCACTAGGGTATTGACAGGTCAGTTCACATTGACATGAGTGTGAATTATTGACAGGAAGGGCAGGTCAAATTTGGTAAGGTTGGTATTATTTATTTTAATGTTGCCAGTAGAAACTAGAAATTAAACTAAAAAAAACCGGTCAAGTGCATGTAGGCCCACGCATAATGGAGGGTTCCGTATCTTCAAGAATAATAACTAAACTAATACCAAAAGTTCGTATCTGATGCCTATGGAAGAAGTTTTTTGGAGATAACTCAAAAATGAGTGAACCGATAATGTTCCAAAAAAATTTTCGTAGAAAGTACGTGATAATAGTAAGGCGCATCTTCCCAATTTTTTTTATATTTTTTTGACTTACGGTCCAATTACAGGGGAGGGGGGGACAAATTTTTCCTGACTTTCGAAGCAATGGAGTGCTCCAAAAAAAATTAAGTACATAACTAAATAGCGGCGTACAAAATACACCGTATGTCTAAATTTTATTAAGATACGTCTTATAGTTTCCGAGTAAAATGGCTGTGACATACGGACGGACAGTCTGACATGACGAAACTGTAAGGGTTCCGTTTAGGCGAAAAAAGTTTCATTTGTTCTTCAAAATAATATTTGACTACATAGTACTTTACAGTATGGCCCAACTAAGTATGTTTTGCTTTGAAAGTCAAGATTTTTTTTGATGCAATGTTTTTTTTTTTTTATTGGTTTACCAGTAACTGTTACACTGATGCATGTTTACATAGATTTTGATTTGAAAATAACTAAGAGCTAAGTGTACAAAAAAATGGAGGTAAACACTACATGCAATTACAAAAGTTGTTTAACAAACGAAATTACTTATTAGTCTGGCTAGCCAAAAAGTGCAGTAACAGTGGAAGTAATAAGCTATACCATCCCTTTTTAGTAGCGAGGGTGCTAGCACTAGCGTAAGAAAGCGAAATAGTCTCTGAACTAGAGAGTTCAGTGAACTAGAGAGTGGCCAGAGGGCCAAACTAAATAAAACTCGAAATTGTGGGGATTTTCTAAGTATGGCAACTTCAGAGTATACTTGTATGTTTAAGATAATGTTTAAAACTCCTTAAGCGTTTGCTAAATGTCCGTTGAGATTTTTTTGTTATGTTGGTCAACCTTTTATTTTGTAGTTATTAGTATGTTTTTTGTGTATGTAAAAAGTTATTACGTTCTTGTGACGTTTGTTTTGGTTGCTGATTGAAGTATTTAAAAAAATCAGTCATGGCGGATCCTAGGCTCGAGAAGGACGTCTCGAACGGCGTACGAGATGAACATGTCGAATCGAAGGAGCATGTTTACCTTGAAGAAACGTTCTATATCCTTTCGAAGAAAAATTCTGTGTTTCGCGTACAACTTACATCCAAAGGATTAACGTTAACAAAAGAAACAGATGGAAACTCGAAAGAGCAAACGATTCTGCTGCGTGACATCGTTGGCAGCAAGTGTATGAGGAGCAAGAGACGAAGGCCCGGAGCGGGATCCTGTGTGTGTAGTTTTGTTAGCCAGCAGCAGCTCAAGGTCGTCGAAGAAAACAGCGGTGACCTAGACGAGAACGATATCAGCGCGTACCTGTACATATACGCCTATATTTTGAAACGAAGTCGTCGCACTATGAAAAGGGAACGAACAACAATAACGTTGCGCTTCAGATCTTATGATAAGTACGAAGATAATAACAAAGAGGCGCAGAAGTGGAGATCGACAATAAAGTGTCTGATAGCAGGTCAGCCGATCACTTACGTCCCGCCAGCAAATGATAAGAAGCTGTTGATATTGTTGAACCCTAAGTCGGGGCCGGGGAAAGCGCGAGAGCTGTTCCAGATGAAGGTAGCGCCTATTTTGCAGGAGGGAGAGATCCCCTATGACCTCCACGTGACTAAATACGCCCAGTACGCCAGGGAGTTCGTCCGCACCAGAAATGTTTATGGTTGGCGCGGGATCGTGGCTGTGGGAGGCGATGGCTTGTTGTTCGAAATCCTGAATGGAATGTTCGAGAGGCTGGACTGGCAACAGGCCTTGGCGGAAGTTCCTCTCGCGATCCTGCCTTGTGGCTCTGGAAATGGGCTGGCCAGAACTATATGCCATTTATACAAGTAAGTGCATTTTTTAACATACCAGGTTTAATTTTCTCAGTAATATCCATGCACAAAGAATCTCATAAGATTCCAATTGGATATTATATTCTACATAACTTTGTTTATTATTAAGCATGAAGCAAGACTTTCACTTTTACTGACAAAACTTGTGTAAGAAGCAGCTTAGGTAAGACTGAACTGGAGTAAAACTATTTTATTAGTTTTATTACTACTTTGCATGTTTTTTGGGTGTCATAATTTGTTAGTAAAGTATGGCCATAATTGTGGATTCCATCGGCAAACATGTCAAAAACGTACAAAAAATATGCAAATTACAGGATTATTTTAATAATAATTGCTGTCCAGCGAGCAAAGGTCACAAATATTCTCAATCACAATAATAATTACATCTCCAATACCCATAAAAAAATACTATTACATTAAAAATATCTATAGGATAAAGAAAACAAAACTTGAAAAACTTGGACAAGGAACAAGAAAATTGGCTAAAATTGTTGAATTTACATAATAATTTGGATGAGGAAAAATATAATTGGTTACATAGTAATAATAGCTAAAAGTATAATTGGTAACAATAATAACCTTTTTGTATGTTGTTCTTTATTTTACTTCTATATTAGTGGATGGCGTACATGTCCAATTTCAAAGAAAAACTGCAAATGGATGTACAGTTTAGCCATTTGGCAATCGCATACTAGACTTCAAAAGAAAAATATTGACCCGCAAAAAAATATTCAATAAAATCTAAATATATAGTGCACACAGTTTCAGAGAAGGATCTTGTCTTAGATATCTTATTACAATTATTATTCATAATACCTAGGTATTGTCTAGACAATCTAGACATCTAAAACTCAAACACCCACTCCAAGGGTGACCGTGGATTTTTTTTTGATGGAGCAAGGTCATTGCGCTCAATGGTCCTTAGCCTAGAGCAACTCAGCCTAGCCTAGAGCTACTCAGTCTACTCTAGGCCCACTTACAGTACCTACACTTACACACTCATATTCAAGAATATTCAAAATGCCACAAAATTTCTGATACCTGTGACAAAAATACCTTAATTATCAATGACATGCAAATTACAAAGCATTAGAGTATTAATACCTCATATGATATGTATATAGGTACAACTTCAAAGTATGCAAGAGGACTCTTGTACTTCAAAGTTTCAAGACCTCCACTGAGGCCTATCCGAGCAACCTCTTTTATTACAAATACTTGTAGGGACCCTACTAACTTAATCAACACTTTTTATTTTTTATTTATATACACTAAAAATAGGAATTAATCACCTTACCTCATGGCAATTGGTATAGTTGTCACAAAATCATAATAAGAGCTCAAAGAGGACCCAGTGTGTTGACGATGAGGGACCTTCGTGATCCTTTAGCCATCAACACAGTGAATCCTCCTTTTTCTAAAGGGTTGGCAACGCGCATGTGAGGCGTCCATAGGTTACGGTAGCTGCTTACCATCAGGCGGGCCTGCTTGTTTGCCACCATCGTGGGTTTTTTTTTATCTAAGCTAGTAACATACACATTAATTCATGACATGACACCAATATATTATGATGATACTAAAGTTAACAAACTGTGCTACACAATTAATACCGTCCAAAATGACTAAATAATTTTCATTACCAAGCATTTTCTATAGAACAGCCTCCAAGGTCATGGGAAACAACATATTTGGTGCTGATGTCATAAACAAATGCCTGAATAAGCTGTTTGTTTGTCAATGTAAGCGTACTTATTTGTCTTGGCATTTTGAAATTATGCTAATCAGCTTAAACTGACAGCTCAATAGAGTCTTAAAGTGTTTTTTAGTCCGAAATATGACGATTGAAAGGAATAAACTGCTCACAGGCAATAAGATGTTCATTTACTTAGTTTTGTCCTAGCACAATGGACGATTAACAAATTGAGATTGTTTTAAAGAGACTACGATAAAAATTTTTTTTACCTATTTTCTACCTATAAAACACCAATAAACAGAATGAGACCTGTGTTTGTAATGTAAATGCAAAGTAATAGAAGTATTTTTTTAAATAATCTATAAAAAAGTGTAAATTGGTAAATATATATACTTATATTAACTTAACATATCCATACTAATATTATAAATGGGAAAGTGTATGTGTGTGTTTGTTTGTTTGTCCGTCTTTCACGGCAAAACGGGGCGACGAATTGACGTGATTTTTTAAGTGGAGATAGTTGAAGAGATGGAGAGTGACATAGGCTACTTTTTGTCTCTTTCTAACCCCCACTTCCCTAAAATGGGGGGTTGAAGTTTGTATGGAGCATTCCGGGGGGCAATCAGGAAAGGGGAACCGTGTTACCCCGAATTTAACGCGAGCGAAGCCGCGGGCAAAAGCTAGTTTGTATATAAAAGTGATAATAAAATTCACAATTTTCTGATAAGAATCTTGTTTACACACAACCGCGGGTTCAAAAAAACTCGCACCAGCAGCTCACCATTATTGACTAGATGGCAGCACCGTGGCGAGAGGTTTCGCTGTCATAATCCACCAATCATGATTACTCTTTTTTTTATTGGTGGATTTTGACCGCTGCTGTCAAAAAGACCTCTCGGTGCTGCCATCTAGTGAAAAACTCGATCGCGGAAACCCTGATTTCGCAAAACATGGCGGCTTAAGGCAATAGAGCTTAGAGCCAGGCTAGCTCTGAGACTTCTGCCGGTATAAAAGTAGCAAAAATGCCAAAGTATGGAAATATCTATAAATATTTAGTTGACTTGACTATTATAGTGTCTATAGTAGGTAAAGAAAAGGTGCAATCTCATTTTTAAAATTGCTTTGTGGTTGCATAACGACGGTTGAGCTCATGAATAATGATTTATGATCGTAATTGACGCCGTAGGTTTTATCTTATCATCAATATCATCATCAATGGGGAAGGCAACTGTCAATTTGTTTGTCTATCGTATATGTCAAATCTCATAAAAAAAAGGACCATCCTACGCCGCGCCATCTACAATCTACAATTCATTTAACCAGCTGTCAAATTCCATATAAAATAAAGAATAAAGACCATCGTACGCAGCGCCATCTATGATGACTTCACCGGCCTTCCCCTTTTATCGATAATTGTATGATTTGTTTGCACAAAGTTAACAAAGTAATAGTACAAAGAGTAATTGGTAATGGTTGAAGTTTAGTTCACGGTCTAAGTCTTGCATCAATACTTTGCACAATGAAGTTTAGATACCTATTTGAAAGAATCTTATCCGTTTCTGCCTCTATGATGGCGCATAGAATGTATCGGCGAAAATCGCCTTAACTAAATCTATAAAAAAAAATCGTATTACCTATATCAATCACTTCCCAAACAATTTTATCTCAACTTCGGGCGAATAATCAAATGGCATAATTAATATCGTTTCGCATATTATTATTTTGCAGTATATGTACTAAGTTGGCTTGGCTCCATAACGTTGACTATCCGTTCTCGGAAGAATCGGTCAATTGCTTTTTTAAATGTTTTAAAGACAATGTCAAAGTCCAGACGACGGTCAGATACGTCGAAACTTGAAGCTGTATGTTTATTTTTTTATTTTATTTCTTTATTTAATTACAAACAAGCTTACAGTTTACACCAAGTCGCTTATAAGTAGAATTAGTTAAACATAAATTAAATAATTTGACATATAAAATTAAAATGTCTACAAAATAATAAAAAAATAAATTGATTACCTTCAAATGTTTCAATAACAATAAATCCTTGTTACATTAAAATTATATTCTTAAATATTAAACACATATCCAACAATTTCAAAATAATTATAATAAAAAAAATACATTAAGCTATATTGTATTCAGGAATTCATAGATAGATATGTTAATAGATAATTCTTCGTAGGTATTTGTACTTATATGTATGCATGTTTAATACTATTAATTCATTTGTATTTACCTACTTCGTACCAAACATGTAGGCTATGTAGAGCCAATTGGCAAAATGAGCGATAGAGCTAGGGAATGCTCCCGGTTCTGATTGTGTATGGCGAGAACCGGGAATTCCCGGTTCCGGTACTGGATTTGTATAGAAAACGAGTACCGGGAGCAAACCCTAGATAGAGCCGATAGAGGCAGTTGCGGTAAGCCCTCAGTCCTACGCTTCTAATATACTGGTGCGTATATGTCGCAGCCTGATAGTATAAGTTACATAATCCGCCGTATTACATTACGGCTAGCCGTTATCAAAAACAGGGCCGTTTTGAAATGCGGTGGATTAACGATTGGCCGGATTGAATGCGGCGACATATATATAACTAGAGATTAGTCCATACGAGCTAACGGAAAAAATATTGAGTGAATAATGAGCAAGGATCGGACAAACGCCCGTCATTTTGAAAGTATAACCCTGTTCCGTACAGCAGAGACTTCCTTATGTTAATAAAAAAAATTAGTATTTTATGGATTTATTGGACCATAATTTATATCCCGTGACAAATTAATTAATGATTGACATTCCGAAAATTACTTTCGCCAATAAAATAGAATGACCAAAACGGCACAGGCATATTGGAAAAACAGTATACCATTGTCAACGATTACATATGCCACTATGACGTCCGTAGACTGTGAACGGACTTTTTCAACGCATAAATGGGTCCTAAATTCACATCGTTATAGGCTCACAAGTGAAAATTTAGAAAAAAAATTGGTTATTCTATTTTATTGGCGAAAGTAATTTTCGGAATGTCAATCATTAATTAATTTGTCACTGGATATAAATTATGGTCCAATAAATCCATAAAATACATTTTTTTTTATTAACATAAGGAAGTCTCTGCTGTACGGAACAGGGTTATATTTTCGAAATGACGGGCGTTTGTCCGATCCTTGATAATGAGTAATGACCATGCAAGTGACGTCGCCGGAGTAATTTTTTCATAGTAGGTTGGATGTTTGCAAATTGGTTAGTTTACACGTATGTAAATTAGTATGTATAGGCATTACTTGTTGATCGCTA
This sequence comes from Pammene aurita, assembly GCA_947086415.1. Lineage (NCBI taxonomy): Eukaryota > Metazoa > Arthropoda > Insecta > Lepidoptera > Tortricidae > Pammene > Pammene aurita. The sequence continues at coordinate 25,923,805 of OX352303.1, read as the reverse complement.
AATAAAAATGTCAATAAAATAAATAAATATTATGGGACAATCTTACACAAATCAACCTAGTCCCACAGTAAGCTCAATAAGGCTCGTGTTGTGGGTACTAGGCGACGATATATATAATAGATACATATGGATAAATACTTCAATACATAGAAAACATTCCTTAACTCAGGTCCAAATATCTGTGATAAGCACACAAATAAATACCCTGACCAGGATTCGAACCCGGGACCTCCTGCTTCATAGGCAGGGTCACTGTCACTACCGACCAATGTACTAAGTATATGAAATACCTATAGTTATTCAAAACTAGTTCAAGATTCGTTGATAACCTATTATTCCTATTAAGCACATGGTTAATTTCATGGTCTTAATTACGAAATTCAAATAGTGATTCTTAGCTCTATTGTTTGATTGTTTAATCTTACCTACATACATACATACATTACATACATACATTGTGATAATGATAAGTTAATCTTATCGTAAGACTCGTGTAGGTGACAGTTAAGGATATTGACTCGGTCGAAAGTTACACTCATTATCTACATTAAGTGATTAAGAGCTTTAATTACTATTATGTTGAACGAAATTATCTTGTGATTTTGATCAGCGTAAATAATGCGTTTTAATTTATTTAAGTACGCGCGGCCGTATAAAGGAACAACCGCTAGATGGCATTATAATATCTGTACAGTCACCATCAGATATATCGGAGCGGCCAAGGTACTGAAAAATATCTGAACATGCACTTTATCGCCTTGACAATAGAGGCGTTGTTCAGATATTTGTGACCACCTTGACCGCTCCGATATATCTGATAGCGACTGTATTTTTGTACCCTGTTTTCGAAGATACCTGAACTTATAAACTTGCCGATAAACTGAAATATAAAATTAAAGAAATTTGAACCCTATGCAATTCTATTTTAAGTTCAAATTTCTTCAAGTTTTCGTCTCGACTTGTCAACTTCTTCCCGCCATCTACGGGTATGATGATGATGATATTTAACGATAGTACGTCATTACGTAACAATTGTCTTTTAAACTTTTCCAGACGTTTTACAAGGTGTTTACCTGTTGACATGGAAAATTTCGTCATTTTGGTCACTTCGTCGGCATATCAAGTAATTGTTGTTAGTATATTGTCGTGTAGTATAGTGTAGTGTAGTGTAGATAAGACATACTTAGTAAAAAGAATCCTAAAGCTGACTTGTAGAAAGTGACATGGGACTCCAAATGTACTTACAATAAAAAAAATCCATGAAGAATTTCAAATTTCATTAGTTCCGTGATGGCCTAGTTAGTGTTCCAAGTAGAATAAGGGTTTCTACGATCGAGTTATTCAATAGATGGCAGCACTATGGCGAGAGGTCTTCTTGACAACAGTTGTCAAAATCCACCAATTAAAAATAATGTGATTAAACATGATTGGTGGATTCTGGCAGCTAGACCTCTGGCCACGGTGCTGCCATCTAGTGAGAAACTCGATCGCGAAAACCCTCATTGATTGATCATACCAAAGAGAAATAAATAGAGAATCACAGTCTAAGAACTTTTTTGAGGCTCCAAGTTTGATTGATAGCTTTACTAGATGGCGCTGTACAGCCCCGTACATTATGCGGTAACTCTGATTCAGAAGGCACTTCAGAGTTACCGCATATATAGGGTTTGCAAGATCCGTCAGTTTTTCGGATCCGGATATTACGGATCCAATAAAATTACGGATCCGGGTATCCGGATAATACGGATATTACGGATCCGAAAAATAAAATCTTAAATTCTGACGTTACGGTAAACGAATCCGTTAATTAAACGATGAAAATCATTGGTTCAATGGAATTTATTACATTTTCTAAAATCAATATAGAAAAAATTATCAATGTCATCACAAATAATACAATTATATGATATAAACACTCGGTAAACTCTGGACTTTATTAAATAATAACAATCAGTCTAACTTAACAAAAGAATCTTAATAATTAACAATTTAGTATTGTAGCTAAGCTGGTACATGTAAGCTATAAAAAATAAAATCATTTACATCTAAATATATAAAAGAAGAAACTGACTGACTGACTGACACATCAAAGCACAGCCCAAACCGCTGGTTCTAGAGATTCCAAATTTGGCACGTAGGTTCCTTATAAGGTCTAGGGATGCAATAAGAAAGGATTTTTTAAAATTCACCCCCTAAGGGAGTAAAATGGGGGTCCAAAGTTTGTATGGTGAATCAAGATTTGTTATACTATTTTATTCGAAACTTCACAGGAGTATTCCTAACGATAAATGAGTAAATACGTGTTTCAGGTTTTTTGAAAATTCAAGCCCTAAAAGGGGCAAATGTGGTCACACAGTCTGAAAATCAACATGGGTATCGTATCCTTTTTGAGTACTTAGTTATAGTACGCGGGCGAAGCCGCGGGAAAAGGCTAGTTACATATAATCAACATCTTACAATATTAAAAAGAACAATTGTATATGCTAGTTTCTAACGATTAAATTAAACTCTGTAGTGACTGTAGTAAAAGAAATGTGTGTGGTACATGTATATCTAAATGTATATGTAAATGTACATGTATATGTAATTGTAAATGTATATGCATATTAATCAACATTCAATAAAAAAATTCAAACAGACACTTTGTGTATAGTATTAGTAGATATAATAATGTAAATATTAATTGTTTACTAGCTAGTAAAGGCTACCTAGATAGGATTTCTAGGATAATCTTAATCATAAATCAGTCGAGTCGAGTTAAAGTATACCTATTTAAAATCAACTTTGTAAATCAGTCTTTAAAAGGAACATTAACATTGATAAATACATTGATAAAGAGAAACCACGCTAACTCTTCCAAGCAAATGAACTCTCAAACTCTAATATGTAGCAATAGTAATAGTTATTTTTCAGAAATTACGTGTTCAATTTATTTTATATGGGGTATATAAGGTATATTCACACAATGTAGACTGTAGAGTAATATATAGTAATCGAAAACAAAATATGAGCATAACTATTATGAATGAATCATTTTAGTGACAATAATTGAATGGATCCGTAATATCCGGATCCTGAGACGTAGGATCCGGATCCGAAAGTGAGCGGGTATCCGGATCGCAAACCCTACCCATATAGTACGGGCGGAGACCGTATAATTTGCTACTTTACGTGATACAAATATAAGCTCCATGCCACATGTTCATAAAAGTGATGCTGAGTTCCGAAAAAATAGTTAAAAAATAAGAATTGGCTGAGAGCACAAAAAAGTACCACTTCCGGTGTAAATAATGGTATATACCTACGCCATTTGATGTAAAGATGACACCTGTGCAACAAATAGCAATTTGTATGTAGGTACAGAAAAACCCAGTCTGCCGGGCACTTCCGGCCATGCAGGAACTGGCAGACTTGGTTTTTCTGTACCTACATACAAATTGCTATTTGATGCCACGAGTGTCTTCTTTGTATCAAGTGACGTACTTAGGTAAATACCATCCATTGTTTACACCGGAAGTGGCACTTTTTTGTGTTTTCGGCCAATCCTATTTTTTTTTACAATTTTTTCGGAACTCGTGCTGATCACTTTTATGAACATGTGCCATGGAGCTTATCTTTGTACTACGTAACAAAGCAGATCATACGGTCCCCGCCCGTACTAATAATGTATGGGGTCTGGGGCCGTACAGCGCCATCTAGTAAAGCTATCAAACTTGGAGCCTCAGAAACTTCTTAGACTGTGATCCTCTATTTATACATTCTCTTTGATCATACGAACTGTAAATTTATGCAATGCAAAGTAGCACTACGGCACCATGCTTCACGCATTACACATTCGTTGTATTGCACGTAATCAGTAATCACTGGTAGACCATTACATGAGAGACCGGAACGGATGAATTATCGAAGGTAAATTTGATGCAGAAGACGTTGGTATTGTTCGAGTGATTGAATAAAACCAGCTACCAGCTATATTATTAATACCTTACCTTCCTACACACATTAGCCGTTGAAATTCGTCCATGTCATGGACGTGTGCCCCTTTGCTAAAGTGACCTTATCTCAACCAAGTCACATATCACTGACACATTTTCTGTCTGTCAATCTTTTCTATCTTTGTTGTAGTTTGTAGGTGATTACTCCAGAAGATTCACATTGCATTGCCTACCCTTATGTCATAGTATAGTTTTTACGGCAAATAGGCTGTCTTATATTATATTATAGGAAATTATAAACGAAGATATTCTTTGGTACTTTTTGCTTCGCATGTTAGTGGTAGGTTTTAAGTTAAGTAACACAGGCCATAAGATTGTTCCGATGCCTATATAGTCACACTATACCTAACTCTGTGACTGACTTACGCCGGCACTTACGACGCACATATACAAATTATTCATTAATAACCTTATCATTTTGGTGCAATTCAGAGTGCAGAATAACGCGCAATAGCAACTATAAATCGAATTTGATCGTAAATACTTCACCAAGAGCGGCCAACTGTAAGCTTAATATTAGCATGCCCTTAATGCACCTAATAGTATGTTACGATAAAGTATTAACAAATAAATACAATACATGTTATTTTAGGCACACGCATTTAATGCGCTCTACTGACTTGGCAACAAATCACCGTCGATTTTCAATGGTTTTTTTATCCATCCATTGATTTCGTTGCAGTTGCACCTACTTAGACGGCAACGTATCGAAATTGCCGGCAATTTATGCGTCGACATTGCGCTGAATAGACCTCTTAAAGGTTAATCTGCTTTGACTGATATTTATCAGCTATGGGTCGTAAAAATGCAATCAAACGCGTCGTTAATGCAGTAATCAATGTATGCAAATTTAAAGTAATTGCTTACTTTACCATGTTTACTTACAATTAGCCTCTAGGTAATCCCTTAATCTTTATTTAGTTTTATCTTATCGTATCGATATTGTATCGTTTAACTAAAATCCTTAATGAAGAAGGATGTGCACCGGCCATTTTAGTAGTAGCCGCGTAGATATAAATATAGATACATTTTGTATGGATGAAGAAAGTAAATCTGCGAAACAACAAACTATGTAAATCTGAAACGATTGTCTCGTCTTCCAGGATGGTCGCCGTCTGCCGACGTCGCCTACTATTTTCCATTTCAAATTTTTGTGCTGGCCCATTTTTCTTGTGTGTGACACGGTGCCACACATTTTCACCGTGAATTTAAAGAGTTTAGTTTGGATTGTTGTAGTGCTTCAATGCTGGCAGTTGAGTGCCCTAGTTTTAGGGATTATTAATTTATATCTACTGTGTGTCTCGACTCTAGATCCCCCTAATGACCCCCTCTTTCTAGGGACCCAACATCAACTAGGCTTAGAAGTAAATATATGGTAGATTCGAGTTCTTCAATATCTATATACACGGGCGTTCAATAATACATGAACATTACCTTATTTGTATGGCTAAGGTCATGTACACATATGTTTTAATGTCCGTGTGTACGTATTGGAGAACTCAACTGTACCTACAACAATAATAACAAATAGGTACCTATGGCGCTTGGAATGCAATAATTGAATTATTTTTGTGGTAAACTAACTGACTGGACTGTAATAATTTTTCAACTGGACCCTGAATATAATAATATCACTCACTCACTAATATCTACCTATCTACAATGATTATGTTCCGTTGTCAGTAATTTAATGAGGAATAGGTAACTGTTTTAGGGGGGCCACGTCCCCCTATTCCAGTCCCTCCTGAGCAGAGCTATGATTGCCATACACTTTAGGTCAGTGACAACAAAATTGTCAATGATTGAAATCTTGCCTATCAAACAATGTTTAATATCAAATATTGCCTACAATTGGCAGTAGCAATTGAAATACGCATTGATGGTGGGGCCGTTGACATTACCAAAGATATAAAAATAAAGGCTGGTAATGGTAATTTGTAGACGACACAGACAAATACAGATAGAGTTTCTTGTCATTGTTGTAGATGGCCCGTCTACTGCTGCTACAATTGCAACATTTCAATTAAAATACCTACTATGAAACTAGGGTCAGGTGAGGTAAATGTGATACACTCAATATTTTAGGTAAAAATAAGACACTGTTGTTAACACTCGAAAACTCTCTGATATTGATTTCTATTTCATTTAAGATAAACTTTATTTACTAATCTTTAATGTTTAGATTTTGAAATAACACGTACCGTATTTTGTAGTCTACTTAATTTTGAAAAAAAAAAAAAAAATATCAAGAAACAATAAAGTTAGAATTGTTTTTTTTTTGAATAATGTATTACCTACACTGTATCATAATTAGTATAATTACTCACTCGCTAAAATAACGACACAATGAGACACAAAATTTGTTTAACTTAACTTAAATTGACAGTTAAATTAATAGTAGTGTGCGAAAGATATTGCTATAAGCCCAAAACATTATTATCTAATTTTTTTAAGGCATTTAAACTCAAAAGTTGTTATTTTTGTCCCATATATACCCCAACTTGACCCTATCCGTCCACGAGACAGATTCGATCTGCGTTAAAATATCCTTAGGGCTAACTCGCACTTCTGTTCTTTTTAATAATCAGACTTTTGTCAATCTATCTGCATTTTACAGTTTATAAAAACTAAGTGCTCTTATTAACTGTCTGAGACTTTACCACTTCACTGCGGCGCCTGTTTTGATACTTTATCAATACACCTGGGTTGTAGATTGATGATATAAGACATGGGTAGACAATGTCTATACAAAGTCGCGTCCCCCTATTTCTGGCTAAGGCACTAGCGCCATCTATCGATCACCACACACGCCACACGCTAAGTTTCATTTTCATATATTTTGTTCGGCGACTAACGCTGACAGAATAACTCGACTCCAGACTCGACAGATGGCGCTGCGGCACTTAATATGCAAAACAGACGTATAACAAGAAGTTTGGAGGAAAGCTATTTTGTAAACATAGTCAATCCATGTCTTATATCATACGTGTACCTTGATATACGGTATTTCCATATACAATACAATGACTGAAGTCTACTGTCGAGTCGATTTAAACGAAACACATACTGTGTTTCCGGTTTGGAATCCTATTTATTTTGCGGAAAGTAAGTCCTAAAAATACTTTACATATGATTTCATAACATACCATACATACCACGCATAAATATGAGTCGTGTTATTTGACTTTATAATGTTTACGTAAGAGTTGAAATCCATATGAATTAAAACCATCTGTCACTCTCAAAAAAGATATTCACGTTGTAAAAAACTGTATTTTACTCACCTATTGTTATCAATCTGATGATTACTCAGTAAATTAGATAACGGTATTTCAATATACAATACAATGACTCAAGTCTAATGTTGAGTCGCATTAATCGAAACCAAATCGAAGCACACACTGTATGTCCGATTTGGAATCCGGTTTATTTTTTGCGGAAAGTCAGTCCTAAAAATACTTGACCTACTGTTAGGTGACAACACTGACAACCAAAAGTCACTAATTGGAAAAAAAATTAAACAAAAATCAACCTTGTTTTGTTGCCGGGACGGTTCATTATGGCTATGAACTTGTGGTAGGTATTAGTGAGTTTTGGTTGTCACCCGACGATATGATTTCATATAAGTACCAAAAACTTGTTCCTTTTATTTATAGCCCTGTTAAGTAGGTATCTTTAGTTTGTTTGTTGAATTAAGTTATTATCATAATATGCTCCGTGTTATGCGACATTATTGTGTTTACGTAAAAGTTGAAATTCAAATAAACTAAACTGCCCTACTAAACCGAATGGAATGCAAACTATAGACCTAGGCATCCGGTGCCCAGGGCTGGGAACGAACCTTTTCCTTTGTATATAACATATACAACGTGTTACTTGATCCACTAAAAACCTCAGACACCCCAAACGATTTTTATTATTGCTAATTAATCTGGAGTATTTATTTTTCAATCAGTTAATTATTTCAAAAGATATTCGTATGTTTAGTTTTCCTTACAATTCTATTCAATTGTTAATTCTACACTCGTTGTTGTCACATCTCTACATGTAACAGGTCATGTCAACCTATCAACCTACTTTGTCAATTTGTATGACATGTCTTAAGATGACATACTTTGACAATGACAATCTAAATGACACTATTTACAGTGAAAGAACAAATTTGTTAAAACTGCCAGCCATTATTAAATATTCAACCTCTCGATAGAATGGTAACTGTAGTATTCGAAACTTTTAGACTCGACATTACAAAAATGGAAAATTATAGAAAAAGTATACCCATGTTAAGATATACTACCCAAGTAACACATCAAAGCAGTATAACGGCCGTCTTACAGCATATCTGTATGCTTTTAGCATTTTCAGTTCGTTTTATAGTAGCATTATAAACGTTTATAGTGCTGATATAGGTCTTAAATCGGCACGAATTACCCAGCTTGAGATCCTATACAGGTCATTTAATAGCATTACAGGCGCAATATGTCTGCGCTATTAGCATTATCGTTGTCATGGAAAGTGCCAATCGCATTAAAGAATCATTAGTACGCTCTATTAAGTTGCCAACTGCATTAAAGAAGCATTAATACGGCCAAAAAACTTTCTAATCGCAGTAAAGAAGCATAAGTACTCTCGATTAACTTGCCAATCGCAATACAAAAGCATTATACTAGCATAAGAGTGTGGTAAAATAAACCTTACGTCAATGCAAAAACGTCTCTAACACCGACGCAACAAATGTTATAATACAATGAACGTTGAGATTTAACTACTTTGTCTCGCAATATAAAATGGACGAAGACGGTACAAAAAACTGAATGAGTGACACGTCATATTTGTTTGCATCCTAACAAAATTTATAAAAGTTTTTGACTCTTTTAAGTTATTATATCCTTCAAATATTACTGCGCAATGTAGTTTACTGTAAATGTGTATATAAGTTTCATTGAAAATTTTCACGCGCCTTTGATTTATTGTGGTTTTGCTATAAAATATTATAAAAAGATATGCGTCAAATAAACAAAACAATTGTGTAATCGTCGTATAGAACGAGTTTTGCATTATTAACATAATAGTGTTGGTTGAGCAGTCTTAAATTAAGTAATTTCATTATTATATAGGTATTTTCCTTGTATAAATAGGTCCGCATGATTTTATTTTTAGGTTATAAATTATTTACAAAATGGCGTTGGTCTATATAGACGGAGAGCTAGCCACGTCGGATATGACACAATAATGTGAGCAACCAAACCCCTCTAGTCAGTTTGGTATACTATGCTTATTTCTAGATCTGGACATCTGGCAGCTTTAAAGTGGTGGAGGTCAAATAATGCAAACCATTTCAAGAAAATAAATCCTTGAGATCTGGGTTTGATGCAATATTATGAGAAACTATACAAATACTATACAATATTAAGAGAAATTATACAAAAGTTTATGTTGGGAGGAAGTAGTGCCAAACGATGTATAATAAAATATAGTTCATAGTTTGTCGCCTACTGTTTTTGTTTCCGTAATAAAATAATCATACATCGGGGTTTTCGGTGCGGGAACGATTTGAGAAAGAGTAGAGATAAACAGATAGGTGGAGAGTTAGTCTGAGAAAATATCATATTATGCCTAATGAATAACTACCTCTCTGTGAATAGCTTACACACTATGATACGAGCGTTTTTTCTTAGAGGCATGTTTGTATTGACTATTATATACTTAGTATTTTAAAAATGCAATTGCATATCCGAAATTTATTAACTAGATCTACCTAAGAAAAAGACGGTATAATAAGTGTCAAATATTAATCTTGACGTCCGATATTTATGTTATGAACTATTTGATTAACTGAAGAGGTTGACAATGATCAGTCATTACATGAATTAATAAAAAAAATACTTGAAAAAATCATAGGTATATGTACCTACAATATATATACATAATAGTCAGCTATTACATATAAATTGTATATACCTATGATTTTTTCGATCAATTATTCATTAGGTAGAAACGTGCCAGAGTACATTCTGTTTTTTAAGTTAATGCCTACTCTTTGGCTAATGTCAAACATTCCCGCACCGAAAACCCCGATGTATGGTAATAATACACAATATTTTTGGTCTAAGATTTTTTTTTATCGATTTTTGACCAGTTTTGAGTCGATATTCCAACATATTCACTATAGATAGAATTATAAGGCAAACGACTATCGGTTTTTGAATATTTTATCTCCATTCTGTAGAGCCGGACCTTGAAATAAATGAGCCGTTATTTTTTTATGATATTTTTAAAATATGGTCTAAAAAAACACTTTTATCGATATTCGAATGGTGTAAAGAATCTTACATATACGTAATCTACATATTAGGGTTCCTCTTTGATGTCTCTAAAAACTGTAGAGAGATTTTAATTTTTAACTAATTAAAACAAAATTTATGACCATAAAACCACTTTTTTAGCCTAAACCGGTTCGACTTTGATGTCAAATATCTCGAAGACAATGAATATTGAAGTAAATATAGGATACTATATTGTTTAAAGCCGTTACTGATAATATGATAAGCTATATAAATCATTAGAAAACTAAGGGAATCAGATCTAAGGTCGTCGGCGCCAGGGAGCCCCTTAAAATATAGGCCCTGTCCTTTATAACTGAGACAACTTCGGCAATTTTTACCTAGTTTGGTATTACTATTTTCCAATTAAAACATTTTGCTAGTCTGTCACTGTGACCTCCGCCCATTAAAAGCTGCCAGATGCCAGGATCTAGCAATAAGAATAGTATAGCAATCTAACCAGACGGGTTTTGTTGCTCTCATTATTGTGTCATAATCTGACGTGGCTAGCTCTTAGTCCAATAGCAGCTCAGTGACCCTTAAAAATGCCTTATTTATGCCTACAGCATTACACGTGAATAATTATGCTATTAAACAACATTAAGCATTTATTTATGCTATTGTAGAACCTAAGGCACTAAAACCGCTAAAAGCTATATAGGGGCTGTTCATAAATTACGTCATCAATTTTCGATGATTTTTACCCCCAATAAAAAATCATCCAACCCTCCCCCTGCCAAATAGAGTGACGTCATTAAAAAAATGCGTTTTAAGCTTAATTGTAAAATAAAAAACTATTTAGTAGATAATATTTTATAGCATTAAAAGTTTATAGAATCACGACTTTCATTCCTTTTTTTACACATTGATGATGTGATCTTCGGAATGACCGCCCCCCCGCCCCCCTCCTACGTCATGCTACCATCATCCGATGTCCAGACCCCCCCCCCCCCATTTGAAATGACGTAATTTATGAACAGCCCCGTATAGTGAATTACTTGGCTTTATAATGGTTTATATTATTGCTATTGTACTGCATTAGGAACGTATTACCTACTTATAAATGCTATTGTACACCCTAAGGCATTAAAAATAGCTGAAAGCTGTATAGCGAATTTACGTGGCATTATAATGGCTAATATTCATGCTCTTAAACAGCATTAAGCATTTATTTATGCTATTGTAGAACCTAAGGCACTAAACCAAACCGAAGCATTAGTGTAGCAAACCAAAACGCAACTGTACAGCATTCAGCTGTACAGTTGCATGTTGTTCGCTGCACTAAAACTAATGGCTAAACAAAAGCATTTACATATGCCATTATACAACCGTTATACAGCGTAAAGCATCATAAAATGCTATTGTAGAACCTAAAGCTCTAAAAACAGCTGAAAGCTGTATACCGGATTTACGTGGCATTATGATGGCTAATATTCATGCTCATAAACAGCATTAAGCATTTATTTATGCTATTGTAGAACCTAAGGCACTAAACCAAACCGAAGCATTAGTGTAGCAAACCAAAACGCAACTGTACATCATTCAGCTGTACAGTTGCATGTTGTTCGCTGCACTAAAACTAATGGCTAAACAAAAGCATTTACATATGCCATTATACAACCGTTATACAGCGTAAAGCATCATAAAATGCTATTGTAGAACCTAAAGCACTAAAAACACCTGAAAGCTGTATACCGGATTTACGTGGCATTATAATGGCTAATATTCATGCTCATAAAAAGCATTAAGCATTTATTTATGCTATTGTAGAACCTAAGGCACTAAACCACACCGAAGCATTAGTGTAGCAAACCAAAACGCAACTGTACAGCATTCAGCTGTACAGTTGCATTTTGGTTCGCTGTACTAAAACTAAAGGCTTTAAAAAAGCATTTATACATGCCATTATACAACCGTTATACAGCTTAAAGCATTATATAATGCTATTGTAGAACCTAAAGCACTAAAAACAGCTGAAAGCTGTATACCGGATATACGTGGCATTATGATGGCTAATATTCATGCTCATAAACAGCATTAAGCATTTATTTATGCTATTGTAGAACCTAAGGCACTAAACCACACCGAAGCATTAGTGTAGCAAACCAAAACGCAACTGTACAGCATTTAGCTGTACAGTTGCATTTTGGTTCGCTGCACTAAAACTAAAGGCTTTAAAAAAGCCTTTATACATGCCATTATACAACCGTTATACATCTTAAAGCATTATATAATGCTATTGTAGAACCTAAAGCACTTAAGTGCTTTTAAACAGTCGAAAGCTGTACAGTTGCGTTGTGGTTTGCTGCACTAAAGCTGAAGGCTTTACAAAAGCATTTAGATATGCCATTATACAACCGTTATACAGCTCAAAGCATCATATAATGCGACAAGTTGCTCGGTGAACGTATATAAGAGTTTATACGGTCCTTAAGTTCGAAATAAGTTAACTATTCATATGTTATAATGCTTCCTGTGTTACTTGGGTACAATCGATTCCACTCTCGATTCTGAACAAACACTTTCAGGTTTTTAGTCTTGGGTGTAACACGTTGTATATAAGTTTATAATTTATATAGTAGTGTGTCTACTTAAAATAAACAAATCAAAATATTTATTACAATAATTTTATTTGTTCTTCAGTTACAAACGTATACCTTAAATTATGTACATCAAAGTTAAATTTTCAAGAGAATTTGGATTTTGGTATAGCGCTATCTTAGCAGGGCAGTAAAACGATGTCACTCGCAAAAAAGATAATCAGGTTGTAAAAAACTGTATTTTACTCACCTATTGTTATCAATCTGATGATTACTCAGTAAATTAGATAGGTATACACTATACAGTTTGCGTAAATACACAAGCGCATTAAATGGGGCGCTAAAAGATTTCCAAAGCAATTAACAATAACGACGTAAAGGAAACTTTGTTTCTATAAAACCTGACTGACCAGTTAGTGCGTTACGAGGTAAAGGCAAACGCCATTAGTGTTCACTACTACCTTTGCTAATTTGAGCTTTGGTCTCCTGACCTATGGAGTGTTGCTCTGTTTCGTAACTCGGCGTGACATGGCAAAATTATACGTATCAGGTGCAGGGACAGTGAGTTAAGGGGCTGACAACAGCTAAATTCCCTCCCTATCTTTTTCAGCGCAAGTGAAAGAGAAACACTGTGTTACGATTAGTATGGGAGCTCATTGCAAATTTTGCAAAATGATGAATTAAAAATAAACTACGCATTCATTGAGAAATATAAAACAACGAAGTTTTTAGTATTAGTGCGGTGGAATTTTGACCTTAGTTACAGACGTATAAGTCAAGAAACTAAAGACATACGACTGTTTAAAGCAAATTTTAAGATGTAACTTTAGAATTATTTTCTATCGAGCCGATTTCGTCCAATCGTGTAACGAATATAACGAATAATAACATATATTTTTTTTAGGTTCTCAAAAAAAAAGATAAAAGATATTTATTCTTCAATTTAGGCACATTACAATGCACTTATGAACGTCAGAGAAAAAGAAAAACTACCACCGGTTCTAACCCTACACCTCTGACCCGAGAAGTATTATTTATGACCGGCAAGAAACTCGGCGGGACTTATTTTTTCAAAATAGTAATACAGTAATATTATATCTTAAAGAATATCAGTAATATTATATCTTATAGCTAAAAAATTGTTTGAGTAAAGTCAATTTGAAGGTCATCGGGTGTTGTCAGCCTCTTAACTACATTCAGAATGATTTCACGAAAAATGCAAGGAGATACCCAGAAAACCAAAAAGGTAACTTTTATTTAACTTACAGTGGCAGATAGTTGGTTGCTTTGGTAGAATGTTTCAAGCCCGATTTGGACCAGTTTCTGAACTGGTATTATGATCGAGACCGAGCACCGAAGTTCGTTCGATCGAGTTGGTCTTATGATGGACACCGAAGGCGGTAACGGTAATAAGAACTCTGGATTTGTTGGAATCATCTCGTTGAACACTAGATGAGTTTTGCAAGAAAATTTAAAAATAGTCGGGGTCTGTTAAAAATGAATTGTATGACAAAAACTTATAAGACTTGTTTTTATAGTGTATACCATGCAGTGCCAGTTATATTCATTTTGGCAAATTATACTAATACGCTTGTGCACTCAATGCACGTACGTGCACACAGTATAAGTGTACATTTTTTTAAATTTACGATCACATCCAGGTGCTTATAAGTTTACAACTTCACTAAGCATGATGCGTTTAAACGGTTGTAAGACAAGAATCCTATGTGTATAATGTTTAAAAAAATGTTACCTATCACTGCAAATCTATATACGTCCCACTACTCTCACTCTCTACATATGTACTTTTCCTTCTTTCGAACTTGAAAATTGTATTTATCTAAGCACATAAACAAAGTTTAGGCTACTACGTTCCTGACAAATTTTATAAACATTGGATAAAAATGTACCTACTCTAACAAATATAAAACGTGCAAACATGCAAAAGTGCACTTGTTGACCCTAACACCTCACTGTGCTCGGTCGATTGTTGGGTAAATATGCCTTTGTTCTTACATAATCGTATAGGGTTATGTAAGTAACTCGAGTTAGGTCATCAGGTCATTAGTCATCTACTCGGCTGTCAAGTTTTTGTTGTGTTGCGTACAATTTGTGTTATGATATGATGTTGTTGATATATGATGATTTCACACGACACTGTCCGAGTTTTGCATTAATAGACTTCAGACTAAGAGCTGGCTACGTCAGATATGACACAATAATGAGAGCAACAAAACCCGCCTAGTTAGATTGCTATACTATCCTTATTGGTAGATCCGGGCATCTAGCAGCTTTTAATGGGTGGAGGTCAGAGTAACGGACTAGGAACATTTTTGAATTGGAAAATAGTAATACCAAAATAGGTAACAACCACCGAAGTTGTCTCAGTTATAGAGAACAGGGTCTATATTTTACCATTGCATATTATTGCGGAAACAAAAACAAAAGGGAAGAAACTATGAATTACATATGAGATTATTGTTCAAGAAAACACAGCGAGCATTGCTATCTAGTACCTTCCGTTTAAAAATAATCGCCTCCCTGTTTATAGTGCTTATACATAAATGTATAACTTAAAAGTTATAATACCTATATTGTGTATTGTTGTTACAGCGAACCGTACATCCCTCAGAACCTGACCGGGATGGCCATGGCTCTTTCTCGGGGGAAGGCGGCACCTATGGACGTCGTTCGAGTAGAAACTAAAACACAAGTGAGTGTAGTATTCTCTCTCTTAGCGATAAACCTCGAGTGGTAAGGGGCTGACAACAGCTAAATTCCCTCCCTATCTTTTTAAGCGCGAGTGAAAGAGAAACACTGTGTTACGATTAGTATGGGAGCTCATTGCAAATTTTGCAAAATGATGAATCAAAAATAAACTACGCATTAATTGAGCATTATAAAACAACGAAGTTTTTAGTATTAGTGCGGTGGAATTTTGTCCTTAGTTACAGACGTATAAGTCAAGATACTAAAGACATACGACTGTTTAAAGCAAATTTTAAGATCTTACTTTGGAATTATTTTCTATCGAGCCGATTTCGTCCAATCGTGTATCGGAATCAACGAAGTTCTTCCAAACATAACGAATAATAACATATATTTTTTTTACTTTCTCAAAACAAGTAGTCATAGCTATAACACTGTTTGAGTAAAGTCAATTTTAAGGTCATCGGGTGTTGTCAGCCTCTTAATGTGAAAATCAAGTTCTGCTTAAGAGAATAAACAATATTATAATAAAGAGTAAAAAATATTATTATAATTGGTCTTGAGCCGGGCTTTGGTTTAACTGTTACTTTTATTTTGATATTAACCATACAGAAACCCAAATAGACCCAATATTTCCTTAGCACTACCAGAAGTATTAAAAGGACTACGACGGTAAAGCATTAAAACTTCAAAAAAAATCACTTAACCATACTAATATTATAAATGGGAAAGTGTGTGTGTGTTTGTTTGTCCGTCTTTCACGGCAAAACGGGGCGACGAATTGACGTGATTTTTTAAGTAAAGATAGTTGAAGGGATGGAGAGTGACATAGGCTACTTTTTGTCTCTTTCTAACTCCCCACTTCCCTAAAATGGGGGGTGGAAGTTTGTATGGTTTGTTACCCCGAATTTAACGCGAGCGAAGCCGCGGGCAAAAGCTAGTATTTAATAATTATAGTCAGTTGTCACTTTTATTTAATTTAGCATTTATTTTTTATTTTTTTATTTTTTTATTTATTTTTTTATTTTTTGGGAGATATGATATATTAAATAAAAATTAATACATGTAAATTAGTAACATAAGAAAGTGTAACACAATTTTTAAAAAAACCGGCCAAGAGCGTGTCGGGCCACGCTCAGTGTAGGGTTCCGTAGTTTTTCGTCCGTCACAGTCAGGGACCGGAAAACCCCTTCATTTGATTAATCATTTCGATAGGGTAACCCTATCAAAGTCTTACCCTAACGTTAAGGTTACCCTATCATTGGGTTACCCTATCGATATGGAAACCATTTTGAATAGGCTTAACCCTATTCAAGTGGTTTCCAAGTCCAATGGGGTAAATATTTACCGCTTACTGTTTAATATGGCTACTCTATTCCTGTCTCTTTTCCGCGCAGGCAGGCGGTTCTATTCTTCTCATTTGAAATGGAACGGGAGAGGTGGCGGCGGAGCAAATTGAGTTAATATAAGATTCGCTGTTGTGTATTCATTCAGGAATTTTAGTCACACTCACAGTCCAGTTACCTGCTCGCGTACACAACTTAAGATTAATTTTAAAGATTTGACACATACCACTACATCTATTGTAGCGTTTGTCCCGGCTTTTGCCACAGCTTAGTTGAGCCTGGGGCCCGCTTGGCAACCTAATCCCAAG